>JAOXYF010000027.1:4885351-4905520 GCA_028565775.1 Sternarchorhynchus goeldii | reverse complement strand
GGTCCTGGACACTGGGTTGAGGCTCACCTGCTGGTCCACAGCCATGATGCAGGGCTGTTGGCTGAGGAGTCCGGGTTGGGGCCCAGCCACGGGCTCTACCACAATCCTCAGGGTTGACACACTACTCAGGGTGCTGATCGTCTGACTCTGCCGTGTCACCTCCTGGTTGGCCACCTGAATCCACAGGTAGAGATAGAATCTTTCATACATGATTTAATCCTGCTAAACCCCCATTAAACTGCAGTTTAATGTCAGATTGTCTTGTCTGCGTAATTAATTTTGGACACAAGAGAAGACTGATAATGGGATGACTGAGGGTTTATTATCTTACTTGGCTCCAAGATGGGTCACTGGGTGGAGGAGATGGGAGACTGAATCCTACTGAAGACACATTGTAGCCAATGGACTCACTCAGGTTGCCAAAGACAACAGCCTGGCCTATGGTGTCAGCAGCTCTCATCAGCAAAGCATACTCCTGCACATCTGCAGGTGGGGGAGGGAGGTTGCAACAGCCATCATCACAAAGCAACTTCACGGACGTCCAAGATCAATCCACTTGGACGTATACACCAGTATGTCCAGTATTGTCACGCGTGTACACATGAAGGTCCCGCATGGCTGCTTACCGCTAGCATTGCTGTTGTTGGACAACTCGCTTACGGGTGGTTGACTGATCTCCACCTGCACCGTCAAGCCCGTCTCACGACGCCGCCTGTTCTTCGCGCTGCCCTCCCGCACGATGTTGGTGATGCGGATCATGGTTTGGGGGATGCGCAGGAGCAGGGCCAGGTTGCGCACCAGCTTATCCCCGAAGAACTCCGCCACGGTCATGGCTGGGATGTTGAAGCCGATCACCAGTAGTGGAGATGTACGTACCTGCACGGGATCGGAGCCCCGGATCAGGATTTGTAGCATTTTGTAATCGGGGTCGAAGTAGTTTGAGCCGTGGGCGGAGTCAAAACGAGGCAGGTATTGATCTGGAGGGTGAAGGGTAGAAGTAAATGATAAAGTGCACTATTTGTACATTTGTTTTTATATTGTGGTGTAAGTAGGAACTGCATATATCGATCCAATACATTAATGTGGCTAACATTAACAATGAGATGAACAGCTATGTCATTTTACAATGCTAATGTAGTGAAAGTGCAAATATGTACTAATTAGCATAATGCAAATGTTGCTGTACCAGAATAGGTTGGCTGAAGCAAGATGTAATTAGTGTGGTCGCTATTCCACTTTGCATTGTTTGGAGCGACCAGGTTGTCATTCACATAAACATCCAAGCGCTGAGGATTTGAGTAAAACACAGCGACCCGAACAGCCTGTCAACAGGGTTAGGGTTAGGGTTAGAGACAAATTGCTTAAAAGCTGGTAACCCCAAATTCCTGACTAGTGTCCTTCAGTTAAAGGTTAGCAAGAGAGGAGAACATGAAGAGTACACTGGTAGTGAGCACTTGTACCTCACTGGGCGCAGCATCGAGCATCATCAACCTCAATTTCTGTGGGGACGTACTTGTGAAAAAGATATCAAAGGAACGGTTTGTGGCTACAATGCCGTGGAACACAGAAACTCTCCTTTGACATGTGTAGCCAGAGCACCACCCGTGGTCCTGAGGGCCTGTGCAGACAGACAGGATGGTACACACCGATGTCACATCAATCGAACATGGGCCTCGGCTATCAAAATGCGTCACAAGATCTACTCTCAAAACGATTCTGGAAAAAAAAAAACATACTTAAGCTAGGAGTGAATATAAAAAATAGTAATGCATTTGTAACAGTGGAGCTTCAAGTGTTTCAAATATAAGCAGATCTTCCAGGATCCGATTTGTACTTGGGTGTACCATTAAGCAGGTCCAAATAGCCATTTCCCAGTACGGCGACAGGAGACAAGCGCCTGGTTTCAGTGTCCAGATCCAGACTCTCAATGACCAGCATCAGGTAGTCTAGGCCAAAGCACTTGTAGGCCTGCCAGGAGCTGATATACGTGCAGTTGTCCCGTATTATGCCTGCAAGGCAGAGTGCAGTGTATACATGTGACCAGCAGATTACCCTAATGGACTCTCTCGCATTTGATGAATTAACTGATCAGTCTCTTCACAATTGTAACACTCAGTTATGCAGTTTACAATTTTCCTTTATCTTAGTATTTTTGCTGTAATTTGTTATATCTTCCATCCTTTGAATCGCTATGTAATTTGAATCACAAACGCCTCTCTGATGTACCTTTATTTGGTGCTATTTTCATGACAGGAATCCGGCTGCCGTTGAGGTAGGTGAGCATGACCTTGGGAATGCGGTAGTCTCCCAGGCCATGCCGCCGATCGGCGTTCCACTCGTACTCGGACATGGGAATCACGGCGCCCACTGCCCCTAGGAAACTACCATCCAGGTCCTTCAGCAAAGCCTTCTTTTTAGCATCGCAATCCATATCCACACAGTCAGAGGGGTTCACTTTGCTTTATTGAAACAGGCAAATCATAGGTTAAAAGTTTTGCCGACCATGAACAAGGACACCAAAGCAGAAAGCAACCTGTTGGTGATTCTTACAGAAGAGGTTTACTGAAAACCTACCTGAAACCTATTTGGTAACCTAGTCTACGACTCTTAGAAACCAAGGACTATCTGTCTGAGCTGATGGCGTTTAATGGTTCTTATCTGAGGACAAAGGGTTCTAGAAAACACTTTTTTTCTAAGAGACTGAAGATCACAGATTAATCAGGGATTTCTGATGGTCACTGGTTATAAAAAAGGACAGCGAAGCGATGTAGCAGCATAACTTGCCTGAGGTCTGGATGGTGAATGAACACTAGAGCTTCCTCTGTGCTGTTGCTCTTCGTTATCCTCCTAACTTTGATAGGGTGCTGCAGGTCTTCATTGTTTGGATCAGTCATGAACATGAAATTGGTTTGGCTTGAGCACACATTCCCAAAGCCAACAAAAGTGGTATCTGGAAGATAAAAATGAGAATAAATTATAAAAAGTTCAAGCTCACCTGCATTTTAGTAGATAAGCCCTTTTTTGACTTGCCAGCCCACCATTATTATCTTCAGTGGCTGAGGACTAAATGAATATGGAATGATGGATGTTGACCTCACCAGTGACAGTCAATAGTCCACTGATGGCAGGGTAGCTCATGAGTCCAACATGGGAGTGTGCTGGAGCTCCGTTCTGAAATGACGCAAATGTTGGCCAGCAGATTCCACTTCTGCCCCCTATTACAGACAATGGATAAAGTATGGAACCTTTATGAGGTAATTCATCTTATAAGTCAGCTAAATGCAGATATTCTACAAGAATGGTTTAGATCACATAATGTTTAAAGCTACGCATATAAAGTGTTAATGCAAAGTCTACTGATCTACCAGTATGCTGAAGCGCATGAGTAATATTTAGTAGTAAACCATATAATTTTGTGGCTGCTTATGTGATTGTCAGTTGGGAAGCCATACCATTTGGAGGCCGAGGAGCCCTACTGCTTGCAGTAAGAGCGATGTTGATGGCATTTAAAGGCTGACCTTCACTGCAGTTGAAGTTGGGGCTGCTACCAACAATTAAGGCATCCTTGGGGGGGGGGGAGACATTATGAGATTCTGTTCTATTCAGAATCTCTGGGATACCATATGAAATGCACAATGTTTAGCTCATTACCTGGACTGTGACAGTTTTGTTTGTGTACTGATGGGTGACTGAGGCAGGTCCATAGACTAATGGCATGATACCCATGCCATTGTCAACAAGAGTGACATTCGAAATGAGCACATTCATAGACACCTGTACAAAAAGAGCACACTCATAGGCACCTGTACAAAACTTGAAATTCTCTGGCAAAAAAAAAACCCCACAGGAATGCAAACCAGAACTATTGCACAAATGTGGAAAATCTGTGAAAGACATTTACAAAGGTTCAACATTTACCCATTTGTACTTTACATGTGAAAAACAGAGCCCAACTACGGTCATATCATAGCTATGAATTTAACAAAGTTAACAAAAAATGAAGCCCTTATAGAAAGGTATTATAGGAGAAGGTATTATAGAAGAAGGTATTATAGAAGAAGGTATTATAGGAGAAGGTATTATAGGAGAAGCAGGGAGATAAGTAGGCAGTGTTACGATACCTGGAAGTAAATGCCGAAATCAAAACTCCTCCAAACTGTGAAGTCTTGGATTTGAACACAGCCCGGGAGGCCATCACTGTTCATGTAGACTCCAAACAGACCTCCATGAGCCTCATTTTCCTTCCACTTAGCTACTGAACTAAAAGTTCCTATTTACAGAACATACCGAAAGATTATTATTTTTAAGTCAAATACGTAGCAGATCTGCAGTTGGGTTCCTCAGCATCCTCACATTACCTGGACAGGGTTCTCCATCGATCCTGAAACCCACTCTCTCATAGCCAGCCACAATATTCCCCTGAAGGACTACATTAAATCCCGCATTTGCCTTGAACAACAAAGGAAATAGACATATAGAGGACATCCATTTCCTTTTAAGGTAGTCTGTTTCAGCAGATGCTCAGGTGACATTTTATACATTATTCTACCACACACCTCAATAGCTGCATTCCAGTTGAAGTTGAAGGTCTCCCGTCTTCCGCTGTATGACCCTGGCCAGAGCGTCATGGTGACCAAATTCCTTCGGATTGTGATGTTATTGCCCCATACTCTGATTCCTACCAATGCAAAGAACTTTCCACAACATGTCCATACTGGCAGCAGTCAGTCTGCAGTGGGCTACCATCAAGAGCTACATGACTCAGATAAAATTATGGAGCAGAGACATTGTTATGTTAGAAATGTAAACTAACCCCTTTAACTTTCCAAGAATCTTGCGTTTCAATAAACTGTAAATGCTCACTGAAGTTATCAAACGAACCTGGACCACTGTACCACTGAACCTAGCCCTTGCGCTGTATTTACAGCGCAAGGGCAATACAGAAAGTATTTACAACTTATATGTGAGGGCATTTATATGGAGGTTGTGTCGGATGTAACCGAAGAAAGTACCTTCTCCTACGGTATGGTGGATGACGTTGTCATCGACAATTAGGTCGTCTGTTCCAAAGATGCCCACAGCTGGTCCAAAGCCATGGTGGAAAGCACATCCCTTAAGATATGACTCTTCCTGATTCACCTGTGAATATATTGGCCTCCAAATCATTTAACACAACAAATTCCATTTCAATAACCTCTGTTTACTCTGTAACATATAATACTATAAAGCTGGGGAAGCAAAAACATCAATTTGAATAAGGACTCATTTACATTTAGCAGACATATTTAACACATGACCATATGCAAGTTCTCTTGGGAATTCAACCCATGACCTTGGTGTTATTAGTGCAGGTGATCTACAAAATCACCCCATGCAAACCAGGTAGAGATGGATGTTTTTGGTGTGTTTGGTTGTCTCACCACTCCCAGGTTGAGGAAAGCCAAAGAATAGCGGGGGTCGGTGTTGTCTGTCCAGCCTTCCTGGCCGGTGAGATAAAACTCGACGTTTCTTATCTGGGCCTTCCCTTAAAAAAACACAGCCACATGGTTTTATCAGGGCCTTCCCTTTAAAAACATAGCCACATGTTTTTATCTGGGCCTTCCCTTAAAAAAACACAGCCAAATTTTCTTGCAACTGGTATTAATACACAAAAATAACTTTCCATAAGGATATCGTAGATCACGTCAATGAAAAGGCAGAAAACTAGTGATCTGGTTACTTCAAAATGACAGTCTGCTCTTTGTTATGGAGATTTGCACCTCTGTAGTTCACTCCTCTCATGGAGAAGGCTCCCACCAGCACCCTGGCCCCAAATGACTCCGCATGCAAGCCCGGGTAATCCTGCCCAATGATCTTAATATTCCTGCTTAGCAGACCCACATCACCAGCCAGACTGTAATTCTGTGAGGTATCAGGTACCATGTAGTTCTCCCCTACAAAACCAGACAAACTGACAGTTAGAAGCCAATTTATAAACATACCTTTACGTTATTCTAAACTAGTCAGCTTTCATTTTGGTCCTTTTTGTCACTTTGAGGAGAAAGAGTGTGATCTGAAGAGTAATGCTGCTGTTAGTTAGTACTGTGGTACCAGTATTGGACTTACCGATGTGTGTGTAATTGAGTGGATGATCCAGTGTGAGGGTCAGGCCGTCATCTGACACAGCTGTGATGGTGCGAGTTTCTGTCTGCCATGGGTCATAACTGGTGGTGGACAGCACGATTCTGTCCCCAGTCTGGTTAAAGCAAGGCGAGTTTTCAATAGCATGTTTACATATGCAGTGTTGTCATGGTGAAGCTGGTAGGCCAATTTGTGGGATATGGAATGTTCAGAATATTCTGTAAGAGCTATATTGTACGAAACACCATTCTAAGATGCAGTGGACGTGCAATGTGTGACCCTAAGAATTTTAAGATCTTTAGCAGGATTAGCAGTTCTCATTATGATTTTTTTTTTTTTTCAATTTTCAATGTCATTAGATTGTCAGCCATTCACCATTCTTCAGACCTATCAAAATACCTGAAGCAAACTAAATCTATGAAGAGAAGTCTACAGACCTGCCAGTCCACAGGCTCCACGAGTGAGAGAGACCTGGAACCGATCTGGGCGGTGCTGGCCAGTTTAGTGTGATATACGTTGTGTGGCATCCCGTACAAATCCAGGCTGCCAAAGACACCTGAAAAGCATAACGTTTCCCATCAGATGAACGGCACAGATCACAGATCAGAACGACCATGACAAAAAGGGTCTGAAAAAGCTGACAAGAGGAAGCAAACCAAAGGCTTGGGGTTCTCTCTCTCTCTTTATATATATGTTATATCTATATGAATATGTTGCATCACTCTCACACCTAGGACTTTAGATCCTTGGTTTGGTCCGAAGGGCAGAGGCCATTCAGGTGTGCGGTGATTTCCTGTCAGAATGATACGCAGTTCACCATGGAAGGGCTGGTCGGGCTTGCCTGCAAACAGACGCCCTCCCTACGGAGACATGAAATTTCTGACATGAAATTTTGGAACCAGGTTTTCTCCTCTAGGACCTTTCCTTGCGCTCAGATGGTTTTATTTGCAGTTTGGAAATCTTGGAAACTTGTTATTAGTAAACTATAGTGTAGATGTTAGGTGTTAAGTGTATTAGGATGTTAGGAAAGACCTTGAGGCTTTGGTGTCATGGTTTTTGGCACGAGTCTGGTGATTATTATTAGGTGACTGACCTGGATGGAGATGTAAGTGGCATTCAGTACTATAGTATCAGGCAGGCTGGTTGTGCTGTTGAAGGCATCTGGAATCTCAAGAACTCCCACCACAGTGAGCTTGTTTAAAGGAGGAGGAATGGCAACGTCCAAAACCATCCAAATGCCTGTGGAAACCAGAAGGTAAATGCCAAAGTGAAACTCGGCAGGTTATGATATCTTTCAAGTGTATAAAACTCTCTGGTAATATTTTAGAAAGGAGCACAGCACCAGCAGGAATGATGACATCAGAGCCCTCTTGTGGCACAGCGAAGTTGTTCTCTGGGGACGATCTCCAAAAAGATTCATTGGACCAAAAACTACAAAAAATAAGGTGTATTTCACATAATGCTCATCTACTAAAGGGAACCGTGCATCCACTGTACTTCTACATTCTATTCTAACAGATATGCACTGTTTACATTTAGCTCGTTTTCTCCTGAGTGTCTACAACGTACATGAAGTTGGTAGGTTTGATGTTGGGCAGAGGCGCGAGTGTGGCGGGCGCAAACGTGGCAGGCGGAGGCGGTGCGATGCAGTTGGGGTAGAAACATTTGTAAATGTTGAACGCCACAGCTCTGTCCATGGTCGACGTATCCACACTGTCCCTGTGCTCGTTAGTATTGGGTCTGCCAGACACTGCAAGGTTGATATTACACATCTCAGGGAGATCAGAACCCAGAAGATATTACAAACCACATCTCAGAGAGATCAGAACCCAGAAGCTATTACACACCGCATCTCAGAGAGATCAGAACTCAGAAGATCACACAAACATAAATGATTATTTAATGGCAGTTAACTTGGAAGTGGAATGAAAAAAAACAGCAGTTTTACCCATGTAGTAAAGGTTGTTGGAGTTGTTGGTTGAATTGTTAATGTACCAGTCTCCATTAACATTTACACTGGCATTCAGGGGCTTGGAGGAGCCAGCTCTGTTGTCTACTATGTGAATCCAATCAGGCCTCTGTGTCAGGTTGTGATTCACAATCACATAATCCTCGGGCTTTTTAGACCAAAACGACAAACAAACAAACAAAAAAACAAAAAAACACGGAGATCAATGAACTGAAAAGACTTTTGTTTTCTCTTTTGACAAATATTGGACAAATACTACAGTAATATTGGACACTGCTGTAGTTCTCCAGTCATTTGATGCAGAAACTGTACGAAACAACTTTACATAATAAAACGACATTTCTAATTACTATCAGCATCTTACCCTGAAGCCGTAGAACACTGCATTGTATGAGATGTCTGTCATTTGGGAGGCACCGCGGAAGTACCAGTTGTAGGTTTTGTCTGATGGTAGCAGTGCCATCCAACCGTTGCTGTGTGTGATCAATCTATCAACATAGGGAACAACACTGGTCCCTAGAGCAATATGAAACAAAGAGTGTTATGTTAAACAATGTAAGCCGTACTGCATAAATGAACATGGAATAGGACCGTATAAACTGTTACCAGATTAGATTTAAACGCTCACTAAATTGCTCACTAAAAAAAAAGAAGGCAGGCTATACCATGAGCATTTGTGAGTATGGCGTCTTTGGCTATGAGTGAGTAAGGTGAAGGGTTGTTGAAGACCAGCCGGTGAAAGCTTGTGGTGTTATCACACACTGCCCCAGGGAAGCCCACACTCCAAGCTGAGCTGTCAGAACAGTGGGCTGGGTCCAGGAGATTGCTCTTTGGCACAACCTTGGAGCCAGGATTGCCTGTTGAGTCAAGGAGTGATTTACAGCTTCAGATATTTATTGCATAAAGTAATGAACTGTTTTACACCTAACCAAAAAAATTTAAAATAAAAAAACCTCTTCCGTGTAAAATTTGGTATACAATTTTAGTTAGCAAGACTGTCCAGATTAGATTGTCCAGAGACATGTAGACAAGGCTTTACATAAATCTTGGTACCTGTTAGTGATCCATCAGTATCTATGAAAGCTATCTCATGTTCCCATCTGAAGGCAGCCTTGTTGGGGGACTGATAAAACTGGACACGGCTAAACTTTGCACTCCAGCCTCCGCACAGATGCGTACAGACACCATTTATCGAGGTGACGCTGATTGCAGCACAGGATGGCCTGTCAAAGTTCACAAACTTGGTGCCGATGATGCTCATGCCATCATCCAGGGGCAGGATGATGGCGCGGCTGGTGCAGAAGGCTCCACCCATGCCCAGCTCGTCCACATGGCCCACCAGAGTGCTGTTGACCAGCGCAGCTCCACCCTGCAGGCCCCAGCCGCTCACATACTGCCGGATGATGCGCTTGGTCTCCACGCCTGCCACCTCGTTGTTGACCGCCAGGAAATCGTGGAATTGGACGGCGCCCACGTCCACCCACTCCGCCCCCTTCTGGTTGTTCCACGAGATCAGCTGGCGGAAAACAGCCGGGACGGGCATCCCCCAGTAGCAGGATCTGCCCTGCCCGGGGTAGTACTCCGGGAAGATCCAAAGGCCGAACCAGCCATGCGAGTGTGCAGAGTTGTTGAAGAACTCCCCGAGCGGCACCATATTCTGGCAGATGTTGTAGTCGTAGGACGGCCCGTCTGGGTGGTCGTGCATCCGGTACCAGAAGCCGAAGTGAGTGCCTCCAGCGGCGGCGTTGTGCCGGATGATGTTGTTGGGGTTGGTGACCCAGTATCCGGCTGGGGTCACGTCATCGTTCAGCAGGCTGGTACTCTGCCTGACGAACACGGCCAGGTTATACTGGAGCACGTTGCCTGTCTCGATGCCATCCTCGATGAAGAATGCCCCGCCCATGATGTTGTAGATGACATTGCGCTCCACCAGCAGGTTGTGTGTGTCGTGGATGGTGACGGCGCGGTTGTAGGTCTGGTGGATGGCGCAGCCGCGCACATACGACTTGAACTTGACGTCACCTATTAGATGCCAGTGGATGGGGTAGCGGCCCAGGCGGAAAGCCTGGCCAGCGTTAAAAACCTAACCAAACACACAGAGACAAGATTTAAACTCTTTGTTTACTACGCAAAACTTTGGCCGTTTAATTTTACTTTGGCCATTTTGGTAGCTACAAGGTCTGAGGAGAGGATCGTGAAAATCAACCAGACCTTTCGGTTTGTGTTTCTAGCTACTAACAGATGCTGCTTGATACCTCAACATATTCGATTCTGCCGATGGCCAGATTTTCATTGGGTCTAGGTGCATGGAACATGATGCAGCCACCAAACTGGTCACTTCCAGTTTCCTCCCCGAATCTCCCTTGGAAACAAGTCTGGGTGGCAAACTCCCCTGTAGATAGAAATAACCTCATACAAATCAGGCATCAGAATCTGAATTTTTATGCACCAAATACCAGATATAAAATTAATTTCTCTTGGTGCAGTGGTAAGAAGTAGTAAACAAACACATCTGCAATTACTCTGTGCATATATAATATATACAAATCATATCGGAAAAAGTACATCCCTCATATAAACACTATGTACTGGAAAGACTAGACTATATTCCAAATTACCTGTATTAAATCCATCAGGACAGGCACTGATTTGATCATTCCACTCTTGGTTGTTGGATCCACGAACAACGATGTTCCGGGTGAGCACACCGACCTCTGCTCTCGCCTCAAAAACAGTCCCACCAGGCAGCGTGACGGACACCCCGAGGTGTTCGTAAGTCAAAGGCTGAGTCAGGGTCAGGTTCCGCCCATCGGCTGACACAGATGAAATGGTCCTCACCTCATTCTCCTTCTGGCTGTGCCTGCAAAATGAATCACAGTCACGTATGCAAAATCTGAAAGTATTCATGAAATCATAGTAAAGGCTATATACAGTACAATGTCTCAGTCTGGCTGTTCAGCATGAATTTTAGCTTTATTTACATACTTATTTACAATGTACAGTTATAAACATGAGCCAGCTATCTATTTGTAAGCTTATTTTTGGAAATAAACTTGGTTAAAAACAACTTCAGCAAAAGAAAAAATCTTTTATTAAATCCTTAATGACTTCTATACCTGGACCCTGTTGAGGCAATGACGATTTCATCTCCAGCTCTCCAGGTGACGGAGTCCATCAAGATCAGAAAGCTGGAGCCACTGCTGGCGGTTTGAGCAAGACGGGTCCATGGGATAGGGACAGGAATGCCTGGAGGAGCAGGTTTCAAATAGGTCCCGTAAACCAAGCTTTCCTCAGAAGCCAGTCTGAGGGAACTCCGGTTCCTGCCTGTGTTATGTTAGCTATATCTAGGTGTGAGGATCACCCCAGTTGAGAACTATTATAATGGACATTTCATTTTAACATCACCTAGAGTTCTGAGAATGTTCTCTGAGAATTTGAGGGATCTGAGCTGTTTAATGACTGGATTGTCTGACGTACCATGCAGGTCCAGCACTCCCTCCCTAACCCCCAGGGTTTTGGCCCCATAGACGGGCAGTTCCTGAGAGCGCAGATGGCCATGCAGAGTGATGATGGCCTTGTGCTGGAACGGCTGGTCCTCCGTTCCGATCTGAAGGGCTCCACCGTCTGTGATGAGAATGTTCTCTGCCTGCAGCTCAATGTCCGACTCATCAAAGATCAGTTTTCCGCCTGGGGATTAAACAACCACAATCAGAAAACCATAAGAGGGTCATCCACATATAATAAGATTTCTCTTCTCGGTACTTTCAACTGGCTCTATGCTATCCAGTTGACATTTAAACTCCTTTTTCATGAATAAAAAACACAAAGAATAGTGGAAGTTGGAATTATGTAGAGCTTTTTTTTCTGAGAAACCAAGCAGATTCCATACAACAATGAACCACATATGTCTCAGTTTATAATGATATAAGAGAGTGGGAGATTTCCCTTCACGGCACCTTGGATGAGAAGCATCTTCAACACTGGTGTGCTGACATCGAGGAGGATTGTCTGGCCTTTCGTGATGACAGCAAACATGCCTGCCTCAGGTGGGGACTCTCCTCCCCAGGTGTAACGGGATGACCACACATCGATGTAGAAGAAGTCAGAGTGGTTCTGGGATGACAAGGCACATATTAGCAACTCTGAGCTTTACACAAACACCAACAAAATTCTGTGGAACATTTCGGAAGATTCTGTAATACTGTGCGTAAAATATGAATGCAATTATTCATATTTGTCACCTCTCTGAGTTATTTTTGTTTTCCCAGGTACCCAGTTATTTTGTCTTTGTTGTTTTGCACTCTGATGACCCAGATAATTGTGATTTGTCTAAGAGAGGGAAAACCCTTTCCGTGTCAGATGAGATTTGTACTCTCTTTTACTCATTCAGGTGAGGGCAGTTTTTCTTCCAGAACTTCCAGTAACCAGTATGAGAGAATGTGAGAGCGATAACACCAAATGTAACACATCTGCACCCCACTCACACCTGAGACTTTCAAATCGAAACACTAATGAGTCACATGACACTGTGGAAGGAAAATGACTAATTGGGCACAATTTGGGTTTTACTCACTTTCGTTGCCAGTGGTTTAGCCATTAATGTCTGTGTTGAGTTATTTTGAGGGCACAGCAAATTTAAAATACAAATGGTACACTGACTACTTTACACTGTAAAGTATCATATCTTCAGTGTTGTCTCATGAAAAGACAGAATAAAATGTTTACAAAAATGTGAGGTGTACTCACTGTTTTTCTGACCAGATTCTTACTTTGAAAAGGACCGTATGATTTTATTTGCAAGTTGCAAAATGTGAGAGAAGTTTACCGATAGGGCGACTCCTTTGTTTTCAACCTGCAGTTGGATCTTGGTCATCTCGGATTTGGGATGGGATCCAGTCACACAGATGACTTGTGTGTCATTAGCTGACTGGACATCACAGATTGACCCTGCGATCGTCACGGTGACATTCCCACCACTGTTTGTGCCACAGGGCAGGGAACAGAAACAGTAACAAGTTTTTAATTGTCAAGTCTTCAAATGAACAGTGCTTTAGAAATTGTTTTGGCTGTGGTAGCAAAATAACACACTTGAAAACTAAAATGGAGCAAAGGTTAAAAAGGGAAAATTACAGTCTGAATACCTAACAGGCCTCTAATCAGATGAACTAAATTGTTTTTAGATGCAAAGCAGCTCATAGTCCTGGTAAGCAGCACATTACACATACACATTACACACACACACATTACACACACACATATGTTCAGTGAGCTAAGTTAATTTAGGGACTCAAAAATGAATTTCTCAATTCACTAAATGCATTTCTTATTGTGAAAATATATAGAATGTAGCTTTGGTAATCGTGAAATTAATTAATGGAATATATCGAGTGAAATAAAATAGACATGTTGCTATGGACTACTTTACAATAAAATAGAGATGTTGCTATGGACTAATTTACAATAAAATAGAGATGTTGCTATGGACTACTTTACAATAAAATAGAGATGTTGCTATGGACTACTTTACAATAAAATAGAGATGTTGCTATGGACTACTTTACAATCATGCCTACATATCTGACTATTGGGGCAGGGGATGGCAGACAGCTGGGCACTGCTGCTAGTGTGCAGCACCCCATGAGGGCAGTCTATAAGTGCTGGGCGCTCTGTGGGAAATTATTTCCAAAAGACCTAACAGAATTCTTATAATAGAAACATCCTCAGTGCACCAGATGATAAAAATCACTGCCAGACACTGACAAAACAGTCTAACCATCATTCTCTCCTGATATGATAAAGATAATTGAGACAAACTGATATGAGCGAGCGTCCTTTCATCCTTATGCTCTCTCAGTCACATGATCTGCTGATCTGCCTGATCCACCCTGGTCTAGTCTCATCAACTGAACATCATTGATTGCTGCTAAAGGACTTTACTGTTTGTACTCTTGTTATTGTGGTGCCCGATGGTGACACCCCCCTCCTCCTCTCTGTTGAGTCTCGGTTCCTCTCAAGGTTTTTTTGCTTTTGCTCTCAGGGAGAGTTTTTCTTGCCACTGTCGCCCTTGTCTTGCTCATTAGAGGCTTGGACTCAGACATCTGTAAAGCTACTTTGTGACAGCGGTTGTTGTAAAAAGCGCTATATAAATACATTTTGACTTGACAGATAAAACTATTGCCCTTGATAAGAAGAGCAACAAAAGTGTTCTGATAGACTTCAGTTATCCCAACTAGAACATTCAATTTACCCACCAATTCACCCAATGTTTGTCCCGGACATATACTTTGTGTTATGGTGAGGAGTCCCTGTACTGGGAGACAGGGTTAGGGTTAACCCTGTCCCTAACCCTAACCCTGTCCCTAACCCTAACCCTAACCCTAACCCTGTCCCTAACCCTGGCCCTAAACCTAACCCTAACCCTGTCCCTAACCCTAATCCTAAACCTGTCCCTAACCCTGTCCCTGTCCCTAACCCTGTCCCTGTCCCTAACCTGTCATCACTCATTGTTATGTTCACACCTCCCTGATTGCAGTTATGTCAACATGTTCTGCTTTATTTAGAATGAGGTCTGTTCAGGGACTGTTGCTGGTTATTATCTATGTTACAGGTGTTTATGTTATAGTTCATTGCACTCATGTTTGCTTTCATTTTCATTGAACACAGTTGTGCTTCGTTTATGTTTTGTGTATCTGCGCGTTCTTCGTCCCTGAAATTCTGGCTAGACTCTGATGACTGAGTGATGATACTGTGTAAATGTGACGCTTCACATCATTGAGTTCTTGATGATTAACAATGCCAAACTCATTTGTAGCGGCACCTTGATGCACTTTTGTTTTTGGTGTGTGTGGAAGATGCTTCCAGACCTGAAACCGAAGCCGGTGACGGTGAGCACGGTGCCCCCGGCTGTTCCTCCTCTGCGCGGTGAAACGTCCGTGACGACAGGAGTCAGGCTGGCTTTGTACGTGTAGCCATCCATCATGTTGACTGACCCGTAGGAATTCTGTACCGTCACCGAGCATGACTCCTCCGCTGGAATTCCTGTCACAGAGACACGCAATGATGCATCTTGAGTCTGCTCCCCATGTGAGAACCTCTGTCGGCCAAATAGGACTTCCGCGCAGGACACATTCCTAGCATGTCTTAATGTCATCAAAGCCTTTCTGACGTAGGATCAGATCGAGGGCCCGTGATGGCCGATGTAGGTTTTGCATGGGACTACAAATGCATGCTGTTCTTTTGCTGATCATGACAGCACATACCGTTGTTGGGTGGGACCTCGCAGTAGAGAGTGGAGGAGCTTGATGTGTTTCTGTTGACTCTGCATTCGCCGCTGCAGATCAGTACTTTAGAAGACTGAGGGTCAAACCCAGAGCCTTGGACTGCAACCAGCAAACCTCCACCATAGCTTCCTGCAGCAATGTAGACCAATGAGCAGAGGTTTCTGCAACCCTGCGGTACCGCTGAGTTACCACAGCAACAGAGTCTGCTTTTTCAGCTGTATCGAGGGAGAGTAAGTTTTACCTTCATTAGGTGTGACCAGGGTCAGATGCAGCTCGTAGGTGAAGCTGGCGGTGGTCAGGGCGTCACCTGTGACCTCATGGTGCAGAGTGACTGGGTACGTTCCTCCTGGATGGTCTCCCACAGTGCACTGCACCACCGTATCCGTGATGGAAGACACGACACACGGCACGCCAGCTACCTTCACTGAAATAAGGCTAGAGTCCGAGCCGAACCTCGAACCTGACACTGTCAGCACTGTACCACTGGAACCTGCATTTGAAAAGAATAAGAACCCTAGCCCTCAGTAGTTGTAACAGAAGAGCATTGTCCTCTTATTAGCTCATATAAAATTTAATATTATTATTATTATTTTACTTTTGGTGAAAATTCTGAAAGAGTATTTCATCTTATTGTATAAATTGGATGGCAGATCGGTCAACGCTGAATGAACATGGCTGATGAATCGCCTACCTGTTGCAGGGCTCACACTGATGATCTCTGGAGTTTGCTGAAGAGTGTAGTTGAAGCTCAGTGGTGGGTAAATCACCCCAAATACTTGAATATTTACTTGCACCAACTTTTCAATACTGGCACATGTTAAGCATTTCACCATGAAGGGAGTTACCAGCACTATGGAGCAAGTGCAAGAGTCCAGCATCACGCTGGTGTTCCCTGCCACAAAGCCATTCCCTGTGATTGTCAGCAGGGTTCCTCCTGCAAGGCTGCCTGAGCTGGGCTCCAGGCTGGCCAGGGGCAGGCTGGTGAGAATGGCATTTCCGAAGGCCAACCCCCTGCTCATTACCACCACCAGCAGCGCGTGCGGACCGGCGGGCAAAGCGCCCACAGACAGCGTGATGCTGCCGTCCTCGACCTCCGTGACCTCGAGCACGGTGTCGTCCGCGCGCACGACAAGATCCTCGGGGAGGTTGCCGAAGCCGCTGCCGTTTACGAAGACGGCCGTGACGTTCCCGCTGACCGAGCTGGGGTAGATGGAGAAGACCGTGGGGACCACAGAATCAGAATATCTGTAGGAGCAGTTGCCTCTGCAGGTTGAAGAAACGCCGGAGACAAGAACTGAGGTATCTCCAGCGAGTTCTTCCGATGGGGACGTGTCGCATGTGATGTGTGTGTAGTTACTGGACACGGTAATGCACGGAGCACCAGCCACTGTAACCACGCCTCCTGCAAGGCCAGAGCCCGAGACGAGGAGACGTGTGTGGCCTGTTGTACCTCCTGCGTTGGGTGAGACGCTGTCCACCACTGGTAAAACCACAAAACGACGAGAAAGTTCCCTTGGCATGGTGAGCATGGCACTGCCCAGGTTGTTGATATGGACGCTGACGGGCAGGGGCGTGCCAACAGGAACGCCGCTGCCATGTCTGAGGAAGCAGGTCATCTTCGTGGATGTGCTGTTGATCACGTAACAAGAAGCGTTTCCAATCATGACCTGTAACAACAAAGAGGCTGATTGGTGATTACAAGAAAGAACATTAGATAAAGATCTGCAACTAACCCTTAACAACCAAAGCATACAAACCAAAAATACTACACGTTAGACGACTGAAGGAACAGTACTTAAGGTGTGTGAAGGTCAATTAGGATCTTAAACTTTTGGTTTTAACCCTGGCTGAGATTCGAGGATCTCTACCCACCTCATTGGCACAAGAGATGCTGCTGAAGCCAGATCCCTGGATGACGATGGGGTCATGCACAGTGCCTTGGTTTGGTGTGATGGAGTTGACAGTGGGACTGGCGCAGGTGGAGAATCTGAAGTATGGGTCGCTGTATGTCCCATTAGAGCCAGGGCACTCGGGCAAGGTCACACAGTCAGGCAGTGATTGGGTCGTTATTCCTGTGTTTTTAACATGATGATTAAGCCTAACCTTTAACCAAAGACCCAACTCTCATTAAACAGCGATTCTCCACTGAAAAAGTGTGGCTAAAGAATTTTTTTGCGTTTATAATTTCATGGAACCACATTTCAGGGCAGCTAAAGATGATGGGCTACATAGATAGAACATTTAGAACTTTGTACCTAAGTGCTGAAGGGCTTGAAATCCCCCCACAGCAACGTATAGCTCACTGCTTCTCTCCACGAGTGGCCTGACGTTCACCACTCCCTGCATGCTTCTCTGGTTTGCTGAATCAATGTAACCGCTGCTGTAGTAGTACAGCCCAGGAGTTGTGAAGCGGTAGCTGAAGAACCCTACAGACAGTAAAGCATGCGCCGTTAACACCCGCATACACCTGTCATGAATGCATGCTCAGACTTGCATATACCCGCAAGATAAGATCGTTTTTCAAAATTCGACGTCACTCAGACAAGTTTCCATTGTCTAAATTAAGAGCTGGAGATAAAATCACATGCACTAGTCAAGTGCATGACTAGTGTTTTTCTATGCGAGAGCAAACAAAACCTAACTGACATAAATATTACAAAATCTACCCGCGATTAACAGAACATGGCATCTGCATAGTTAATTAGCATTAGCGTATTTTTTCATAAAGAGTACCTGATATGTAAAAAATGAAATCTCCATGGCAATCGTCATAAAATAAAAAAGCCTTTATTTAGACATGTCCGTGGACAAAGAGTCTCTCGACGCATTTCAGCATGACCCTTCATCAAAGAGAGTTATTACATTTTTTTTTTTTTTTGTAACCCTTTTCATAGAGCATTTTCCATTCTGTTTGACCGACTCCCTTCGAGTAGGACTGTCTATGTTGAGCATTTTCGGAGTATCTGATGTTTATCAGCACCTTTAGCGGTTCTCTCACTGCCGCTGCTGAAGGTCACGCCATCAAACTCTGTGCTGCTGGGACTGGCCACGCTGAACACTCGATAGCCCAGGCCTGAGACGAAGGGCAGAGCTTCCCAGCTCCAAACCACCGTGTCTCCTACAGACGCCATCACCACAGTGGGAGTCCATCCATATCCCTGACCGTAGTCTCAACAAACGCAAGCACAGACACAGTTTAAACATCTTGAAGCAGCATTAATTTATACATAAATATTGGAGTGGGAAGTCGAATGTGTTTATTGTTTCTAAAACCACAGCGATATATTTTCGCATGGTTCTAAATGGAGGATTTCACTGCCTTTGGGACAGGACAGAGGATAGATATGAACTTACTGAAGTCGTAGCCTTGGTTTGTGACTGTATATGTTTGCTCATTTGTCTGGGTCACACACTCCAGCTGATGGTCTGAGGCTTTAGTGACTTCACAGCGTGTGTCGCCTGTGTAGTTGAGGCAGACCTCAGATCAGTTAAAATAATTCCAGTGTGCTACACAGTCAAAGTGCGATTTCGTTGCTAAGGTCTGTGATTTCAGTAAACAGTCTCCTAGCAGGACTCCCTAATACTTTCAGCAAAGCCGGGAAATAACATTGTTAAGGTTGTCAGACAGAACATGTTATCACTAACAAAGGAGATCAACAACTTCAGTGAGATCTTCAGAGATGAAAAAAAAAACTTCCATATTGCAGATTTCAAATACAAGTGACATCAGATTTAAACTTACCCAGTGTGACGGTGTTGTCTGATAGAACAGAGCTGAATCCAGAGCCAGTGATGGTCACCGTGGTTCCCCCATACAGAGATCCCTGCTGTGGATAGAAGCCTGTCACTTGCAAGACATACTCGATGGTAGCGCTGACACCATCGCTGGGTAAATAGGGGGATAAAAAAAGAAATACTTCATTACATTAAATAATGACTACAGTCTACAGACATAACAGAAAATGTATCACACATCTGCAACTATCTGCGAGTTTCGTTCAAACTCTGCTGCGCTGGTTTTAAATGTATGTGATCGTTTCTGATTGATTTCGGTAATGCTGGTGGGTGGGAACCTGATCTGAGGGTAACCACGGTTTCCCATTTGAACGTAGACACTGTAGACGGCAGGTGGGAGTGGGGGCAGCTGACAAGCGATGATGTCATCAGCCCAATGCTCCACGGCGCACTCCATGTCACCAATGAGAACGATGCAGCCACTGGCCATGCTCCCGAAGTTACTACCCGTGATATTGAGAATTCCCTTCCCTGTACCACACAGCAAGAATACAGAAAGAACATTCAGTGCAGTGATTGAATACTAAAATTCTCCTCATTTAGATGCTTGATTATAAGCAACCAAGAAACGAACAGCTCCCCGAATGTCAACTGCCACTTTAAATTACAGCAGGAAGTGTTGGTCAAGGGGATTTTTGCGGGCTTGAGGAAGTACTGAACTCCAATTGATGGAAGAAAGATATCAGAGGTGGAAAATCTGCAGTAAACAAGATCGGCACGATTGACGTTAGTTATGAACCAAAGCAAAGTTGAAGATCAAAGTGAAAACAGAACTATACACCTGATGCAAAAATGCAAAGTGACGTCACCTGTACTGGTATCTATGATCTTGCATGACTGTTTTGTGCTCTTCACAAACTCTAATTTTAGTGAGGATACAATTATAGGGGCAGATCAACTCCTTGATCTGCCCCTATAATTGTATGTACTTGTAAGAATGTTTATGCTGTGCTCTATCATGTATATCATGGTCTCTCTCTCTTTTTCTCTGCATTTAATTGTTCA
>JAOXYF010000027.1:4873790-4885302 GCA_028565775.1 Sternarchorhynchus goeldii | reverse complement strand
CGGAGCGCTCCTTCTATGCAAGTAACAGACTTCCACAGACAAGCAGAGCAGCTACCAGGTTGAACTTCCTAACAGTACTCGTGTAATTATCTGTTTAATTAAATATTCAATTAAATTAACAGTGGCCATAAAAAACAAACAAATGAATAAAAACTCAAGACAAGCCAGATACAGTACGAGGGGGAAAATGCATTTAACTGTAGAGTTAAGATCGTCATAAACAAGTGAGAGAGTGTTCAGTGTAATGCTCGCTCTACCATTTAAAGATGATCATTGGTTTACAGTGCTTTTGGGAAATGGGCCGCTGGTGGATAATGGGTTACAGTACGAGAAGGTCTGAAAGATCTTTTTTGTCACGTTGAGCCCTTGAATGTGCCTCTAGTGTTACCACAGTTTTTAGGGAAGCATCTTACCCAACACTGCTGTTGTTTGTGGGCTCACACCCATGATAATGGCTGTCAGGCTGTCGTCATATGTGAAAAAGGCACTTGCCACAGCCTGCATATCCCCCTTTTGGAGGGTTACTGTCTGGGCTCCAGCTGATCCCTGAGATATAAACCAGACCACACCCAGCTCAACATTTCAGACAAGGCAAAAAAGAGCATCTCAATAAATCTAATTCCCTTCACACTTTGTATGCAGAAATGCGTTGTGTGTACCAGTAGTTGAACGAAAATTGCTTTTATTTTGTTGAATTGCACCAATTCATATATTACATTTGATCGCACTTTGTTAGAACCTGCCCATTAATACCTGCTACTTACTAAATGAAGCAAAAACATTAATCAGAACAGTTTTTATAAACAACTGAAATAAACATTCATGAGGTTTGCCCATGTATGCTGACTTCTTTGTTGACTGGATAATACCCAGTCTAATGTTATTCATTAATATTCATTATTAGGCAAGCATATTCATAAATAGTAAAATCAACATAGGTAAATTAGCACTGAGTCCAAGTTAATTGGAAATGCTCGCTTTTATTTTTTGAATCACTAAGATTTTATCCTCATGCTTCATACTCCTCTTCTTCCTGCTTGTCTGATTTGATCATCCACCTGTTCAGTAATACACCCACCATAATCTCTAAGTGACTCCATCTGAACCCTTTTACTAACCGCACTGTATAATCAACGTAGAACCGGCTCGTTCACTTACAGCAGGGATGCGACACAGGAGCTGTTGCATGTTCAGGTCGATGATGTCACATGTAGCGTTGCCAATGGTGACCGTGGTGTCCTGGTCGAAGCCGTACCCAGAGACGGTTAAGACCGTCCCTCCTAAAGAGCACCGTGGTAGAACATCAACTGCCTGAGCGCACAATTCCGTAAAACCATTCAGTTGAAGCACTTTTATATGAGATTATTATCTATTGGATTCCTCTCCATTATGAATGGGACAATGGTAAGACTTTGCTCTGTCCTTTTCATACAGGACATGTCTTATTACATGCCTGTAATGCTGCCTGAAGTTGGGTCTATGGAGGTCACTCCCATCTGGCAAGTGAAGTAGAAAGGGTTGCCACCTTGGTTTCGTGCGTTGCCCAACACAGGGAAACTCAGAGAAACGGGGTACAGCCCAGCACTGGCAGGCCCAACACTACAGTTCAGCCATGTGTCTGAAACAACACATGTTAAGTGGATTAAATTGCTACTCTGGATGACGTTTAGCATTTGTTGAGAGTTTCTTCTGGTTGTTTTTACTCATTTTACCAGCATGGCTTGTCTTGGCCAGATTCTATTGGCGTCAACTTACTGTTAACATAGAGAACTGTACACTGCACCGTCCCGATCAACACTGTGGCATTTACGTCAAATCCAGATCCTGAGATGCTGAGAACTGTTCCTTCAGCGCTGGCTCCTATAAACAGGGACCGGTAAAGGTAGTATTTGAGCACAAATACTGCTTCAAATTAAAACTGCTCCAAATATTCTCTGTTACTTCAGGCTCCAATTCTACCTTTTCATCATTCTGAAAAAGAGATCACCACTTTAACAGTAAAGAGATCACCACTTTAACAGTAAAGAGATCACCACTTTAACAGTAAAGAGATCACCACTTTAACAGTAAAGCGTCACTGTCTGCGTATGTCCTTAGCCGGCTGATAGCATCGTGAAATGAGAATGTGCTCTACCTTGTGTTGGGGAGATTCCTGTTACAACAGGTGTTCTAGCTTCATTCCAGGTGAAGCTGCAGTCATGTGAACATATGGATGGGATACCATTGATAAAAACTTCAACCTGAAAAGATATTAGAGTCCCTCATTTTTACAGGTTCTGCTGCTGTCTTGCTCGTTCTCACAGAGCAAAGTGCTATAAAAATGTAATAATTAAAATACTATACATTTAATCATTAAAATCCTATACATTTAATAATTAAAACATTATACATTTTAATACTATTTTCTTGCCACATATTAACAATTCTTTAAAAACACCATCATGTCAGTTATATAAAAATATTTCAGTAGTTAAACAAATCAAAAGCTATAAAGTGTGTGAAATAAACAAAAAATGTAAAAAATGTAATTGAAATTTCACTAAAATTAAAACACTTCATCTAATATCATATGAAACGATGTGAAAACCACAGCCATCATCAACAATATGAAAAATCCAAACAAAAAATCAATCTATTACTAATACAGGTTAAGTGTAACATATGCACCTGTGATTTATTTGCAGGAATACGCAGGAAATCTCCCATAATGCTTTGCTTGAAAAGGCCTCCTTTATCTTGAACCATTGCTATCACAGAGGGGTTTACACCCACAACCTCAGAGTCATTGATCTAGCAAAGAAATGACAAAGCAAAAAAAGGTATTAACATGCTTTAAGTCTGAGGCTGACATTAATTTGTGACAGAGTGCCAGTTCATTTGATCATACTGTAATTATATTACTATTTCTCATAAATTACTGTAATATGCAGTACAAATTCTATAAATGTTTTCTTCACCCAACTCAACCCTCCACCCCCATTACATGGTGGTGTTTCACCTGGAGTAGCGGCTGGCTGCCTGGCATGGTAAGCCACTCGATGTTCCAGACGTAGCCTTTGCAGTCCCCTGCCCTGTTTACTTTCAGCTGGCCCAGGTCTGGAATGCCCTGTAGGGCGTACTGCAGATCCTGCGCGCTGATGTCGGGAGCCAGGCCTAAGACGCACACAGGTATGGCACGGCAGAACAGCGCAAACACAATTGGTGCAAATGTTACAGTATCCGATGTCACTTACAGGTAAGGAGCGTTATTCCACCGCGTTAGTTTTTGTCTACGTGTGAAGTGTTAAGACAACAATGGCAGTAAAACAATCCGATCTCGAGGAAATGAAGCTGCTTACCTTGCACGCGCTGGCCGAACATCTCCACGCTGAAGCTGCCCCTGAGGGGGGGGCTGGCCTTCTGCGCGTGTTCCACACTCGCTGTGGCATTGTCCTGGGCAAACACCAGCATGTCCTCCGTCCAGTTGGCCGTTCTCTTCAGCATTAAAAAGAAAGATCCAAAACAGTTGAAAAATCACATTATGCACGTTTTATGATTCGTTTTTCTAATAGGTACAGGAAAAGTGGTAAAATTAGTAGAGATGTCCCGAAGGTTTTTAGCCCCCCATCCCTGCCGATCCGAGTCATTTAATATAGAGTATTTTACGATACCGACGTTTACGATGCGTTTCTCGGCCTTTGAATGTGGCAGCCCCGTAAATGAGACACACCCAAAGGACTGGGTTTACGTGTTTGCTCAATAACCGCTCTGCTAAAAATGCCTTGATCTTTGCGATCGATTCGGGACATAACTAGTAAATAGATTTGCATTTACGGCATTTAAGAGAGGTGTTTGCTGATGATCTAGTCTGACGCTTCCTCTCGTCACACCTACCTGCAAAAAGCCCAATTCCACTAGAGGGAAATTGAAGTCACAGTTGAACCCAAAAGCAGTGATCTCATAACGGACATGCGGCTCTTCTCCCAGCTTCTTCACAGAGAGCCGCTGAAAGAAATGACCAGAATCGGCCAGGGCAGGAGGCCGTCTCTCCATGGCAAACGCTGCCACCAGACAAACAGGCAAAGACAACAGTGAATGAGTTTACACTTACTACTTTGATTCAACAGCAGTATCACCGATGTTAAATTAAAACAGCGATAGACTGGAAACAATATAGTTTCTCTGTTCACATGTATACACAGCAGGCGTGGATTTAATTCTTGGTGATTTTGTTTGTTCAGGGGAAACAGTAATGCCTTGTTCTTACATAACTATATGGGCCAATTGTGTACACATTATCTGAAGCGATACGTTGTTTGAAAACAATTATTGTTGAGCACCATTTGGGTCAGGCCCGGTGACTGTGCTCCGAAGCTGAACTGTGTCTATGTAGTAGTCCCCAGTGCCTTGGTACAGACGTATCTGTTGCAGGTTATAGTTAGTGCCAGGGAAGTTTGTTTCCAGATCTCCAAAAATGTTCACACATGTGTACTTCCATCTGCAAACACACCACACTGTATCACTACAAACTACAGACTCAATTACAAAAAAACAATGACAAAATCAATCTTGTACAAGGATATCTTTTACATGTCTCTTGCCATTTTTCTATCATTATTTTACTGTGTATAAAGGTTCTCAAGACTTCCTACAGTTCAAACTTACACATTCCCTGACTCAAACACTTGAGGGATTGTAGTAGCTACGTAGTCGGTAACTCCTGACGATTGCTGGTAGCTAAACACCATTTCCAGGTTGTTCCTTGGTTGTCCTTTGTATGCGAAGCAGAACTGAGATAAAATGAGAACATTTTCTCATTTTATGAAACTCCTAGGTTTATTTAACACTTAGATATCCTTACTATAAAGATACATTATCTCAAACAAAACTTTTTTTTTAGGAAAATGGGTGTCAGGGAGGAACATGGATATGCCAGACAACTGCAGGCTAGCATTAAAAAAATTGGATTTTCCCAAAAGACCCTGAACTGGGTGCTTACTAAGTTGTACTGCTGAAGTGGCACTGGTCCAGGTACAGTCACTCCATAAATCATGAACAGAATGGTTGGATTCTTGATGGACCAGCGACCGCAGAACGCCTCAGTGTCGGTGACCCTGGTGCCTGAGAACTAAAGACATTCGAGGTTTGGATCCTTGCGTTTTAAAAGCTTGTATCTCTTAATGTCACAGTGGCACTACACTACTAAACAAGTAACTACTCTTCTGAAGGACAAATGTAAAGAATTTTAACTGCTTCTAATAATAATCTAACATTAACATTTAATAAAATGTATTATCTGTTTATATTTTTATTTGCTTAGGTAAAAAATAAAAAAAATCTCACCTTTCATGTTTAATACAATATGGATACATAGTGTAGCTAACACTCAATGTTCTTTCTGTCTGTGACAGTATATATATTATAGGGTTATTAATATTTAAATGCTAAATATTTTAAATAATTAAAATTTGAATGCAAAATTCTAATGAATGACAGCCCTTAGTAGTTTTCCTCTGAAACCTGCTCACCTGCATGCAAAAATATGTACAATAATGAAAAGTAAAATCATTTTGCCACGCTTACCCATGTTATATCAGTCTCATAGTCGTGGGAATATTTGACGTAAGAATTCTTCACATTTAGAAGCTCCATAGGACATGCGGCAGAAACCATATCCTCCAGCGCTGACAGCACCTTAAGGCAAGACCGATATTTCTTTATACATCACGAAGGAATCTGACAGACGTTCTCTTGCCAGTAGAACCTGGCGAATGTTTATTGCTTAGAACAAGGGATTCTCCATGAAACCTAAAAGCTGTGTCTTTGGAGAGACGCGCGCACCTCATGTGCTGAGGCCCCGTAAGGCAGAGGGGTCGAAGGGACGCCCCCCCACAGTAGCGTGAAGGTCTGCAGGTCGGCTTTTCCTTTGACGACCTCTGTGATGGTGATGTTCACACCACTCTCATCCGTCCAATAGCGAAGTTCCTCAAAGTCACCTGACACAGAGACAACGGCAAAGCTTTGGAAACAGACCGAGAGTGCAGTGGCTTAGGTAGTGCTTTACTAAAACAAAAACAAACAAAAAAAACTCTATTTACCAAATCTCATGTAGACACATTGTTTTTTTTTTTTACCTCTGCTAGAGTTGAATATAATAGTGTATTGCGACTCTGTGCTCTGGTTCTGTTTCACGACAGTGACTGTGTCCGGTTTAATGGTCCATAGAGCATTCAGATTTGCTTCAACCACCTCGGCAGGTGCACTTACAGGAATCAGGCCTGTAACGGGTTTACAACCACAATACTGAAATATGACATTGTTGTCCATGGGGGAAACCAGATACCAAACAGTGAATGGGATTAACAGCTATTCAGACCATTTATGGGTGCTCGGAAACAGCCACCACAAAGTTTGAGCTGGAAAAACAAAACCTGTTATTTGGGTTCCATATCTAAGGACATAGTAAGTGAAGTCGCAGTTGCTCAGGGAGAAGCAGTCGCTCGTGATTGTCAATGTCTGCACCTCCTGGACAGATGGAACTGGGCTCCAGTCATTGAAATGAATCACCTGAAACAAGAAGTCAACTTAGAATTATGTGTAGTTGGCTTGGAATCAAATAATACACATGTCCAAACACAAGTATTAAAAAATGCTAAAAAATGAAAACCTGTAATTAAAGAAATGTCACGGTTGCTTGTACTGTGTCTCTAACGAACCTGTTTCTCATCCAGGATGTCATAGCTGGATTTTATGATCTGCTTCTCGTTAATAGCATCTACAGTTTGCTGAGCTGTAAAGGGGCTTCTCTCTCTGAAAAATGCCACATCGACTGAGGACACATATGTGTACTCCTGGATCAAGACCTCAATGTAATACCTAGATAAACATTGGAGAAAAACAGGTAAAAAACACAGAAACAAGAGGAATTAAAGGTGTTTTATTGGATAGAGAGCAAAACTGCGAGAGGTGTTCGACTTACGGCTTTCCTCCCTCCAGGAGCATGACCTCTGACCTCTGGGTTGAAGTAGTGTAGAAATTGGTGGCGCGATAATTCAGGTATGCAATCTTGACCTTGGGACAGGAAATCAAATAATTGAGTTAGAGAAATAAACATAACAGTTGCTACTTTATATTCAAAGCCCAGTGTTAATATTCTGAGATCTTTCTGAACTGTCCATGCAGTACCTTATCATCAGGATGACCAGTTTTACTAAAATACAGCTGAATTCGGTCATCTCCTTTGATTAGGAAATAGTAGTTGTCCGTCTCCATGGGAACAAAGAAGCCACTGAGTCGAGCCACAAAATAATCTATTTCTGTGGGCCACAGGTAAGATAGAGAGTCCACCCACTTGACAGAGTACCCAGGCCAACTGGAGTTATATTTCAGAACATCCTCAAGATTTCGTACGTCGGTATTGTTCCACATCTCCATTTTTAACCCCCTGCCTCCTGCAAATATGGCACAAATTCTCAGCTATCACAACTAGTCATTAAGTAACATTTTAAAACAACATTCGAGATTTTTTTCTTAGCTATTAATTAATTGCATGAACCCTTAATCTGGAGGTACTTTATATGTCCATATTTAAGCGTGTTTGACACTGGTTAGTGTTACCATATATACTAACTTATGGCCAGCATTGGTATCAGTTGATGTTATCGGGTTGCTATGGAAATTCAAAGGGCTCAAGTCGCAGTCTAGAATGTCTGGAAAGTCACTGTGTAGAGGAACTTGGCTCATTTTGGTGCCATTGTGTTGAGGCACTTCGCTGACTCATTTCGACACTATATTTGTTTGCCAGACAATCCTATCACCAACGCACTGCTGGAGGTCCAGCAATAGGTCACCTGGAAACGTTGTCCTGTTGCTCCACTTGTATGGCGGGGTCCTGCAGATGATTGCCGTGTCTGTCACGCTTTGCACCTCACACTCATGACCTTTGAGAAAACAAAGGAGCAGTTATGAGAGGTTTTCTGTAGTGTAGTGGGTAGCAAGTCTGCCGCTCTCGTGGGGGATAGAGGTTCGATCCATGTCTGGACAAGTAGCTCTATGCTATATGAAAAAAGGGACAATGAGATTAAACATTTTAAATTGCTTCTGCAAAAGGTCTAAAACTGTCTGTTGCCACAAAGCATTGTAGAATGTAAAAATGTTGTGTTTTCAAGTCAACTCTTTGAATTAGTTCATATATAAAGCTTGTAGAAATGAGCACAACATACACTTAAAGACAGGATACTTTAAACAAATTAGCATCATCGTTTTCTATAAACAGATTTTGCTGGATCAACATTCAGCACAGGGGGGTTTGGAAATTTAGTAGCAAAGGACAAAATTATTAGAAATAATTTTTAAGCCACTGTATCAATACACTATGGTTTAAATATTCCACAGAGGCACAAAACCACCAAAGGTTTTGTTCCCCAAATTACCTTCCACTAAAACCTTTGCTGGTTGGTCTGTCTCATCAAAGTAATGTCCTTGAATTGTTAGCAATGTACCACCAAGAACACTACCCTCTGAAGGGGACACTCCAGTGACCTCTGAAAAAAAGATCAAACAAATAAACGAACTTTGTGATTACAAAGAGAAAGAGTTTATCGTCCCCTGGTCTGTGTGGCACTGTTTCAGCATATGTGTTTTAGACTGTTTCATGTACATTTTACACCATTTCAGTACCTGCATAGGTCTGGAACATTGCCAATTTGTTCAAAGCTGAAACGTGGTAGGTACCAAAGTCTGGCAAGCTCCTGAAACATGCAGTATGTGTTTAATTTTTACCTCAGTTTTTTTTTTGCCATGAAATATGCATCAGGAACTGTTTTGTATGGGATGAAGTACAAGTACTTCACTAACCTTCCAAATTCACCGTCAAGAATGTAGCTGAAGTTGTGATGTCCTGGACAAGACAAAGAGGTCAGCCATCCATTCATAGCATTTTAATGCAGGGACTTCCACTAAGTGTGAATATCTGAGAGGTTTCCATACCCACATACGTTCCAGTCATTTTACATGTCATGTATCCCCATGTGCTGTACATATAGTCCAAAGCCAAGCCGTACCTGAGGGGGAAGAGGTTGCGTTATGAACACAGGAACAAGGTCGTACAACTGGACTCAAAACCCCACTGTCACACACTCACAGTTCGTCTGAGTTGGGTTTTAACAGATTGCAGGGCATTCCTCCCATGTAAGCTCTGCAAAGCAGAAAGCAATAAGAAATGCTTAATTATGCCTCAAGAGTGATTTAATTATACATGTCATTCCTTTTTTTAACAATTGCACTGCCAAATATTAGAGATCTGAACTTAAACACTTGCAAAGCAGTTTTGTGATAATGTGTGTGGTAAGAAGCGCTCTGTTAATACACTTTTACTGGAAATTTCCCTACCTCAAAAATCGTGTATTCAGGCCATTGGAACTTTTCTGCGTGTTGCTGCCATAGACGTCAGTGAAAATTTGTCCCCGGAGACTAACCACAGTACCTAGACATTGGTTGCAGGGGAAATAAATTGTAAACGCATTTATTAAGAGCATCCAAATCCGTTCAGTTGTGATCATGTGATCATGTGATCATGTGATGTGTTGCATGGGGTAAAACTGCACCTGGCAAGCCAGTAAGAGGTTTGATCGACTGAATAGAGGGGGTACGGTACGAACGAGTCTGTGAGCAAAACACACACGTTAAGAACAACTGCATGCATAAATACATTTACCTCCAGCTCTATTCCAAAAACAGGCCACAGTTGTGATACTTACATAGAATCTGCACCAGTAATACCATGTTATTCCATAACAGATATTGCTGTAGGGAACGGGAACACCGTTCACTGTGAGTTGAACATCATAGTCATCTTCAGGCATTGCTCTGAAAAGAGATAAAACTCAAGCAGCTCTGTCAAGAATTCAGTACATGTGAATTCAGGATTCAGTCCATGTGCTCGAACACCCGTGAAACCACTGAGATGGACGGGTTTTAAGAGATGGCTTCAGTGATCTTTGACCATGTTTTCACAGGTCCAAGTTCAGCACAGTCCAGTTCATAAAATGTGGCTTGATACTTTTGTTTTCAAGTGCTGATGTGTTAACATTTAGTGACTGGTAGTGTTAGAAGGTAACTGATTTTCAACGGAGTGTCTTATATTTATTCTGTATAGTAAAATTACCTACGTCCAAAACTAAAGCAAACCAATATATCTGCCTGCCTTTACATCTCACTGAACACTCCAATATACTGTATATCCAGGTGCCACTGTTCCAAAGGCACTTCGAGTATGAATCAGCCCACAGCTACATTTTACCACCAAAATAAGAGCTACCATGATTTTAAGTGTATAGTTCTCTGTTCTTTGTGTTCTTTTTTTTCCCAAAACATACTAACATTAAGTTGGGTTACTAAAGCCATCATGCTGGTGTACCACGTTATCTTACCTGGTGTAGCACGTTATCTTCTTGGAATGTGTAGAATCCCTCTCTACATCACAGGGAAAGGATCTTGTTCTGGACACCAGCGTCACGACGTTGCCAAAGTTGGGGTCATTAGCGTTGAGAGTGAACTGTTCGGCAAAGCCTGTTTTATTTATTTATTTTTAAGCAAAACAAAAAAAAAGTCGTTTAGTTAGTGAGAGCAATCCACCACCCGCCCTTCATTAAAAGTGTAAGTCAAGTGCAACATCGCTGCTCGCAAAATGCAACATCGCTTCTCTCACCGTCCCCCAGAATGGTCAGCCGTGTGGCTCCGTTGGTGCTACCTATATACGGGGTTATTTGGGAGATACGTTGCGCTCCTAAAGAAAGCAGACATTACATAAATTGAAGCGCTACTTCAAGCACAACAAAATAGTAATATGGTTATGTGCAAAGAATACGGGAAGAAAATCTGTAGATATATAGATCATGTGTGACTTGCCCGAGAAGCTGATTAGTAGCATGCAGACGGCAAGCAGCGCGTACGCGTGCCGTTGCACGCTCGTCATCTTTTAGGGGTCTGGTGTGTGCAGATCTAAAGCTCCTCTTATATACTTCTGTGTTTAAGAGACAGAGTACAATCAGTATAATCAGACTTTTTTTGGAGCTGATAGTCCATCTGTGGCTAGAACGTTAAACAGAGCATTTTGTCAGCCTCGGAAATTAACCGGGGAAAAAGTTGTTTATTATTAAAAGTTGATTGATGACAGTAACAGAGCCCAAACTCATTTGCTTGTTTAAAACAATATATTCTTTTAACATTTAATATTTTTTCATTTGTGGACTAGTAAATTACGGCCTCACCCGTAAATTATTCTCTGTAGCATATACATTTACATTTTTTAGAACATACCAATGTACGTACATTATGAACACATTTTACTTTCAAGTATGACCTTACGCAGTATAATTAAAAATCATATTTGTTTATATATATATAAACACTAAAGTATAAACTTATTAAAATTATTATATATATATAAATACTAAATTATAAATTTATTAAATTTATACATATATATATATATATATATATATATATATATATATAAACACTAAAGTATAAA
>JAOXYF010000027.1:4835814-4873690 GCA_028565775.1 Sternarchorhynchus goeldii | reverse complement strand
AACACTAAAGTATAAAATTATTAAAATTATATATATATATATAATCTTTTTTATTGTTATATTTTTTCTTTATTATTATTATATTTTCTTCACTGGTTGCTAAAGAAAGCATTCTGTATTGTTTATATTTATTTATTTGTTGTTTAAGAAGTTCTTACCTGTAAAATCTGCCTTCTCACTTCTGTTGTGCATTAATGCTTCAAACCAGGTGAGCTCACCTCTTATATGTCTGTAAGGAGATCTGAAAACCGATCTCAATTTGTAATCTGTGTTTCAGCTGATTCATTCACAATGCCTCTATCACTTGTCTGAAACTGACATCTTATCTGAGGAGCTGTGGGGCGAAACCTGACAAACATGCAGATAAAAGGTGGATTATTGAAGCCATGCTGTACGAGCCAGCCCTTTGTTCTTTGTTGTTTATTTTGAATCTCAGGTGCATAGACCGTGTCGAGAAGCACTCCACTGAACTGCCATTACGAATAACTATGTGTGCCCTTACGATAGTGCTGTAATGTACATGTTGTGTTATTTTTGAATACATCCTAGCGTTTTGCCACTTTTAACACACAGACACATTTTTTATACAATGATCATGTTCAAATTAACACTATCTGTGTTGTTTTAACTGTTATATATCACTGTTATAAAATTACGAATTTGCAGAGCATTTTAAAACGCATTCCATTTTAACAATTTTTTGCAAGACATTGTTGAAAATGTTACATTTTGGACCCTCTTACATGTTACAGTCATTTCAACTATCACTTGAGTCTTGGCAATAAGCTCCATAACTTTAGATAATTTACCACCAGACAGAGGCCATGCCACACACACACTTGTTAAAGGAGAACACGGAGTGCAGCTGAGCAGACCCTGAGAGGCTGAAAGGCTTGTCTAAGTGCTTATTTGTACCTTCCTTCTCCAAAGGGATCGCAACTCATTTTTACTATAATGGACTAATTGAAGTAGATATTTTCTTAGCATTTGATGATGTTATTTAAATAATGTAATATTCTTTCCTAATCTGGCAAATATTAAACACAGGCAAACTACAATTACATACAAAACAGGACAAACATCTAACAAAATTGTTTTTTTTTTAAATATATATAAATGAAAGGTACTTTGTGTCGTTTCCCCTTATATGATAGTAGACTTAAATACAAGATTCCGATAGTTGATCAGATACAAGGACGACATAGACAGTTGAAGGTGCAATTGTTTCCAAACTTGTCAAACGTATAAGCGCTTGCAATTGGCAAAGTTGCTTTAGGTGAATTCACGTCAGGATTGCGACAATAAAACAGAAATGCAGTGATCAAGGCAAATACCCGCAGTCATCCACAGGAAGAACGCGGAAAAACATCATCAAAACCAGACGAGGTACACAGGTATTACTAATGCGAGTTGTATGAGTACACATTCAGGTCGTGTCTTTAGTGTTTTTTGCGAGGAATTCTGCAGGTCACGTGGAGCGAGGTTCGTGCAGATGTCCTCTGCTGGATGAGAGACTGCTGCGTGACTTGAGTTCGCTCCCTGCTCGCAAGACGGATGAGCGTCTTTATGAAAGCAGGAGCCGAACCGCTGGCTGCTCTGGAAAGCATGCATGAAGGACTTGATGTGAGCATCTAGAGGGAGCCAGTGGAGAGAGACGAAAGGAGAGGAAACGTGTCGTTGCTTAGGTTGGCTAAACTCCAGACAGGCTCCTACATTCTGGGCCATCTGTTAGTTATAGATAGACTATATTATATTATATTATAGCTAACACAGAACAGACAGAAAAGGGGAAAATGTAAATCTGTATTTATAAATGTATGATTCTGTAGGTCTGCATGTTTCATAGTCTTCAGTTTGCCGGGAGACATTTAGTTTGATGGAAACAGTAATGAAATGAAACAGACAGGAAATTAATAAAAACAGACGAAAGCCAACTGCTATGTTGTGGGTGAATATAATAAAATCTTTTTAAGCTCGTGGTCGTTTACGAAAGCTCTAGTGGTCAGTTTGTAAAGCTTTTTGGATTCGGTCTATGTAGATCATGGGGACCTCTGGTGGTGTTTAGTGGTACAGCAGCAGTTACATTACAATAAGCACCATTTAGAATATTCTGGTTTTGGGCCACGTCATTGATGATCTAAGACTATTAACAGTTGACTTTTTCTGATTTTATGGTTAAACATGGGCCTAGTCTGTGATAATAGGAAAAATATATATTAGGCCTTAAAACTTTTACTAAAATGATAATGTAAAGTGAAATGCTTCTTACATGTGGTGAATTCACATTATGGTGACATTTCTAATGTTGGTGAAATTTTGATAAAATAGCTTACTGTAATTAAGCCAGTAGTTCACTACATGGATCTAACCAATTGGAGCTTCTGGATCAGATGCTTCAGCGTACCACACTCAAGCTGTTGAAAAGGACCAGCGTAATAAGACATGAGATACTGCATGAGATATCCAGTGCATGTTATGACATCCTTACAATAATGCCACCTACAGTGCACCATGATGGCAGTATGCAGAAAACATGATATGAGGATCGTCTTCATCCCAAATTAAAATGAATGTTATAATATTTTTATATCTTCATTATCTACACTTCATAATGACCTTTTCCACTGGAAGGGCATCCACAGGGATCGTCGAGGGTTTAGAGCATTCTAAAGCTCTGCATCACGTCCTCTAGAAGTGCACGCATTAAAACGTTATCGATTTTATTTGCTTTAGAGGATGAATCACAATTCATTGCATTAAGGGGCTTGCTGGAGTGCACACATTTTTCCCCATGTGAAGGTCAGCCAATAGGACACTTCCGCTCGTTTGTGATACTCTAGACGCCACTGTAGTGATGCTTTGGTAACCATGGGGACATTTGCCAGCGTCTGGTAATGCTACTGTTAGTTGTTGAAGAATTTATTCATTTCAAACAGTTGCCTGCTGCAGACAACACATCTGATGTAACCCAGCTGAACTGCAACATGATAGATAATATATTTATTGATAGCAGCAATTAGTTTGGAAATACATTTGGTTAGTTCTGTATATTAAGAGTCTTCATTTAATGCGTCTTGTTTTTCCACTGTGATAACAGAAAAAAGAATTTACCCAAACACATTATGTTTTTCTTCTCATGCAGTCATAGAAGGTTATCGCCATGTCTGTGAATGTTGTGTGTGTATGTATGTTTTGTTATGTGTCAGTCTGTGCTGTCTAGGAAGGCATTAGACTTAGGAACCAAAACACTTTGGTCCCTCTGTACACTGTTGGGGCTTTTGCTCTCTTCAAACCTCATTGATTTCTGGACAGGACTCAGACAGGCCTGAGCTGGTGGCTGGAGGGCAGGTGCTGGCGGCGTGGACATGCTGGCTGGCTGCTGGGGAGCCCTCGCAGCCTCCTGGGGGGACGAGTCTGGCGAGGTGCAGCGTGTACCGGCGGCATAGCAGCGACGGTGGCAGGCAAGGTCACTCTTGCCATAATGGAGAGTACTTCCCCCACCCTTGGGCCCTTCTGGCATCTGCGGGCCCTGGAGGGACGTCCCTGGGTAGGTTCCGACTTAGACCCCTTGGAGTCGCAGGGCTGTCTTTCGTGGGCAGAGGACGGGTAAGTCCGGGTTCCATGGCTGCACGCGCAGGAATCTGGAGGGTACCTCGTAGTCTCCGCCTCCTCCAACTCCTTCAACAAGCTCCTGGATGGAGCATGTGGGCATCAGGGTGGCACTGTGGTGGAGACTGCTCCTCTTCTACCTCCATCCCTGAGGTGGTTCCAGTGGAAGTCTCTTCCTCCTCGTCAGTCAGCTCCTCCTCCTCCTCAGAGGGGGGCTCAAACAATATGGAGGTCCCCAAGGTCACTGGCCTGCTGTCCCCATAGTGATAGCCAGGCTCCTCCTCCTAACGGAAATACCAGGGTGCCTCCTCTTCTGAGAGGAGCTTCGGCACCTTCCTGTGGTCCCAAGGCCTCCAGTAGCATCCCGTCCGAGACAGCCTTGGCCCAAGGAGGTCCGCAATGTCTTGGCCCATGGATTCAGGTACTCCTCCAGAACTTTCTCCTCCTCCATGGTGTCGGGCACCTCCGGGAGGAGAGAGGCAGCCAGGTGAAGAGGAGGTTCCACTGGTCTCCTCTTCCTCCCCTTTCACCCGTGCTTACCTTTCGGCATTTTGCGTAGGCGGTCAGTCTTTCTGTAAAGAAGAAAGAGCACTACTGCACTAAAAGAAAAGAGTCAGGAATAGCGGGCACAGTCGAAGGAAGCTTACTTTATTCGGTATCGTTTTGATGAACCACATGAACAACAACGACACCTATTTCATTTACCTTATTCTTTTGTCTATTCATTTTTCTTTTTAAGACCTGCATTCACCGATTCTTCTTTTTGAGCATAGTGAATTATCCCTGGATGTGCAATCCAAATATTCTTGCCTTGCTTTTCTATGACTATATTTGCTTTTAAGCTTAAGCCTTTAGATCAAGATGCCTTTAAGAAATAACAACTGACAGCTCTCCATGTTCTGATTAGTGGCTGACTAGAGAAAATCAGAACCATAAGTCCCATGCTTGCATATCTATAAATATATCAATGAATATGATTAAAATATTAAATCATTTTTGTTCACATTATAAATTGTTCTGCCAGAAAGATTTTAGGCAGTCTAAATAACACTGAGCTGAAGCAATCACGTTGCAAAATAAACTAATCACGCAACCACCCGTGAGGCGTCGGAAGCGAATATGTTCAAAAACTCGAAAACATATTTCACGTTTGACCAAACGTACCGAGCTCGAAGAACCGGTATTGGTCCGGAAAAAAGGTGTAGTGTGAAAATGCCCTAAATTATTTTTTGTTATGCAGTGACCCCACTAGTTTTAAAACATCACAAAAGGCCTCACTCAACCCAACCAACCATACTGTTTAAAACATCTAGTTATTATCTAAACTGGATAACGCATTACAGCCAGCGTAGATACATATGGCAATGAACCATGGAAAAAGACCCTTAAAAATATTGAAACTGACAAAGTGGATATGAACCAAGCAATTAAATATACGATTCGAGGTGGAAAACGTTTCAAATTCCAAAATAAAATAACGACTTCATCAATTATATCTAAGTAATAATTTAACGAAGTTTTGAGGTGCATAGTTATACGTTATCCGTACGGAAACATTGATTTCATAGTTCCCATGTTTCTGTGATGCATTGTGGTTAATTGAGTTACATTGATTTAGCGTGGTGGAATAATTTAAGGTAATAACAATCGGTCTCATTATGCAAAAATGAATTAGATTCCATAAAACACATCTTATTAGAATGAGATCGACTGTAATAATAAAAATCCCCCAAGTACTCATATACTAGTGGGACACCTGATATCAACACTTCATTTCCCAGAATTCCTACCGAGCTAGCGGTCCGTCTAGAAAGCGCACTCAGGAAACATGAGTTTCAGGTGAACGTCAAGTTTAGTTAGCTTGCTGTAGCTTTGTAGCTCCTTTCATTTCCGATTTTGTGTATTTTTTGGTGTCGCACGTAATTCGTGAGTGGTTACAATTCTGACCTTTTAGGAACATGGCCTATCCGAATTGTTCATTGAAGGTGAACAGACAAATGCTGGACCCCAGCTTTGAAAGTTATAGGCTCTCTTTAGACTCAATTCCATGCTACACTATACAACTGGATGCCGGTGAGAAAAAAATGCTGTTTTGGAATCTTAATGGCTGCTGTCAGATAAACTTTAATGATATTTTTGATGTCTCATGCGATGACGACGTATAGTGCCTTTACTGGTTTGTTTAATTCATTCGAATTAGTAACTGCAGCTATACACATGGGTACTTATCCTGAATGCAGCAGGATTCAAGTTCTCCGGAACAGCGCTGAACATCACTGCTCTATGCCATTGTTCAGTTGTCATCAGCTGTACTTTTAAAATTATGTTCTGAGGTGCATCATCAATGGTGCTGACGGAGAGCACATTCATATAATGTTAAATGAGTCTCTCTCTCTCCCCCTCTAGCTGTGGCTGAAGTTAAACTGAAAGACAGTCAGTATACTCTGGACCATATGAAGGCATTTGGCATGTACAATTACCTCCACATTGATCCTTGGTATGAAGAGAGTGTTTATTTTGTCGACTGCAAGGGAAGGGTTCTCAATTTGACAGTCACACTGGTAAGTCTTCTAAATCTTTTAATATTAAGTCAGGAAACAGTTCCTCAGGCATCAAACCTATTATTAATTGAAGCTTATTTCAACTGCTCGCAAAGCAATCCAGGCAACCCAAAGAATTTACCGAGTTGCAAATGTCTCAAGCAGAAACTTCTTTTCCATCAATATACATGCTCATTCCTTTAATTCTTTAGTCCTCGAGCTCTTTGCAGTTATGAACCATGTCATGCGGTTTAAACCAGTTGTCTGTTTCACGTCTATCAAAGTCAGTAGCCTTTGTCTTTGGTTTTTTGTCATCTGCGGACCTTGGCGGTGTTGCGTTGGGGGCAAAAACCAAAACAAAAGTGGCTCAGAACATGGCTGGTGAAAGGGCTCGGTTTGGTGACGCACCGCCTCACCACATTATGCCACACCGAGGACTCGGCAGCCACTGGAAATGCTTTGCAGGTGTACAGCTGGGGAGTGTAGCTCATCTGCTACCATTTCCCTTCTTGTCAGAGTCTTGGCACAAGTAAAGTAAGCAATTGTCACTCAAGAAACCATAAAGCCTCATATCATGAACTTAAAAGAAGTCCAGTATAATTAGAAAGATTATTAGATTTTGCTCTCAAAAACTCTGGTTGGTGCAAATTGTAATTGTCAAATGTTTTGGAGAACATTCCATGTTCTTCTGTTATTTTTGCCAAAGAAGCTAATTATTACAGAGGGTAGAGTATTCCTTTAATACTGAGCAATGTTATATATATATTTTCAATTGCTGCTACATTCTGGAAATGTAGATGACTTCCGTTATGCTACCTCAGTTTTAATTTCTGAATTTACAGAACCGAAGCATGATTTCTTCTCCATGGTAATGAAATCGAGGCAAGGCAGCTTTACTTGTATATCCCATTTCCTACACAAGGCAATTCCCATTTCTTTATCAAGCCACCAGTGCTGACGCACAGTATCATACTCTTGTCTTTTCTATGTAATTCCTATCCTTTCTCATCTTATATTAAGCTGCAACTCTGGTCGTTTCATAACGTATTTCTCCATTTTTTTTCTTTTCTTTTAGGTTCTTTCTACTTGACTATTATCTGCACAAAAATGTTCCTTGTTAATACTGTTTTACTCTGTCTGGCTTTTGTTGTGAAGACAGTGTTACACGACTTTGGTTGAGTGAGGCCTTTTAAATACGGTTCACTGAATATTTATGTTCAAGTTTCACTCCTCCTTCAGCCGTGTAAGACACGGTACACTGAAGAGCGCTAAAAGACGTTTTATGTTCACAGGCGCAGGGTTTGGTTTTACGTGTTCACTGATCTCGTCACTAGGGGGCCTACTAGCTTCAAGTTTGAGTGCTGGTTGCCGGGAGCAGCGGCAGCACTGAGATGCTCTTGCTGAGTTTTCAGCCTCACACTTCTGTGCTCTGTTGTTGCTGGTAATGGAGTACTTTTTGGAAGTTAGTTAATTAAGCTACTGTAAGCATGGGTGGTTTTTGAACAAACGTTGACCTTTATTAACATAAGTGAAAGCCCACAGGTATTGTCCTGCAGATCTGTTGCAAATATTAGAGACTTCAGTTTCTAATCAGTTACTGCTTGTTAATTAGTGCGATTCTGAATCGTTATCCACATTCCACAGATGTACATTGAATCCGTGCATTCCCTTAAAGTAAAAACTGAAGGGCAGGAAATGACCTTTCTGTGGAAGTTAAACAATACACTTCGCTTTTTGGTCTCTCTTTTTTGGTCTTTTTTTTTTGGTCTCTCTTTGCAATTTCATGTTGTTCTGAAATTGTTCCGAGCGCATAATGATAGCTGTGATTATGTTGTAATTATCTCTCTGCTGGAGAGTTTGTTTATGTTCCTGGTAGGTACCAGGGCACTGTCTGTCCACGGCAAGTTTTTTTTTTTTTTCCTCCACTGTGAAAATCACCGTTATTGAGAGGTCATAGAGGAGGACTGAGCAGAAAGGGGAAAAGTAACACAGATGTTACTTGAGATTGTCTAGTGAACTCCATGGCAACTAAGCTCAGCATCTATTCTGAAGGCATCTGTTTTTTTTTCTTCTAATTTTCTTTTATTCTCTGATTGGCATGCCAATTATATGCCGATCAAATTGACAAATCATATAATAACTAATTATGTCCCCCCCCCTCCCACACACACACATACACACACACACACACACACACCCCTCAACAATCTAGAATGACTCTTACAATGTTGAAGACACATGAATGGCTAACATGATGATGATAAGTGTACCATGTGATCCTTCCTTATTGTGAATTTGGACCCTATCAGCACTTGGCACAACTGGGGTTTAAACGCGAATCTCGTTAATCCATCCAAAGTCCTTGGTTGGTGGCAAGTCCAAGGCACAACATGCCTTGCTTTTTTTTCTAGACCTCCGGGTAGCACTTTCCATTGGCACAATCAACCCCCTCCCACACCCCCACCCCAGTTCGGCCAATCAGAGGCTTCGAACGGACATGGAGGGCGGTTCCTACAGGCTAGCAGTGTCCTGAGGGACGGGGCACGGAGAGACTGTGCACGGCTCCGGCTCAGAAAGTCCTGCACGCATGTGGGGGCGACGAAGGCCGCGGTGTTGACGGAGTTTCCTCTGCCGTTCGCAGGACACCGCCCTGGGGAAACCGCGGGAGGTGTTCAGGATGGACCTCGAGTCCGGCTCGCCCCAGGACGAACGTCTGTGCGCCTCCCTCAGCCTGACCTCGGCCACCTGGGCCGCCTTGTCGGACGGCGCGGGGACCCTGACCCTTCTGCGCACCAGCAAGAGAGGAGAGAGCACCCACTGCAAATGGGAAGTAAGTCTAAAGCCCACTCCAACGTTCCTGCTGTAGCTATGTAGTACATCTCCTCCACACCTCCTCCACACGTGAGATGAAATAAATGATCTTCACACAGCACAGATCAGCAGGTGCGCAGGACCAGGATGGACACTGAAACAGAACAGTAGAATTTTCTTTGTTAATGTGAACGCTTGGTGAAAAATGTTAAACACAATAAGACCACTAAGAAAGTATAAAAAAATGTGAGAATGTGACCTTTGGCGTTTAATGAAATGCGGTTGCTGATGTTCAGTGTGAGACTCTTTTTTTTGAGGTTCTAGTTTGGGCAACTATTTGAAGTAAATTGTTTAGTTATTCAAAACACCACAATGTGTAGCATTGTTTGAATTCCTGCAGAAAGAATTGCAAGGCACCAGTAATACTCCCTGAATGAAGCCCCCCCCCCCCCCACACACACACACACAGCTTAATCCAGTCCTTGGATCTATATGACACTTGCTGTCACCGACATTGGCTGCAGCTTCACTGAATGAAGTATTTCTTCTGTTCCTTACATCCAGTCACTTTCAATCAGCATTGAATTGCAGGGAAGAAAAGCACAAGGAGAAGCGCTGACTACGCAAGAATAAACTCGTTCCGTTCTGAAACGTCAGTCTAGGGCAGCTCTGTGTCTTAAGCCGGCCTTTCGAGGGGAGTGGTCTGAATCTGTTGCCGTGGGTTTCCCCAGGCCGTGTTCAGCGAGCTGCTTGGCGAGCCGTTCACCATCCTAAGCAGCTCCTCCCACGTCCAGGCCGGCATCCACGCCATCGAGCTGCTGCTTCTGCGGCTCCAGAAGGACCCCGCCGATGTCCGGGGCAGTGGCTTCTCCGCCTCTCTGGAGTGGCTCACGGTTGAAGGCTCCACCGGTGAGCGTGTCGCTTGTAGCCTTCATCCACCTAAACTACACTTGGGAGTCCTAAGAGCAAAGCTGGTTCTAACTTGTTTTAATTAAAAAAAAAAATCAACATGGCTTCAACACCTGAGATCTCCTACACTTTTTTCACCTCACAGAGTGTGTGTGTGTGTGTGTGTGTGTGTGTGTGTGTGTGTGTGTGTGTGTGTGTGTGTTCAATGGTGTTCAGGTCTAGAAAAGAAGTACGAAGTGAGGAAGAGGAGGCTGATGAAGGGCAAGTCAGTACCCCACTATGCTGCTTTGGAGCCTGAGGGGAAAGGGCTGATGGTGGCCTCTGAGAAACCCTTCAGCTTCGAGCAGGTGGACGGAGTTTCTCTGTCTGATACACCTGCTGAGCCCATGCAGGTGGACAGTTCAGGTGAGTCCAGAAAAATGACTATTCACCTAATTTAATTTATACATTCTTCTGTTATTTAGACTACGTCTGTCAGTCAGCGTGCCACGTCAGATCTACAAAAGATATACGAGCTTGAATTGACCCCTAAGACCACGTGCTAATCTACTAAACCTATTATTTTGTAGATTCATTCTGAGAAGAGCGCGTTAAGACTTCCAAATAATTGTGGCAGGTTTTTATTTTGCGTGAATCAGTGTGTGGTGTTCACCCAGACGCTCAATGCTGCGTAATGCATTACAGTTCTCAGCGGGAACTCAAGTAATGAACGTTCCGCTGGTCATGGTCTATCCGTCACTCAGACGTCTCATCCACATTACTCCTTGCCAAAAGCTGTCTCAGATTCAAATGTCAGTGTGGGCCGTTTCTTTATGAGCATGAACGAGGGTGTTGAACGAGGGAATGACTGCATCAGCCGCTGGGTAGCGGGTCTCGCTGGTGATGTCAGATGGGTCCCTTTGATGAGCGAATGCACCAGGTAGCTAAACTGGGTTTATGCCCAGATAATGAAAAATGTACATTATCGTACATTTTTTTTAATTGGCAACCTTCTTAAAATTTCATACCAATTCGTATGGAGTTCTGGAACCAGTCAGCTTGGAGTTGGCAATGTATAACAAGCCACTCTCTCATTAGCTGCCATTTCTCCTGACTGGGTGGAGAAATCCAAAGCTTAAGTTGTCGCAGGCTGATGAACTGAACCAGCATGGATGTATTTCTGTTTTACGTTACACCCTTTTCATAAGCGTGTGAAACGGTAATGCTAATCTCCACGTTTTTATAAAAAGACGAGATCTGGACTGATTTCCATGGTAGCTTGAGGTACCTTTTTTTTTTTTTTTTTGTCCCTGAGTTGGTATCCATAGAAACGACAGAAGCAATCGCACAGATAGAATGCATCAAAACAAAACACTACAATTTAAGACCAGGGGAGTCCATGTGGATTTCCTTTTGGATTAGGTTTATTTAATCTTTCTGGGCACTGGAGATAGCGCAGTCTCAACAAAAACATGCTTGCGTCAAAGACTGAAACACTCAAAAAAAAAACGTAGTTAAATTTGTGTTTACCGGAAAGGACAACATAACATCCCCGTTTAGCCAGAGTATGTATTAAACCTTCTGCAAGATTTTTAAATTGTAAAAAAGGAGAAAAGTTCTTAAACCAGCTCTAGTAAGGGCTTAAGATTTACTTGTAAGTGTGTGAGATGTTCTGTGATTTGTATAGTGATGTCCATACTGAAGCAGAATCCCAACCCACTTCGACAGACGAATCCCAATGACCTGTGAGCGACCAGCCGTTTTTACTGGGGTACTGTGATGTTCCACACCTGGAATTATCTCCTCCTTCTAAACGTTTCCGTTTCACAGGGCCAGAAAAAAGTTTGGAATTTCAGTGAATCTGTCCCGTTTGGACATTTGCACAGGTCACAAATGTGTAATACCACAAAGATACAAAGTAATATTTTTAAGGAATACATACAAAATATAATATTAGTAAACATTATTTCTTTTATTTAAATATTAAAGCATTCTGGAGTCATTTTAAGGTATTTTATAATTAGAATTGGGCCTGAACAGTTTGGGGTAGATTTTCTTAGGAACCAGGTTCCTTTGAAATATGGAAACTGACGGGTCATTCTGTTTGTGTGTATTTTATTGTTTTTTTTTTTTGTATTTTTATTTATTTATTTAAAGGATTACTGTTCTCCAAGAAGATGCATTAGCCATTGGAATGAGGGCTCACAGAGTAGCAGTGTTTAAATGGGCCTAATGTGAACATGAACCAGGTAACATAAAGGACTGGAAGAGATGTGCTCGGCTACAGTGGGGATCTGGACACACACACACACACACACACACACACATACGGTCTCGTCATATTTCCTTCAGCTCTTCCTCGCACACTCGGACCAAGATTAGGCTTTAGCTGACTAAGATCATCAACAAACGAGGCAGTGATGCTCCAGCTGTCTCTGTGGAGCACATCCTCACTATGCTCTTCTCTGTGCTTGCTCGGGAAAATTGCTCCAATTTCAGTAATAAGCTTTTGCCAGAGATGATAAGGCTGTAGGTGTATGTGAGTCAACCCTCAATGGAGCTCTTTCTTTTGTTCTCTCTCTCTCTCTCTTAATATCGTTCTTTTTTTTCCCCATTTGGCGACCCGTAGTTCTATCGTGTCTAAACAACAACAAAGATCTGGTGCCGCCTGTGTAATCCTCTTTCTTCTAATGAAAGAACGGCCGGACACGCTGTACCTAGACCACCTCCGGAAGTCCCCTGTGAGATGGACGGCGTTCTTCTAGAAGATGTCTTTGAGGGATGAACGAAGGGGCTGAGCCCTTTGAACCCGTGGCGATTAATGTTTTGCTGTGGTCAGAGGCATCGAACACTGCCGCTCCATCTCACCTGGCCGTGGATTTGAATTTGCAGCAGGCTCCAAGCTGAATGAAAGAGATGGCCCTGTCAAGGCCACTTGGGGATGTTGGGAACTGTGTGTGTTGTGTGTGTGAGAGAGAGAATGCTGTTCAAAACGAGTGTGAGTGAGTAAAGTTTGTGCAGAGCCGTGTTGTTAATTTAACCATAAGCCATCGTGAAGGTTATTATCCATCTACAAGGTGAACCTTCACAGTGAAGCTTCAGCCCTTCTATCCTCGGTTGGGTTCCGCCTGCGTGGCACTGCAGAGCGAAAGCCAGACCACTGCGTGGCGCCAGCTTTCTGTACGCCGCCCCTTTCACGCTCACCCCGTCATGTTCTGTCGCTAGAACCCGTTTACGTCTGGCAGCAGACGGCAGAGGACGTGACGGTGAGCCTCCGTCTCCCCGAGGGTACCGGAAAAGGCAACGTACGCTTCGAGCTGTCGGCGGACGGCGTGTGCATCGGCGTGCGGGACCGTCCTGCACTTCTCGAAGGGCCCCTCTTCGGCCCCGTGGACGCCGAGGCCAGCTGCTGGACTGTCGGAGATGACGACAGGTAAGAGAGCAGCAGCTGCGACGCCATTACCCACCCCCTCCGGATCCTCTACAGACAATCGTTTTTGTTATTCCTAGAGCTTTTTGATCTCGAGCTCATTTCGTATTTCTTACCCAAGCCACAAAATATGAAGCCAATTGACTGAAAAAAGTCTGGGATTCATTAGGGAAGCTTCGGGCAAAACGAGAGGAGTATTTGTATGATGTTTTAATGATGAAGTATTTTTTTTTCCTTTTTAATGAGGGATGGTGTTATATGGATTAGGGTATGAGTGGTTTATGATTTGAATTTATGTGTTATTCATATTTATGAGGTGCCCCCCCCCCCTTATCCGGCCCGACTCCTATTTCTTCCTGTCGTCCACCCTCGTCTGGACTGAACCAACCACCTGTCCTCATTTTTATGCTTTTGAGCCCCTGGCGAGCTGGAGTGTGTGCGTGGGTGTGTTCTTCCTCTCCCCCGTCTGAGTGGGCTTCTCTGTGGCTCTGCGATTTGCATTTGGATAGCTAGCCAAAGGAAACATGCGGAGAAAAGCTAGGCTCTCGCCGTATTAGAAATGTCCAAGCGCACAGGGTGTACAGGACTGATGAAGGGCCTTAGCACTGAGCAAATGCGAAGAACATCAGTATGGTCCGATTAAGCTGCTCTACCTAAGAGATCCAGTTTCGTAATTGGCCTCCACCAGCGTGTGTGTGTGTGTGTGTGTGTGTGCGCGCTTTGTAGAATCTGCAATGTTTTGTGCCTGAGATGACGGTCAATCTTTGTGCTTGCATGCGTACAGTCTGGAGGTGACCCTGCAGAAGCGTGGAGATGGTCCGCTCTGGTCGGAGCTGGTTCTGGGGGACAGGAGGGGACGGTACCTCATGAACGAGGAGCAGGCAGCACAGCTTCACCGAGGACTCTCTCACCTCACTGCCGAGGATCCGGTCAGTCTTCCACTGTATGGGGCTCGATTGACCAGTCAGAACCGAGTATTCCACAGGGCCAAGTAATAAATAACTTTAATGACATGGGCCACTGCGTTTCTGTGATATCGAGGACATGCAACACCTTTGGGATGAGTTCAAACAGCATGTGTTGAATGAAACATCTAACAGCTATTGGGCCATAAGTCAAAGGTAGCCTGATATGGTACAAAACAGGGGTTTCTATTTTTCTAGTCACTGATATAAACCCATCTATTGGTATACGGTACAGTCTAAACCCATCCATTTGTAGGCTACGACAGTCAAAGCATCAGACCTCAACGTTCTTACTCCCAGTATGACTCCTGCTCCTCTGTGTCTTAAGTTCTCCTCCAGTTCCTGTCTTTAGTCTTCTTTCTTTCTCCGGAATGGTGCTTGTGTTCTCGGTTGACCTCCATCCTGCTCTCGTCTTTTCAGAATGCAAATCCAGAGAAAGACAAGCCGCCTTGTAATGCGCAGGAGCTGGAGGAGTGTGATCGGTTCCCAGAGGACAGCTCAACGCTAATGCGGTTTGATGGTACCACGCTAAAGCCCACCCATGTGGTAATACAGCACATTTGTCGCCCACACTGTTTGGTTTTAAAAACAAACAAACAAACAAAATGTTTGGAATAAACATTGGTGAAAACCCCAGAAAAGAAGCACTTTTTTTTTTATCTAAAACTTTTTTTTTTAACCAATTGGATTCCTGTTCTTTCTCTAATTCTTTGAATGGGAACCAGGCTCAGATGCTTCTCGGTGGTAAATCTTTTGTGAGGCTTCTGTCAAACTGTGGTCCTTCACTTGATCAACTGAATGATATTTTTTGCTGTGATCACTGCATCCATAAAATCATTCATGATTTTGGACCGTTAGAAGACCTAAAACACGCGTCAGTATAATTGATCACTTCATTTCAGGTGTTTATTCCGTGTTAATGTCACAGGCTTATTAGATGTTTATTGTTTTTTTGTTTGTTTGACTCTTTTTGGTTTTTTCAAACCCCACTCCAGGGCAGTAGCTTTGGCATCAGCTGCATCAAAGGCAATTTTGTGCTTCTGTGCCCTTTCTGTGGTACAGCAGCTGTGGTAATCAAAAGATTGCTGTGACTTTTACAAAGAAACGTTCCTGAATTTTAAATGCCATGACTCATCGAGACTTAAAAGCCTAACATATCCTTAACATGTTCAAGTAAAACCTTGGGGAGCAACGTGGAGCCCATGGAAGGTAATAAACTTTGGGAAGATTTTTCTTTCTAAGCAGTAGGTGTTGAGTTAACCCTCTCGTAGAGAGTTATGGAATAGCACAAGCTTTTAGTGTCATGTCCAGTTATACCTAAAGGTTGCATGAATCCATATTTTTCCCCTCAGAGGTGGCATATAGGCTTGTGAGAAAAATCCCATTATAAAGTGTGTATTTAAAAAAAACAAAACTGTTAACCACAGTCTTTTACTGTTTTTTATTTTTAATCTATTGTGACCATAAACATGACGCACGATAAAATTCGAGAGGATTGTGTGCGCTAACGGGGATCATGAGAGCTCTGTGGGCTTTTGCTGATGTTCTTTTTTTTCTTTTGTCTTGTGTTGTCAGAAGAAAAACTGAAATGAACATCTCTGAACATTTCAGTATTTAGTTGGGGGGGGGGGGGACCAAAACAAAAAAAAAAACCCAAAACTTTCCAGCCCATTTCTAATTCCTATTGTGCAAAATTCTCACCAGTATGTAAAGAAAATTTAACGTCAAACTATATCCCAGCGTAACTGCATTACATCCTGCCTTGCTCTTCCTGAGTTTTAAAATGAGATTTTCTTTGTGCTGGTTTTTCGATGTCTTTTCCATGCCTTAATGTACCTTTTGTGCAGCTCCATGGAGAGGAGGAGGAACAACCCTCTCTTCCTCTGGCCTTTCCCGCCATCTCTGATATCGTCGGCCCGTCTTGCCAAATCACTCACTTTGATGCGCAAGGAGAAACGCGCTGACCTTTTTTCCGGCGTTTCTCCGAATGTGCACGCTCCCTGCCTGAAGTCCGCGTCCACAGATCCAGCGAACAAAAAAAAAATTGGCCCCAAAAGCCTCCGCGGCGTGTGCCGATTGCTCATTTGTGTCTCTCAGGAATGGAGACGAAAGGTCTTCAGCTTCTTGGTCTCTCCTCTCGAAGAGCGACGTCCCTCCTCCGTGACTCACGCCTGCCGTTTTGAATCAAGCTGCGGCAGCTACTGGTTGGGGGGGGGGGGAAGGTTTGACATTTACTGTAGGTCCTCTTGAATCGAGTTCTAAAAGCTACCAGCCAGCACTTCGGATGAGGGTGAAGGACATTTCATTAAATTCTGATTGCATATTATCAGAAGGAAGGACCCACCATTCCTTTCCTCTTGAATGTGTCACCCACTGGTCACTTGTTGTCCAGAAGACAAAGATCCTGTATAGCAAAGAAAAAGAGAAAAAAAACCCCCCCCGACCATTTCATTTCCCCATTTTTTCAAGCACAGGCTCCTTACTTTACAATTAAACTTTGTCTCATGACTCGCCTTTGGAAGGTGCTGGGAAAGAGCATTTGAAAATAACGAAGCGGGTCAGATCATTTTATTTGTTTAAAGATGTGTTTCATTATCGACCCTCTTGTTCTTTCCGTTCCGGCGGCTGGAGTCGACACCGTGGGTGGACGGGGGTGCTCCGGAAAACGCAGCCCTGTCCACGCCTCTCCCTGCGAAACTAGGGACACTTTTTTGCAGTTCCTGCATAATTATACGGTAGGTCGAAGCGGCAGCCTTATGAGCTGGTGCTTCGCTCCCGCTTTGCCATGGCAGCTTTACACTGAAGCAGCGATTATGTAAATTTCCACCTTTTGCTCTGGTTTTCTCTGGTCATTTTTATCAAACCCGATGACGCGTCAGAGACCTTTTACGATTCACCTTTTGCATTCTATGCTTCTGAAAAGTGCATTTCAGTTTAATTAATTGGGAAATGGGCGAGTTTGAGATCAAAACTAGTCCATAGACTAAGTCCAGTGCCACCAAGAGATGAAATATAAAGTGATTTTATTATTGATTTATTTCTTAATTTATTTTTTTGCAGTTGCTGATTTGAAATGAGAAAGCTGAAATGAAATACAATTTGACAAATTAATTCCTAACTGACAGGCTTGTCAGCTGTGAGTGACCTCCATTATGCCGCAAATCATTCTGATGTCTGTGCAAGATGATTACAAATGTGTTATATTAGTGAGAGAGCCAAGACTGGAGATTTAATGGACATGATAATGCTACTGGTTTGATGATACTAATGGTTTTCAGCTACCAGCAATTGAGTCTCAAGGCAGTTCCTCAACCAGCTGCCAGGTGTGCTGGCTTAGCCTGTAGCTGTCCAGCTGTTGCTCATCATCCACCACTTCTGAGCCTCGAACCCTAGCAGGGAGGTGCAGGGCGAGCAGGCAGTTCAGCGTCGACTCCTCTGTTCACACCAGCCTGGGCACGGGCGGGAACACGGATGCACTTTTCAACGCGTCTTATTTTTCATCCTTTGCCCATTCCGGAGTGGAGCTAATTTAGGTTTCTATCAGGAGGGGCAAATGCCAAAAATGACAGCTATCCCACCACTCCGAGTCGCATCTTCAAGAACACTTGGGTGCATCTGGTTACAATGTGTTTATGCAAATAGATGCTTTTTATATTCATGAACAGATGGAAGTTTTATTCAAAATGCTAGGTGGTATAGTTAAGCTGTAATTACTAAGCATTGTTTGCATCAACAAATCCAAGCCTCTCGGAGTCATTATAAATAGGATTTAGAATTTATTCCATCTCCAACAAAATGTAATAATAATAATGGTTGTGAACAGTCCAATGTGGTAGGGCTGGAGTGGAAGAGTTGGCATACTGAGATGAAAGGAGTTTTGTGCGTATAATGATTTATCCTAAAGCCTTCATGTTCCCATATCACCAGGTAAACCTTGGCAGCAACCAGTACCTGTTCACAGCCGACACGAGCCCGTCTGAAATGCCCGCCCTCTGCTTGCGGCACGACGTGGACGCGTTGCTATGGCACCCATGCCCCGAACGTCCCAGCGACATGTGGGAGCACGTCGCCACCTTCAACGCGCTGGGTAAGTCCTGTTGTCACGTTCTCCCAGACGTTAACCAAGGGGCCAACGCTCGCCGCCTCATGTTCCTGCTTACCTGCTGCCGGATCTACAGGTCTGTGTTTGAACATTTTAACATGTTATTACTGGTGGAATGGTGGCACCAGTGAAGCCTAGCGGTTACTAATGCGCCCACTCTGGAAACCATCTGCGAGGCACCACATGCTATCGTGATTCTCATGCTTCTTAGACATCCTATTTTTTGTCTCGGTTAGAATGAATTGGTTCATAAAGCTTATTACAGTCGTTTCTAACTCGGCCTACTACTACACTACTTCAGAGTAGTGGTCTGACTAAAAGTGGTCGACCCATCCAGAAGTTCTCCAGAACCTCACAGCTGACTCATTTGGAAAGTGATGGAAGAACCCAGGCGAATATCCGAGGAACTGCATGCCTTGTGTGCCTCAGATATGGTCAGCATACATGATTTCATCTTTATAAAGAGCTTGGGCAACAGTGGTATCCAGGAGACAGTTGCGAGGTGAAAACCACTGTTAAAGGCTCATATCGCTTTTATCAACAGTGGACTGAGGAGTAGAAAATGTAACTTTTTGGAAGACAGTAGTCCCTTTTTACATAACAGCCTAAAGCAGTAGTATTCATATTATGACCTCAGATTCAGGCCTGGATTTTATAATCCCTTATGGTGGGTTAAATGATTTGATGTAACTGGTTGGCTGCGTTGTCTTCATATCTGACTCTTATGTTCAGGGAGGCTGGAAAATGTGTAGGATCTGGACCTTAAACACTGTGATTTAAATACTTCTGGCCTAAAGCTGACCGTAGCCATCCACAGTAAGAACATCATACTAACGGTCAAATATGGTGGTGGGAGTGTAATGGTATTGGGGAGCTTAGCTGCTACATGGCCTGGGTGAATTGCCATAATTTTCGACCATGAATTCAACTCTCTGCTGGGAAAACGCTGCAGGAGAATGTTTGGTCACCAGTCTGTGTTCTGGGGCACAAGCACAACTGGGTTTTTCAGCAAGACTGATGTGAGTCACGAGAAATTCCTAAGCCCATCTCTGAATGGCTCAAAAGAAACAAATTAAGGCTTCAGTGCAGTCTAATTGAATTCCTGACTTCTCACGGCGATACGGTAAATGTGCAGTTGAAGATGCCTTAAAGTTGCAGTTCATGCCCCAAAGACCCTCCAGTATGGCTGCTTTAGCAAGCCTGCAATAACAATAGGCTAAAAATTCTCCACAGTCATGTGGAAAAACGAATCTCCGGTATAGGAAGAATTTTGCCTCAGGTAATAATGTTAAAGGTAACACACGCAGTTATTAACTGTTAAATTACTTTTTCACATGAGTGATATGAGGGCTTTGTTTATTTCACTAACTGAAGGAATCATTTAAAAGAACCTGTTGTTTTGTATAAGGAACTAAATACATTTCATATAAGGAACCAAAATTGTTTAGTGTGACGTGCTAAAGTGAAAGAAATACTAGAAAGGCAAACACTGTTATGTAACTGTATGCCAAATGCACTTATGGACAAGGTTGTGCAGGACTGTGGTCATGAGGTGCCACTCACAGGATACCAAGATATCATCAAGTGGGAGCGGACCACCTCCATCTGTGGTTTCGGTCAGAGAAGCAACAACCTGGGAAATGCCAAAGGACAAAGCACATTTGTCTTGCACCTTTTTAAAGTGCTACAAATTTCTTTTTATCTCGCAATAAGTATATATATTTTTACAGTGACTTTCTTCACGTTGTGAAATGGCCTAGATGTACCTGAAATTCTGTACTAAATGTGTTTTTAAAAACGGAGCCAACTCCGTGTGGGGAACTGCTCCATGGAGGAGAAACTTTGGTTCTCTGGGACTACCAAGCCATCTGATTTGTTTACCTAAATGAAAACAACAGATTGTTCAGGGGTATAGCTAGAGCTAATCTGTGTTGTCTTTGTGCTAATCTGAGCTAGGAGTGACTGATGTTCCTTTCCAACTCACATTCTGAGTCTTTGGGGGGGGAAAGTGTTTCCAGAATTTCCGAATGATTTTTGAGTTTATCCAGATTTTGCTAACCATTAAATTATGAATTTTGACCCATAAAACCATAGTGTTAATTTATTTGTTTTTGCTGTTTTGAGCAAACCGTTGTCCATTGTTCATTTGAGTTACAACAATGCTTGCTTGCTTCCTTTGTTTATTTATTTATTTATTTATTTACATATTTATTCACTTGTTCTTTCCCCATCATAAACTTAATTGGCCGTCGCTGTCAAGACAACTTGTGTGTAAATGGTGATTAATAGATGGGTCTTGTTATTTTTAGTGTGACTTATTTACACATTCTTTTCCACTCGCGCATCATTTGGTGTGGTCAGGCTACGTGCAGGCGTCGAAACAGGACAAGAAGTTTGCGACATGCGCGCCTGACTTCTCCTACGCCGCGCTGGCCGAGTGCATGAGGAGGGTGTTCATCTACCGGCAGCCGTCGCCCGTGGACACCGTACTCTTCAACCGCAAACAGGGCCGGCAGGTTGGCCAGGTTGCCAAGCAACAGGTTGCCAGCTTGGAGTCCAATGAGCCCGTGCTGGGCTTCAGGGCCACTAATGAGAGACTGTTCATTTTAACCTCCAGCAACCTCTTCATACTCAAGGTGAATAATTAAATCTTCTGTTCAGGACTTGCTCTGGGTTCGGTTGTTATTCAGGAGGCACAACCACAACAACAACAACAAATATATAAAATGTGCCAGTTAGTTTTGAGAATTGCTGGTATTATCTGGACATAAAGATCTGCTTCTGTTTTAGGTAGGGTGGTTGAGTGGTGATTCATAACCCTTGTAAGGACATCATTTTTAAAACTGGAAGAGATGTCGATTTTTATAGAATGTAAGTCTGAACTTGTAGAAGTCATTAAAGATGTAAAAATATTTGTCATTCCCCAGGTGCAAAATATTGTACAACTGTTACATATGAAATAAATTTAAAAAAAAACCTCATCTATAGTACATTTACTCTTATTCCAGCTATTTTCCATTTTAAAATTCCTCTACTTCTGTGTCCATACCTTTGATTAAACATGTATGTATAGACCTTGATGATGGTCCACTTACAAAGTTCTTCTGCCTTTTTGAATAGTAATTCAGTCTCCAGTTACAGAGTCACGTCTCACGAGGTTTTAAAAGCTCACTACCCAGTAACCTACTACCCACTAATGCAGCACACGGGGCCTCTCTGAGATCTGTAAACGGAAGCACGTTCAGTGGATTGAATTGCCGTGATGTGTATAGTACAACGGCATATCAAACGTGTAATGAACAGATGCACCTTCCACAGCACTGTGAAATGGTTGAATCCCCACAGATTTCTGAAAATCTACCTGAGACCAGTGTGCATTTACCAGTGTGAGTTTTCTATGAAATTGGATTAGTTCCATTATGTAAATAGGAAGATGTTCGATTCCACTCAATTCATTCAGCTTTGGCTAAATGGCTGCTGCTTTTGATGCACTTTCTATCAAAGGAAAAAAAAAAAAAAGACTCACTAGCTTAGCAAGTATCTGCATTAATTCTTGCCTGTAGTTTTGTAATTCCATAGTATGAATTTGGTGTAATGGATTATTAAATTGAATAATACGATTGAAAATACAACGTTTTTGTCATTTCTCTGAGTAAATTGCACCTATTGTTGAGGCTGTTAGTGACATTTTGCTTGTTTATCCTTTTTCCTGTCACATGGACATGTCAAACCTAATTTATCTGCGACAATGGATAACTACTCTGTCTTGAGTGCTGTGTTTTTTCCCCATGAAAGCCTTATTTCATTTGAGCCAGATTTAATCACTGGCTTCGACTGAATAATTGAGTTAGACTGTGGTGCTTAGTTTTGATAACAATTCAGTAGGTGCCTGAATTGATCAGCTACTCGGCATGTCGTCATGACTACTTCTTCGTTACCGGTAGATGACTAAATAAGTGCATTAATGTATCTGGAGATCTCTCCAGAAAACAATGATATTAACAGAAAGATCGCTGTTAATGGTAGTGTTCCAGGTTTAGTTTATGTTTCTTACAACAGTGTTGTCACGTGCCTGACTAAGATACACACGAGAGTCGTCGCACATAAAGGCTGCACGTTTCCACCGGTCATTCAGACTTTGTCTCATGTGACTGATCTATTTAAATGCGCGAGTGTGTTTCTATGGCGTGCAGTGGTCTGGAGAATCAGTGGAGACAATGACCTTTGGGCTGGTTTGTAGGCAGAGAAAATGATTCCGAAACTTTGATTCGGGAAGATAATTATATTCAAGAGGTGGAATCTATCAGCGTGACAGGTTGATAATGTGTAATATTTAATCTGATTTAATAAAGAAAAGATTGAAGTCGATGTAGTCATAAAGCCATGGCCTGGTTTTAAATGTTTCTACATAATGACTATCCTTTGGAAAGGCTGTCACACTGATGCAGAGATTCTTGGGTTTTGAGCAATAAGTACTGGTACATGGAAGTCGTGGTTTGCGGTTCATTTCAGATGTGTGAAGAACGTGGGCCCTGTCCACACGAATCCAAATATTAAATTTAAAACGCATAATTTTTAAATCAGCGGCTTGATCAACTGCCCACACAAAAATGACATTTTAGTTAACTGTTTTTGTCCTTAAATGAGCATGCGTCAAAGCGGACAAGTCGAGTAATTTATGTTTGCTTTGCGATTAGCAGAACGATGACACGTTTACAAATGAATTTCGCTTTACGTGTACATTACACTGATGTGAAAAGGCATCAGAATGTCCTGCGCTCCGTACTTTTAAATCAGCCTATGCAAAGGTACAAATCTTACTGCTAACGTCGATTTTGAACCAGGTCAGATCGAATTAGCAAGATTTTTTTTCGAATATCAAGGACATCACTGATGTCTTCCAATAAACTGTGTTGGCCTTCCAGTGAAAGGGGTTATTAGCCCGATGGTCGTGTGAGCAAGTGTGTTCGTGTGGAGGGAGATATTTTTGAAGAACCTATGTTTTAGAAGAATATATTTTTGAAAACGGATAGAAAAATGTTTTCAGATAAGTATATATTATAATACAGGTGGACCGGACCTTTTTGTATCAAAAATGGTCGATATTTGTGTCTCGTGGAAGGTTTTTCAGCAGATGTTATTAAGCAGCAACAGGTCAAAGTTTCCAAAATGGACAGATATTTGAATATTGTTTTTTAATTGAGGCGTCCCCAAGACCTCCACAAACTGGTAAAAGGTGCCAATAGTAAAAAAAAAGTTTAATTACTTCTGCTCTAGAAGGAGTGCTGCGGATAAAAAAATACCACCCATGCTTTAGCTCCTGTGCATTGTGTGATATGTCTACTACTGGATTAAAACATAAAACGTTGTATAAACGAATAGTGCTTTAACACTGTTTTTAAAGCCAGTTGCGCTAGTTGATTTTTTTCTAGTATAGTGGCTTATTAGATATCATTAGAGTTCATATCTGCAAAGTTTAGTGTCCCACATAAAAAGTCAGAGCTTACATTTCTCCTTCAAGAACTATTGTGTAAGGGGAATTCTTTGAACTGCATATGTAACAGGATGTACTGAACTATCGCTGACTGCAATAGCAGAGTCTCTCAAACAGGACAAAATCTACAGTAGATCAATTTGCTTGTCTTGCTCTTGAGCTTATGTGAAAATGATATTCTTAATATTAATACTGGTGGGGGAAAGTGGTTACACATTTTCAATGACATTACACAGATTCTTCCCAGATATAATTAGTCTCGAAGCCTGTGAATGATCTGTTGTTGAAAGAGGGTCTATAATTATGGTAAAGCTGTCTTAGACGTCATCTCTAACCCTGTATAATAAATGTTACATTTCTATTATTGCAAAACAAGACACTTTCATAAGGGCCGTGCGAATTTCACTGAAACGTAATTGACTGGAAAATAAGTTGTCTTTTCTTGCTCAATCATTGATTCCATCCCTGCTAGTTTCTAGCTATTCTTCATTAGACTCTCCCTCCCTCCCTTCCTCCTTCAATCTTTCTCATTAATGTCTTGTCATCTCATATTTAGGCCTTGGTATCAAATAATTAATTCTATCAGAGATCTGAAAGTAAAGTGTGCCCTTTCACAGTACCACCGAGATTGTTTATGGCCCTGAGCAGTGATGACCATTTCATTGTTTGATCGAGAGACACTGGCATTTCAATCCTTCATTTAGGATGTGACCCCGACACCAAACAGAAACTCAGGAACATGTGCTCAGATGAATAGTAGATGAAGAGCTTTAAAACATGGCCAAACATAAGGCACTAAGTTAAAAAAAAACAAAAAAACATTTGGTGTCATTCTCCAGTCCAAAAGCAAAAGGCTTTGTTGATGGTTCCCCATCTCCTGGATCTCTCTGGTTAACTGAAGAGCCTCTTTTTGAAGTGGCTTATTACCTTTCCCTAATACAGAAGGCAAGTCATTATCTACAAGAACATAGATGGGACTTTGCTCTCCTAGTGTCACTCTGTCATTTTCATGTTACTTGGGAAATGGGGGTTGTGAATGAAATCACACTACCATCTATACCCTCTGATCGTGGCCAAAGGACAAGGGAATGGGTGATGAGTCTGTCCTGATAGTTTCTCCAAAGTGACTGGTCAGGTCTCTTCTTCTTGCTTGTTGAAATTCCTTCTCCTCAGTTCATTTTCTTAGAGAATGAAATTGAAGGGACCTGTAGTCTCATTTTGACCAGTCCAGCTAGCTGAATAGTAGTTTCCAGCTAAGTTCTTCACACAAAAATGCCTGTTTCTTGTGAAACTTCTTATTTTGTTTTGCCAAAGCGTGCAAGCACTCCATTCATCCCTGCCGCACCTGTGCTGAATGAAACCTCATTTCCTGCATCCTTGTTATGCAAAACCCCCATGAGGGATGGGGGCTGGAGTGAACCAAGGTTTTTGGAATTGAGATCGGCTGTCTTTTGAGTTAAGACACACCTCACTAGCTTGTTCTAATCTTAAACAGGTGCACCTAATCTACCGCATGTGTTCCTCAGTCTGGGGACCGGGAAAATCTCTCTCCTCTCACCACTGTGGCTAAAGTTAATCAGGAGGATAGCTTTTCACTTTAAAAGAAACTAGTTTTGCTGCATTTATGTTGTTTTATATTTAAATGCAAATGAGTATCATTTTGTGTTCAATAAATCTGCATTTTGATATGAAATGGGTTTGCATTTAAAGAGGAGTAATCTAGATATTAAATTAAATGTAAATGTAAATTAGTTAAATCTTTGTATTATATTAGTTTCAGACACATTGATGGTGATATTATGATATTATAATTATGATGATGATATTATGATATTATGAAAAACATTCATAATACTGCATAATTTCTCCAGAAATTATGCTAAAATGTTGCATAACCTGGAGAAAAATCTGTTGTGATTTTGGATATCAATGGCTGTTAAATCTGCCAAATCCATTATGTTTAAAATGCTGGTATGGCTCTTATCCTACCATAGAAGCTGAAGTTCAGCCAACTGATCTCCCAGTTAGGAGAGGTTTCAAATCATGTAGAGGAGACTAAAGGGGGAGAAGCAAGAGAGTAAAAATAAGGTGTATATGAAGAGCATGAACAAAGTTATTATAGTAATGTAGAAGATGAACTTCTGGACACCTTCACGCTGTCAAAACAGTATCACTTCAATGTACCAAAGTGTGATCTTGTTCATTTTAGATGGTTGAGGTCATTGAACTTCTAGATTTAGAACAGGTCTTACCATTTTGTGTTGACTTACATGTACTAGTTTGAGGCCATACCAAGATCTGCCCTGGTTTAAATGCTTCATACCTACAGTCTGGTTTTGTGGACTTTGGAACAGTACAACCTCACTGCACAGTGACATTTAAATTTAGGAGCTTGCTTTAGTCCCAGGTCAGTTTGATTTGGCTGTATATATAGTGAATTATTTGCCTGATTATTTTGTCTCCTCTAAGATGTAAGGTTTTTTGTTGTTGTTTGTTTGAACCATCACACAGTGATAAGCATGTTTTCAAGTCTGTGGAAAAGGAGCTGTCAGTGCCTGCCACTGAGTTTTGTCATGTTTGTGACAGCCTGGAGATCTTCAAGTTTGAAATGCACTTCAAATACCGGACATCAGTGCTCAATAGTTTTGAAAGTATAATAATTTCCATTAAGCTATTAAGAGAACTTAATATTACATGAAATGTAAGCATTGTTGATAAATGAGAAGAACAAATCAGTGTGTGAACCATTTTGGTATATGCCGTAACCAGTCATAACCAGTCATAACCTGGTTAGCATGGAAACAGTAAGTGTATGCAAATGAATAATAAACATGCTACTTCTGTAACCTTTAAAACAGAATCATTCTGAGGCATTTATATTCAATTTGTATTCCTTGAATTAAAACACATCAGTAATTTGCAGAGTGAATGTAGCTTTATTTCCAAATAACTTTAAAAAGTTAGTGCAACTGCCCGGCAACAAATCACTGAAATGCAGACACAATAGCCACAGTCACGATTTCTGATGATAATAGTACTAATTACACCCAAGTACTGAATAATTTTACATTCACGAGGATCAAGTTATTTATCATAAAACCACTGAGCGCACGCATTTTCTCTGCCAGTATCAACAATAGGCCAAATCACAAGAACAAAAATGTTTAAACGTGCATGCATTTGTTTAAAGGAAAGGACAAGTAATAAAAATATATGTGTATTTAACAGACAGCGAACCTCCTAACAGCCAGTTTCCTCATCATTGGAACTATTGTGTGAGCGCCTGTTTGCTTTTTGTTGAACCGTTGTGTGAACAGTGGGCAATTACCTCCGAACGCTGTCCCTAACCCAAGGGTAATGTGACCCATTAAATTTCTGTCAGCTATCAAGACGAAACTGCGAGTAGTTTAGTGAGCACAACAAACAGCCTGTTCATAGAATGGCACCGAAACTGCTTCACACCACAGGACAGCCAGCAATCAAATCGTATAACACCGCAGGACCGCACAACTATGGATAGCTGCTCGTGCCGCACGTGAAACATTTCATTCGCTATAAGAATACAACACAGCATTAAATGCACATAGCAAAAAAAAGTGGTCATTCACGGAAAGAACTGTTGATTAACAAGAGAACAAAAATTAGTTTTCTTTTATATTACATTATTAACAATTTGAGGACTTTAGATGGCGCTACTGAGTAATACAACCCATTTTGAATATGTTAAAGATTTTATGATATATTGGATTGGTGTATCCTGTAGTTCTGTTTCATTAATGAACCATTTAAAAATATAGAAATTAAAACTAATTACTGGGTACAAAATAATGTACTCTTTGCGGTTTCTTTATTCGTTTTATTCAACAGTTCAGTTGGTTTTTCTTTCACTCATTGCTGATGAGCAAAATTGCAGCTAAAGTCCTTTGTCACCATTTCACTGTTTCTTTTGCAGTATTTCTCTTCATAATGTCAGACATACATTTTACGCTGAATTTCTTCATTAGAGTTGTGTCTTCATTAACTTTGTTTAAGATGATCATAGTTTTATGTGAAGATGTTCTGCTATACCTTTGGCCAATGTTTCTGACATGTCTTAGTCCTTGCTGTGGAATATTTGTTATTACAAACTCAGTCCTGCTTATAAAGCCTGATGATTCTCAGGTAGACCCTCATTTACAATTTTTTGACACCTGATAGTTCTCTGTATTTTATATCACATAACAAGCAACTTTTTTGCAGAACTGCATGACTCTACATTCTAAACTAAGGTCTCTGGTGCCCACCGGACAGTTTAAAGTTTGATAAGTTGGGTAAATTAACAGCATATTAGTAGTGAGAACAGCATTGGTAGTTATCTTCTGTTCCTCTAAGGAAAAGATGTCATCAACATCTGTATTTCCAAAGACCTTCTTTAGGCATCTACTGTCATCTTACTTTTCATCTAGAAACCAATGTTTTAATTTCTAATTTCATATCTTATACCACTTAGAAATGGTCCAGAATTAGATTAAAGATATGAGTTAATAATAGAAGTATTAACTGTAAGCCTTTTCTCCCTTCGCTAACACGTAATGCATGATGCAGGGACTTTGGATGCAATGACACTCAATGTATTTTACTTTTTTAATTGTAGCTAAATATTAGCTGTAAAGTGACTGACATTATATGGAATGTCCAGAAGATTCATCATGCATTTTTCATACACACAAATACATACATACAGAGAGAGAGAGAGAGAAATGTTTATACTTGATACACAACTGTATGTCAGTATGTCAGCTATATAGCTATGTGCTAATTGTAATTGGGATCTGTTTATTATTTATATTCTTTAAGTATACGACTGATTTAGGAAAGCCATTATTATGTGACATGGTTGATAGCCATTTATGCACAGCTTTTCTGGTCGCGTGAATACTAGTTGGCTGCCAGTTCTTCTGCTAGATCATTGGGATCTTCCGTCAGTTCATCAATCTCCGTCGAAAAATGTTCCGTGCTCTCGATCATAGACGTTTCCTTAGCAACACTGTAGGTTAGCGCCACACTGTACGCCGCCTGATTCGCCTGAGCGCGAGCTCCACAGCTGCAGAGCTTCCTGAAGGCAGCACGGAACTTTTGCGACATAGCGTTGTATATAACGGGATTGACGGCGCTGTTAAGGTAGACACAGGTGCGACAGAAAAGCAGGAACCATGCGTCCAGGTAGGCCTCCTGCAGGAAAGAGTTGACCACCACAAGAGTGCGATAGGGCATCCAGAGCACAGCAAAAAGAATAACCACCACGGCTAGCATCTTAGTTACCTGTCACGGGAAAAGCAACAAACATTTTTAAAATTTAGCTGCACTTAAAAGCAAAGGCCCCCTTCACCGCCCCCTTCCATTACGCGTTTGTTAAGTGTTAAAGAAGTGAGATATTACTTTATATAGCATTTTCTATAACAAGAGAATGAGGTCTAAGTGTTGGGGAGCACTAACGTGAACAGACGTACAAAGTGTACTTGCGTAAGAAATATGTTAAAAATACTTTTTCTTTATTGTGATTGTTGTTACTGCGTTAGCTGTTCCCGGCGTACAGTTTATGTAAACTGTTTCTAAAGTCTTTCTTCAAAATTACTGTAAGAACAAGAACTGCACTGACTGCTGGGGTACCTGGTTTTATCACTTGTGCCCGTGTTTATTGCTCACCTGTCTTCTGGAGGTTGCAGTGGCACTTGAACATTGACTTGAATTTTTTAGATTCGTCTTATTGCTCTTTGAAAAGTCGCTGTGTCCGTTCTTGTGTTTCTCTTTGGGTAGCGGATTCAGGAAAAGAATCCTTGCAATGAGTCCATACAAAATAGTCGCAAGAGTCAGAGGCAGAACGAAGAAGACGCCGAAATCAAAAAAGTAGATCGGTAGATACAGCTTCCTGGAGACTTTGTAGGCACACGTTATAATAGTTACGTCCTCATATATAACTTCTTCAATGTCCGCCAGGTAAAACCACATAACGCAGTACATCGATGTGAAAAGCCAAACTCCAAATATAATCTTCTTCGCCCGAGAGTAAGTGCACAAAAACTGTGCTTTGATTGGGTGGCATATTGCGATATACCTCTCTACAGTAAAGGCCGTTATAGAACACGAGGATGCGTTGATTCCTAGATACTGAAAATAAGTTATACATAAGCAACCGGAATGACCGAAAATCCAGGATCCGTACACGCTGTCCGCTACACTCGGCAAGCCGGCGGCTATCAATACCATGAGATCAGCAACAGCCAAACTCACTAAGTAACAGTTGGTGGGGGTCCGCATGTGCTTTGTCGTGAGAACCACCAAAATGACCATCACATTCCCTACGATACCCAAAGCGCAAATTACGAAGACTATTAAAGCACTAATTACCTTATATTCTATACTGCGGTCGGTCCAAGTCCCCAAAGTGTTGTTGTAAGAAGTTAAGTTATCCATTCTCACGGTCTTGGGTAAAAGAAGAAAATGTGTTCACATAATCGTCTGAATTGCGGCTCTTATTTAGTCTTTATCGCTGAATTTTTAATATCAGGTATGGCGACTTGAATCAAGATAAAAGTAATTTAAACCGAGTGATTTAGATGTGGGCATATAATCCAAAAGAAGCGATGCGCGCAAAAGAACAAACTGACCCAGAGGGCATCCTTTACATTCAATAAAACAAAGTGCTCAGGTGCGCTCTCGATGCTGTTACTGACGTCCGCTGAGCGTGTCCCTGTCATGTAAAATGGCTCTTTGAAGGACAGCGCCTGTAGTGCTGGATTTCGTTTCGCTACAGGCTGCATCATTCATTGCGCAATAGGGGCGTTCTTGGGAAGTCTACAGCACAATTCAAATTATCGGAGAATTATTGGAGGACTGCTTTTTCGGACGTCCATTTTATGATTGTCTACGTCCGGCATTGCATGGCGCTCTATAAGTTATGCATCATGAACCTTTAACTTTCGATGTGAGTGTTTGTACAGCCTGAAATAATTATGCACGATCGATTAAACCAATCCACTGGATGTACATTTGATTGATACACTAGCCATTAAGGCAGTATTGAACGCCCTCCTTGCTCCATTATGCTAAACAAACTGTTCTCAGTTATGCCGTGAGATGAAATCATTGTTTTTCTTTGGCTTATCTAAGACGCAGCTAAATGTGTGGAGACTAAGAATAAGCGCTCACCGCCCATTTTATAAAAACACTTAGTTTGCACTTACTTAACACTGTGTACAGGTGCACAGCCAATCCGTTGACACGTGTAACTTGTCCATCGCTTTCATCTCAGGTCAATTTCTGACGACATAGTCACTGCTGACTAGACATTATTTCGATGGGAAACCTTTCCCGACACATCAGTGACACACGGATTTTTACATTGTCACTTGTCCAGTGTCACCACTGAGAGTGGTATCAGGCAAATTCAGTCTTATGGCCAGAAACAGAATGGTGATGGCTAGCCCAGTCTTGTGGGCTGTACTCTAATTACATATACAAGATGTTTCTTATAAAGAAATGTTTCTAATGAACTAGATTTACATCTTCTTGTAGGTCAGTAACAATGCAGTGCTTTGGGATTCAAATATGTGGTTGCCTTTTAAATGAATAATATCACGGTCGAAGAACGTGTAGTAAAACGTAAGGACGAAAAAGCAAGTCTCCAACTAAATGGTTTAATGAACGTAACGAAACGAAAGTGTACAAACAACGGTCAAGACTGTCCTTAGAGCGTCACCAACAACGGTTAGACAAACGCAAGAGGCTTAAATAAGGCACAACATAATTACATAATAAGATCCAGTTGTAGTGGGCAGTGAGGCAGACCTACATCACACAGGACAGGGATGGACAACAATCAATACAAAACATGTGGAAAACACAGTATTAGAACAATTACAAAAGGCCACGTGCTAAGCCACGTTTTTGTAGTTTGCTGGGAGGGCGGCATCGCGACAAATAAACACACAAAAAAATAAAAAGAAGTAGGGCTTTTGAATGGCAGCTAACTGACAAACTTAAATAACTCTAGTTATTATGTTTAATTATTTTTATTACATTTAATTCTTATGATATATTATTTTATAAAATATTAATATATATTTATTGTTCTTTTCTATTCTATATGTGACTTTGGGGGTGTGTCTAAGTGACTACCAAAAACCTTTTTTTTTTTCTTTTTTTTTGCATCAGTCTGATCTTGGCGTTGCTTTTACAACCTGGTATTTATATAAAGGCTTTTGGCCTGCATTTCCATTAGGGCTCAGTTCATTTCATTTCATTGCTCTCAAATTGCACAGTGTGGGAGTGAGAGTAAGTGTGGGAGTGGGAGTGGGAGTGGGTGTGAGAGTGGGAGTGGGAGTGGGAGTGGGAGTGGGAGTGGGAGTGGGAGTGGCAGTGGGAGTGGGAGTGGGAGTGGCAGTGGGAGTGGGTGTGAGAGTGGGAGTGGGGAGTGGGAGTGGGAGTGGGTGTGAGAGTGGGTGTGGGAGTGGGGAGTGGGAGTGGGAGTTTGTGATGGGAGTGGGAGTGGGTGTTGGAGTGGGTGTGGGAGTGGGTGTGGAAGTGGGAGTAGGAGTGGGTGTGAGAGTGGGAGTGGGAGTGGGGAGTGGGAGTGGGAGTTTGTGGTGGGAGTGGGAGTGGGTGTTGGAGTGGGAGTGGGAAGTGGGAGTGGAGAGTAGGAGTGGGGAGTGGGAGTGGGTGTGGAGAGTGGGAGTGGGTGTGGAGAGTGGGAGTGGGTGTGGGAGTGAGAGTGGGTGTTGGGGGTGGAAGTGGGAGTGGGTGTAGGAGTCGGCTGGCCTTCGCTACGCAAACTAAACTAACATCATGGTTGGTGTAGGGTTCCTTATCCTCTGCTAAAGTATGGGTTGTCTTTGATAGTTATAAACCTGATTACAGGGATTGTGTTTGGGAAATATGATAATAATTCCCCTTGCGCCTGATAGCCCTCTGATTTATGTTATGTTATCGGCAGAGCCTTTTTGCCTACCACACCTGATCTGGCTGCATGTGTAAACTTTCTAATTTCTTGTGTATACTGTAAATGTGGTAAATGGAGGGAAGCGGGTGTTTCACAGATGTGAAGATGATTTGTAGGCCTTTTTTTCAGAAGCTTGGCCAAGTAAAAGAGAGCGGAGCAGACTGGAGCAGCGGCTGTTTACGCACAGGGCAGTGGAGGCAGGATTAACCTTCGGTTTAACGTCGTTTGTCAATGGAGGGTCATGGATTATTGAAGACCAAAGGGCACTGCTAGAAAAAAAAACAAATGCTCATTGATAGCAATGGCCCTTTACATGCCTTGGATTTTGGTTGCTATTGGTTGTTCAGACTTATCAATATATACAGTAAAATTCAGTAGGGAAATGTGGAACGAGAAAGTGGAAAGTCTGTATTTACTCCAGCTTTAAGGATTTGGCAAATGGCACACTTAGCCTGGAATATGTAATTGCCATAAGCCTGCGGTCTGCCTAAGCGGCAGACTGGGAGCTCCTGTAGGTCACCTGGCTGTGCACAGTGCCCGTAAGGACAGAGTTATGGGTTTGATTCCCTTGGAGTGCATGTACTGTCCAGTTGCTGAATATGTAAGTGGCTCTGGACAAGATTATCTACCAGATACCATGAATATAAGTTTAGGAATTAAGAGGCGATTACATCAGCTTTCCTGATACTACAACCCAAGCTGCCTGCAGGATATGGTTCTATAAACAGGTGAACTCCCTGTTGCTGAATAGGTGCATTTTATATTCCCATCAAATCTCCCTCTTCTTCAGATGGTAAGGAGTACATGAATTGCGAGAACTGTACTTTGGATCAATGTGCACAGTGTGTTTTACTCTACAGCTGCATTTCTTAAACCTGCAGCTCCTAATTCCAGGACGTCCCAAAGCCCATGTCTATAAAGTCAGCTTGAAAATACAATTTGGACTTCTGCCCAGAACTGTTCACTTCCAACAATATTGACAAACACTAACACTTAAGCCACAAAGAAGAGCATGTGAGGGGTTACCAGGTGTTTTAATGATTTTTTTTTTCTTTTTAGTAAAGTTTTGAAGCCCTCATCTTTGTTCTGTGACATATTTGCTTGCATCTTCAGTTCCAGAATATTTTATGCATTTCTGGATCCATTCCAGGATTGAAACGCAGCGCCGAGACAGGCTTTGAATACAGACAAGCTCGTTATTCCAGTGTTTTCAATTTAATGTTGTTTGACTTAATTCATTCCACAGTCAAGAAGTATCTAATCCAAGGTTAAGATAAATTAAAAATCCTGTGCAAGAAACCACATTATTATAATCTTAAAACAAACACTTCTATGTTACTTCTGAATCTTCTCATGTGAAGAATCGCTGTTTCAGCTCTGAAAATGTCTATACCTACATGGATGCCTGCATCTGGTTTTTTTTTTGTTTTGTTTTGTTTTATTTTTGTTGTCGTTGTTGTTTTCACATTTTGGGCTTTCCAATACATATGATGAGTGATTTACAATAGTCTGTAGGTAATTAGAAAGCGATTTTTTGTCGTATGTTGGATATGAAATTAAACAATAACTTAAGCTTACAGTGCAGTTTGAATTGCTTTTTGTCGGGTTAATCAGAGAGCTGTTCAGTACATGGTCTTGACATGTATAAAGTTTGTGAAGATGTTGAAAAAGGTAATATGTTCAAATTCAAAACTTCTTTAAATATGAATACAAAGCCCCCGCCCCCACACACGTATATACCCCTTCGTTATGTAATGTATCATGACATTGTTTCAGTTGTGCACGATTTTCCCTATTATCCAAATGATTTAGTAACATTTGGCAGAGATCTTTACCATCACATATATGGCCACTTTATTGACTCATCGGGGATGGTGCAGTTGTTCTCATCGTCCAACATTATGGAGGTGAGAAATACTCTCCTCCTCACCAACTGTGACTATGGCACCAAGACAATTCAGAGAAAGGCCGTCTCTTCCTGCCAGATCTTTTATGCTTGTGTTACGGGGGCTATTGTCGGGGTGACGGAGGGGACAGGTCACCGCATTAGCAGCTGCCGGTGGTGGCAATGTTCAAGATGATGTAATTTCCAGTGGTCCATTTTGATTATTTTGTTTTACAAGCATCAGATAAGGGCAAGATCCAATGTATAGAACCTAAGCAGAAGTAACAGCTCCGCCACCATCTGTTATTTGGTCTTGAATATACATCTGTGAATTTAGTCATATTGACACATCATCCTGTACAATAATTTTACAGAGTTATATGTATTCACTAGTATGGACGACTAGAGTATCCTGATATGTATGTGTTACACATATATGAAATATCACAGAATCACTAGGAGAGTAGATTATTTGTTTAAAAATGTGCTTTACTGCCACCTTGTGTTGAAGCCAAAGATTACTCCTAATTATTCCAGACAACGATCATGAATTTGTGTTACACCTTAAGACTGATCCTAAGGCTTCATTTACCACCCCATTTAGAAAAGAAACGTTGTTCTTATCCAATGTGCAAGATGGGTAGTTAGCAGATTAAAATGGCTACACTACTACATTCCATAATGATGACATGTTTAGGACGGATCTTTGTTGTGGTCTGGGACACAGACACGGAGAGGTTTTTACATTACAAGTGCATTGTGGGTATTTGTATTCCTGACTAACTAGGTTGCAATATGCCTCTGAGACATTTATTAGTCAATATACAACTTTACTTAACAGTCACCCGTCGTGATGTGATCACACTTACTAATACCAGGTGTAAATGGGGCCTAAATTAATATTGGCCATATCTGTTTATTTTTCACTGTGGTCTGTTGTTGTCTGACTCATGACTGATTCGTCAACAAAATGCTTCTGGAATCCTTTTACAGGAATCGAACAGTTTGGAACAGTGCACTTTTGCCTCAAGTGTCAACAAAGCCTTTTTAAACCCACAGGCAGTCAACCTTCCAACCACATGCGGACGTCTACCATACAAAACCATCAAAAGCATCGAACCAACTGATGCCGAACGCATGTGAGTGTATTTTTCCTCTACGCCTATAAATGCAACTGCTCCACTGTCACCTCTGAATACATTACAGTTCAGTTTCCTTAATGTGGTGTCTGGCAGCTGAGCTGTAAACCATATTTACAGTCCGGAGTGGTTCTTGACCACTCCGATTTATGGCCTTCCAGGAAGCACGTTTTCAGAGTAATGAGGGAATATCGGTCGGAAGCCCGGTGGCGCAGTGTCCGTCCTGCTCGCCTCGAGGTCCAGTCGTAAACAGCAGGCGCCGCTTTGACCCTCCACCCCCCGTCTCTGCTGTCCTCGAAAATCCTGAACCAACTGTAGCACGTAATCTACGCGCTGTTGCCAGCGAGTCCGTTTTTATTCTCGGTGTAGCGTTCCAGCGCCCCCCTGATTTGTGTGTTCTTTTGACATTTCATTCAAGGCAACACATTAGTGGAATATGATATGTACACTGTACAGTCAAAAATATGTGGAGATTTGACTATTCCGTCCGGTCACAAACGCATTTATATGACTGACGACAAGCACAGGCGTTAGATGAAGATTTTAGTTCATTCCAAAGGTGTTCAGTGAAGTTAAGGTCAGGGCTTCCATGCAGGCTCCTCGGGTTTCTCCACACCAGACATCTCAAACCATTATCTTATAGAACTTGTTTTGTGCATAGGATGACAGTAATGCCAAAACAGGAAAGAACAATGATACATGTAATTGTGTAAAACATAATTCTCTAAAATATCTGTGCTTGTTTTGTCAATTACATTAACCTTCAATGGAACCAACAGCTCCAAGCTCAAAGCCTGAACACTCTCCATTTACTGGTGGAGCCACGTTCCTGACGTCTGCCAAACCCAGATCCGTCCATCAAATACTTAAGCTTGATTCATCACTCCAGAGAACACGTATTCCAAATGTTGGCATTGTGCATAATGATCTCAAGCTTGTGTGCAGCTGCTCAGTCAGAAACCCATTTCATTAAACCCCTGATGCACGGTTCCTGTGAATGCCTCCAGAGGCCATTTTAAACTCTGTAGTAAGTGATGTAACATGGGATCGTAATTTTTTTACAAAAAAATTGCATAATGCCTACATTAACCGAATGCATAGAACTGTAAGTGTAACCCCATGAAAAACATTCCTGTAAATATCGGGAAACCGTGGCAACAGTAATGAGGGTATATGAATGTTTTATTTGATTTTGTTGTTCAGCCAAAAGTGTGTTTTATGCACTAACATACACTAGTTGGTTATGTACATCAGTGCATCAGACATATTTTGATTGAAAACCCACTGAATAATTCCATGGAAACGGTCCGTTTACCCTACGCAGAGCAGTGGAATCTTTGGAAGCAGCACGTTCACAGCTGTTCGTACTTTCAATGAGCCAAAGCAGCAATTAAAATGACCAGAGATTGGGTGTAACTTATTTCTTAAATGTAAAAAAGGCTAAGTTATGGTGTTACCAGTTTTCTGGGGGCTTCTTTGCATGGGATGTCCATGGGACCCACACCACCTTTTGATACGGCACCTGTTGAAGCTGTTGAAGCACTTTCCAGCCCTGCTCTGGGAGTTTTTTGCGGTGGACTGCTTCATCCTGAGCTGCTGTTTCTCCTAGACACTTGCATTTCACAATAGTAACACTCCCAATTGTCCCAGGCAAAAAAAAAAAAAAAAAATCTCAAATTGATAGTGTCAATGGTGGCATCTTTTAACGTAATTTTAATGTAAATTCAGTGAGTTCACCAGTATGACTCATTCACCTGTGTTTGTCTATGGAGATTGAATGGCTACGTACTTGATTTTATACATCTGAACAATGGATTTGGCTGAACCTCAATATTTAGGAGCAGTATCCACATGCCTTTGGCTGCAGAGTATACATGTGTACGTGTTACTACAGAGTATACATGTGTACGTGTTACTACAGAGTATACATGTGTACGTGTTACTACAGAGTATACATGTGTACGGGTTACTACAGAGTATACATGTGTACATGTTACTGCAGAGTATACATGTGTGCATGTTACTACAGAGTATAC
>JAOXYF010000027.1:4823065-4834295 GCA_028565775.1 Sternarchorhynchus goeldii | reverse complement strand
ATACCCTACAGTGCGGGTATGACTGTGAGCGTATACCCTACAGTGCGGGTATGACTGTGAGCGTATACGCTACAGTGCGGGTATGACTGTGAGCGTATACCCTACAGTGCGGGTATGACTGTGAGCGTATACGCTACAGTGCGGGTATGACTGATTCATGCATGTGTGCATTGTGCACTCTCCTATTTGTAATCTGATATGTCACAGGTGACAGATGAATCATGTTTCTATAAGATATAGTCTGTAATGCACAGTCCTGCAGGTTTATAGTAGGCAGATATATCTTTGAATAAAGGCTGCTTCCTTTTACTTCTGCTGTACATTATGCACTAGTAATCATTCAGTTAGGATGACAAATACAGTAGAGAATATTTTTACTGTCACCAATCAAAGAGTATGTGCTGGGTTTTTGTCCCATGTCTGCTGAGTGAGTCATCCTTTGTGTGTGTGTGTGTGTGTGTGTGAGAGAGAGAGAGAGAGAGAGAGAGAGAGAGAAGGAGAGCGAGAAGGAGAAAGAGAGAGAAAGAAAGAATCCTTCACCCAGTAACGTTAAAGGCATCCTGGAGAAAAACTTCTTGATCCATTTATTTATTTATTTATTTATTTATTTATTTATTTATTTATTTATTTATTACTGTAAGCTTTTCCTAATAGCCGTCATCACCAGATATTAGTCTCCTGTGCAGCAGGTGGAGTTATTAAGGGGTGGGTTTGATCTTCACGACCTGAACACATACTTGCTAGCAGCGCGGTGTGCTGCTAGGCACCACGGGGTCACTGCGATTCCGTGCTATGTAAAATCACCGAGGAAAACCTCTGTGTGTTAGCAGTGGTAACACAGATCTTCGTGGTTCATGCCGACCCAGGGATAGAAGTTATTTCTTCAATGACCGTGAGCTCATCAATACATATTCTCGTAGGCATTACGTAGATTAAACACTTAAACACTTTCTTCAGTGACTATGAAATCATCAGTACATATTCTCGTAGGCATTACGTAGCAGTAACCAACACTTAAAACAAAAATTAAGAATATCTTCGGAAGTGTAAAATGTATGCCTATCTAAAAGTGTACTGTAGCAAACATACGAGCGGCTTCAGCATCTAAACATGCTTCTATATATAAACAATATCTTTCTTATCTCGATTCTTCAGATAATCCGTAAGATATATCCCCACATTTTATTGCACCTTGCTTATTTACCGCCACATATAAACAATCTCTATTCCCATTAATTAACTGAGCGAGACATGTTTTTTTTCGACTGCTTTTCGCCTCGCCTGGTTTGCGATACTCTTGCTGACAACGCGCGGCGCTTTGAGCGTGCAGACGGGGAAAAAAAACTCGATCCATCACGGCCGCTGCTAGTACAGAGTAGCGCTGCGCGTAGGCGGCACTCGTCGATTCTTTCCTTGTAATTACCGTACCACTGGCAGTGACAAGCCAGGGACGAACGCAAGGAGGTGCACAGAAAAGGTAGGTGATTTAAGATGCGTTTCTTATTTTTTGTGAAATATAGGAAACATTTCAGTGGCTTGTGTACTTTTTAAAATGGTAAACTATGAGTCGAACCACTAGTAAACACTAGTAAGTACTAATCTAGTTTATGATAATGATAAACGCTGAGGAATAAGACACGTTGTCATGAATCAGAAATGCCAAGTGAAAACTATTGCTGATTGCGGGAAGGACCCCCATTCTTTATTTCCCTTTTCTTAATATTTGTTACACATGTGATGTTCTGTATTAGTTTAGAAGTGGTTCGAGAAATGGCTCAGACTAACACCTTAATATCAAATGAAAAAAAAAACTGATCTACTAGGTAAACAACTGCAAGGTATGTTGCTCCGAAACGACCACCCTCTTACAAATGTTTGCCATATATAGTAATGCTACACCTTAAATATTCTCGAATACATAAGACAGATATGCTTTGCTAATACATTTATCGTCTGCTGTTTTGTTTTCAAATTAAAGATGCCGGGCGTTCAGTGACATGAGCACGGAGCAGCTTAATTCAAATGGCTGAGCTAAAGGTCCTCTACTTAGAGCGTCTAAGTATTCAACGTGAAAACAAGGATCTCGAGTGGACTTTGATCCGTCAGCAAAGTTATAACTCAATTGGTACCGACGAAAAGCCTCTTTTAATTGAGCACCACTGTGAAGCAGAATTGGACGAGCCTGCTAACGAAGGGCAGGGTTTTTCAGCACCGTGGACAGCGCCCCAGACTAACGGAAGGCTTCGCATGCATAACGAATGGGGAGTTGATGAAGAAGTTTATATATGTCACGATAAGGAGTTCGAGTTCGCTAGTATGGACGACGTCGGTAACCAAACAGACAGTCCACAGCACTCACGAGAGACTCACTCTGATAACTTAAGCGGCGATGCTTTGAGTTATCTCCAAGAGACCTCTCCATCTCCGGACCTCTCCGTTTTAGACGAAGACGATTTCACAGCGGAATCGCCCGAAAAGTCGGTGGATTACGGATTCATAAGTGCTGTTACTTTTTTAGTTACGGGGATATCTTTGGTGGTAGTTTCCTATACTGTCCCACGTGACGTCAAAGTGAACCCCGACAGCGTTTCGGCTCGGGAAATGGAACGCCTCGAGCGGGAGAATGCAAGGATTGGCGCCCACCTGGATAGATGTGTAATTGCTGGGCTGTGTCTCCTCACCCTTGGTGGCGTGGTGCTCTCAACCTTACTGATGATCTCCTTATATAAAGGCGAGATGGTCAGGAGACAGGCTTTTGCCTATTCAAAGCATTCAGCTAAACTTTATGGCTCTATCAACTTCGGAGGTGTTGGGAGCCCAGCTGGTGTTCCAACACACTTGTCCTTTGATGAGGATGAGATACCTGTTGAAATCTTGAGCTGAAACTGTACTGTGGTAACGGTGTGCATGCTCTGGTCTAGACAAGGCACTGGCTTTTCCTGTCAGTACCGAGTAAAAAAAAAAAATTGAACAGTCCTATAATTCTTCAGAGGACAAAGAAACCAAATATTAAATGTTTGTTTTGTTTTAGAATGAACTCTGAAAGTAAACTAAGTGCTAAACCATGAATGTCTGGAGAAACAGCAAAACTATGGAATCAATGTCATGTTCACGTGAATCATTTCCTTGCATGAGATTGGCGATTGTGAGGTATATGTGTCAAAGTAAATATTCAATGTAGAAATAATATAGTCACTGTGGGAGCATCTAGCCTTTTTGTGCCTGTGCATGCACTCACTCACACACACACACACACACTTAAACCTCATACAAAGGTGCACAGCCTCCTATATTTTTGCAAAATAATAATTCTCATGTGAGAGACCTCACATCCTTTTACTTTTTTATACAATATTTTTGTATTTTATCTAACAGCTTTGCTTCATCTCCATGCAAATGCTGCATCTCCAAGTCAAATTAACCTCTGCATTCGCATGTAAAGCCAAAGAAAAGGTACACATTCATCGAACTGTACTCATGCTGAACAGTATTAGCTTACATTTCTAATAAACAGAGGACACCATCCCTGTGTTACCGTATACACACACAAATCAGCAAACGCTCTGAGTGCACCACTCCTACGGGAATAGTCTTCGTTTACCACGACAAACCCATTTCATTTCATTGGAGACACAGATTGACTCGAAAGTGGCAACGTAATTGATCAGGTTTACAAAAGCTAATACCTGAAGTGCAAAATCCGAAACAAAACGAAAGATCAGGCAGTTACTGAAAGCGTTCTCATTCTTGATGGAAGAAAGGGACAAATTCGTTTGTACTGGTCGTGTGTGTGTGTGTGTGTGTGTGTTTTTGATGGAACTGGCCAAGCAAGGCTTGATTGGAAGACTGTTTTAGGCTGTTATGTCGTGAAGTCTTCACTTGCCCTCCTTTCTGACCACCCGTGCCCACTCCAGAGACCGTGGAACAACAATAGCCTTTCTCACGTTACCCAGGAGTGCTGCACACGGCAGCTTCTGAACGAGAAACGCTTACTGTCGGCTGGATCGGTTAATCCCATCCTGCTGTACAAGTCGCACCAAATAGCCCTTCAGCCAGGCCGTCACTTTAGAAATGCCCGTGCTTTAATAGCTACAAACATGGACCGTTTACTTAAGGGTACTATTTGCCATTCATTTACAGATAGTGAGTGATGGGAGATAATGGTTTGTAAAGCTGCCATTTGCTAAGGTTGTAAGAAAGCCTAGTGGTTCCATAAGTGGTTTTGAAAGGCACAGTTGCTTATGGCCCAAATAGTGGCTTTTAAAAACATTGTTAGTTCAGTATCAGAGGTGTTTTTATTTTCATAACTGAGATTTAATATGGAATATGCAATACTTGCAGGAAACATTTCTTCACGCAATGAAATGTTATGTACATACTTGTGGAGGGGTCGTTTCCCTGGATTTACTAACAAGGACTGATATCATGTTGCTGGGTCTTCTCCAATGTTGATTTGAAGACCAAGGGTCTTCTCCAATGTTGATTTGATGTATGAGATCTCTCCTATCCCCTCTCTCTCTCTGTAAGTGTAATCAGTGAGGGCAGCTGGCAACAGGAAATGAGATTGGCTTGACGCTGGGGTCACTAGGGGGTCAAGGGCATGGATGTGGCCAATCCAAGAGGGGCTGAACACTCAAATACACAACTGGAAATGAATACACTTCCATCACACAAAGACACACACACAGACACCCCCCCCCATTTATATATATATATATATATATATATATATATATAGTGTGTGTGTGTGTGTGTGTCTCTGTGTGTGTGTCTTTGTGTGTATATATATCCTAAAGACACACTTTCCTAAAGATAGAAAATCTTGTTTTGTTTTTACCTGTTTCATCATCAGCAGGTCATGGTTGGGATGACCACAGATATAAGGTTTGTGCTATTTAATCTATTTCATCGCTTGTTCAACAAAGTAACACGTTGCTCAGAGTTTGTCGCATAGCAACGGCATAATTGAAAGGCAAGGCAAAAGTCAGTACTACCTAATGTGGAGATATGGCCATGAAGTGAGAAGATGACAGTACATGTTAATAGTGAAATCCATTTTTTCAAGAAGAAAATTAGGCACACTGTCAACCTCACTGGAGGTACCACCATAGATGGGTGTGCCATTGACCTGACATGCTAATATTTCTTTTGTATGGTGAGATTAGTTCTATCACTGATATGAAGCATTCATTTATCCAAGATGACTTTCAAAAGACATATATTTAATAAACCAGAATAACCCAGAGTGGTAATGTAAAACTGATGAATGATCAAGTAATTGCTCTGCGTTAATGAATATTCAAAGAGGTCTTTATGGTAGTAGGTGGGGGTGGTGTATTTCTGGCAGGGGATTTGCAAATGAACTGCACTTGAGTCCAGGAAAAGATTATAAAATGGGACAAATTGAATGAATTCGTACTGCTAACACAACAAAATGACCGCACGGACAATTCACATCCAGTTCTGCAAACATGGGTCTCACTGGGCCGGTTTTTCTACGTTCTAAGAATTTCTGACGGCTGAGACAGAGGGGCACAACAGGGTGTGGTTTATCATGCTTCTGCATGAAGGTTTGAAGGGCTTTTTTCATGTTCTGTCTGTGCCCCGTAGGTGAAGAAAAAGAAGAAACAGGCCATGTTTTCAAAGGATTTCATACTTTCCTTTAGCCCAGATTCAGAAGGTAATGAGCCCCAGGAGGGCTGGTGAGGTTGTTCCTCTCCTCTGAGAGTGAGAAATGACAGAAGGAGGGGGTTGCGCTTGAGCAATCGAACTGTAAATAGGTCTCTAGAACATGCAAACAAAACACATGGCTTCCAATAGAGAAATTAATATTGAGTTAAAAAATGTATACTATACGTATATAGACTTTTTGGCCAGAGGTCCTTCATCAGCTGTGCAAGCAAAGTGCAAAGTTAGTACTCTGCCTGAAACATTCTTTGTACTTCACTGTATTTTTTCTTACATCTTTTACTACAGTACACTACAATTACTCCTATATGTTTATATATAACAGTTTTACGTAGATCTACTGTGAGCCACAGCTTCACGAGCGGTGATGTTTTTCTCTTCCAGAAGAAGTGCCCTACGTTCCTTTTAAGTTCCCTTCCTACGTCGTCCCTGTGTGAATAGAATCGCATTGCATAGATAATGAGTTGATGAGTATCAGCTGTGATCGGGCTCATGTCGCCCACACGCCAGTGTCCCTTTGTCTCTCTGCTGTCCTGTGTGAGCATGCACAGGGCACATATCCATAGAAACCAAGTCCCCCTGTTGCTAAGGAGAGATCTCGGCTGAGGTCTGAGTTTGCGCAACGCATCGGTGGCAGTAATACCTCTCTGTGAATTTCCGAAGCTGCGCTGTGGTTTGCTGGGACTCCTGTACAGTTTGTTTTTGCTCTAGACCAGCTCCTTGGGCACCAGCTCGCTAATATCATATGCGAATGCAGACGGCCTACAGAGACCGTGTCCAATCAGAGATCGTGTCCAACCGTGGAAGAGTTTTATTTATGTGATCCAACTCGGAGCATTCTTTCCCGAATCTTTCCCAAAGGTTTTCAAAAGGTTGCCACTGGCTCAGTCACAAAGGCTCTCTCCACACATGGAAGAATCTCCTTCTCCACACATGGAAGAATCTTCATCTCCCTGACTGCACAGGCAATTTGTCAGCCAGCATGAGCCAGTCGTTCACTTTTTTTTGCGCATCACATAAAAAGTGCTGACTCATCAGCAGGGGGGAGGGGCTAAGACTGCTGGGCAGCTGAGGGGGCTGTATGTTGGAGTGGAAGCCTCATAACCCGTGGACCATAATTCTGTGAGATGCATAATTTAGCCCACGGGGCGGGGTGAGGTTAATCTGGAGGCAGGTTGGCTTCACTTACCTTTGCTCTGATTTATGCTGCTATTACTCCATTTGTCCAGTCCTGCTGCGTTTCTGTCGATGACGCTTTGGCTTGGAAATGAAAAGTTTCTTTCTTGTATTGATCGCAGGTTTTAAGTGGCCACAGCACCGAAGCTTTGGTAACTACACCAACCCATTTACAGAGAAGTATCAGGTCCTGCTGGGTTCAAGATGAGAAAAGGCTCGTATCGCCCTTAGTGCTCCACAATACAACTTCAGATGACAGCATGCTTGTTTGCAGTCTCAAAACAGCCAGAATACACTTGAAAAAAAAAACTAGGCGACTAACTGCAGCGTTAGAAGTTCGGTAACTGTCCTCGGCTTTGGCAGATGACTCATCCGCAAGACTTAACCTGTGCGAGCCCTTTAAAATGCACAGATACAGCAGGCGGGGGCCAAGCACTTTGGGGATCGGAACTGAGATGGTTGGATAGATGGATGGATGATTGTCAGCCAGTGTTTGACATCAGTAATGCAAGCCAGAAGACATTCGCTGAAACGCTGGACTCTCCCTGGCAGACAGAACATCTGCACTCTTTCGGTTACCATGGTGGTGTACCTGCAACCTGCTCCTATGGCTTTTCAGAATCAGACCATCTGTCAAAGCAGTGCTCATAAGCAGCAGGAAGCAGTATGGAAAGGTGCTCTTAAAACCTCCGGGAGCAGTACTGGGGATTCATATGATCCAGTGGTACTGCACCCCCCCCCTCCCCTCCACCCCCGCCTTCCACTCACATCTAATTTAGGCACAGGTTAGAACAATTTGGCCTCTCAAGTAATGGAGACTCCTCTTATCGTTCCTGCTGTTCACCTCTCCTCTTTTATCTCTCTCTCTCTCATATAAATCAGCTTCAGTAATGTAATAGGAAAATGCTACAATGATACCCCACCACCATCCCCTGTCCCTGTGGGAAAAAATGGTATTTGTTCTTATCAAAGTTGGGAATGATTTCTGTTGGATTTATTGCAATAATTAGCCAGGGAAGGGCAGATAGGTTGCTCTTGTGATGTTTACTTCACATGGCTCCAGCGCTTTGGAGCAGAATCATGCATTCACAGATAAGAAACATATCTGTTTATTTCACTCAAACAAGTCATATATATTATACTAAAGATATCAAGCTGGTCTGGCGTGCCTAATCTGTTGGAAAGGTGAAAGGCATGTGTATGTGCATGCCAGTTGGTGACTTTGGGATATTGCATGGGTATCGGTAACCCTGTCAGGTTATTATGCCTTGTGATTATGTAGAATACCATTTCCCCATGGGCACGAAAAGAAGTATCTATGAATTTATTTATTTATTTTATTAACTGTGATTTACTCCAGTTCACTCAAATGGGCATAGGAAGAGACAAACAGCGGTTCCTAAAACATGTGTACTGTATACCACACACACCTTTTGTGCTCTATTTTAGAGGACTGTGACAGGATATAGCACTGTAGCATTCAAAAATCCTAAATCTATTTAATTTCAGTAAATATTCCTAATCAGAAACATTACTGGGTGTGGTATTTGATAATGCATTTTATGTTTACACGGTTTACTACATCTCACAAAAATGAAAACAGAACGTGGAAGTGGTGTAAGTGGAATGATTTTATCTATGCCTGTTGTTTAATGCAGTCTGTCATTTTCTTGAGGCATGTGGTTCATTTTCTTAGAACATAACAAATGTGAAATTATATAGTGGTATTTTGAAATGTACAGTATTCCTAAATGTCATTTTCATAATCTTAAAATGAAAATGTACAATCTGTCTTCAGTGGAGCTCTTTTATGGCAACTGCAGTAGCTTTGATCTTTGAACATCTAAGAGTGTAAAGACATCTGTGGTTCTTTGTGAATTGCTTCACCTTAAACTTCAATTTAATTAGTTTGTTTGTTTGTACTTTAGGAAAACTGTAGTTTTGAAAATAAAGCCTGCATCACATTAATGTCTGATGTATCCTTCGCTTTGTATTGTAATTTAACTGCAATATCAAAGTGTTGGCCATAGGTATAGCCTGTACAATGAAAACAAGCAAGTTCAAGTTCAAGTTTATTTATTTTTATAGCGCTTTTAACAACAGACGTTGTCTCAAGTAGGAATGTATTTGATGTTTCTTTTATGAACAACCAAAAACAACTTTCTCCTTGGCAAAAAATCCACCATGGTGTTGTAAACAGAGACCCAGAGGTATTCATTTCTCTGTTAGGTCAGTCAGTGGAATCGAATCCATTTTCACTGCAACTATACAGGTTGTGCGGGCAACACAAAAATGAACACATACAAGTATTTCAATAAAGCTTTTTCAATCTCTTTTCCTTTCAAAATGGCGGAGTACGATCTGACTACCAAGATCGCGCATTTTTTAGACCGGCATCTTGTGTTTCCATTATTGGAATTTCTTTCCGTTAAAGAGGTAGGATACTGTTAATGACAGAGTTTAAGTTTTCATATGTAGAGATTTTATAAAGTAGTATTCTGAATGGACTAACTCACGTGTAGCCGCCGACCTACTAGCCGACAAGCAAGCAAGCTAGCTAGCTAGATAGTCAGCCAACCTGCAGGGAGCTGTTGTGTGTCAGTTATCCAGCTATCATAGCTAGCAATCGAGCTAACTATGCTAGCTAGCTAACCTAAATATTTAGTTAGCTATTGGACTATCATTGAAACTTCAGCGCCCGAAGCAGGATTTGCAACGCAAAATAGTTAACTAACGACTTATGTAAACTTGACCCGATATTGAATTTAAACATCCACAGTAGATGCCGTTAATAGCTAGCTTTTCTTTTTAGGAGCATGGTGTAGTTTTAGCTAGCTAGCTTGTTACTGGGAGAGATGGCTGGCGAGCTTTCTAGTTTGTTACCTAACTGGCTTACAAAATCTGTATGACATGTTATTTGTTTCAGATTTACAATGAGAAGGAACTCCTCCAAGGGAAGCTGGACCTCCTCAGCGACACAAACATGGTGGATTTCGCCATGGATGTGTATAAGAATCTTTATCCCGACAAAGATATTCCACACTGTACGTATGCCCATTCAACTGAAATAAGCATAGCTTATTGTCTGATGTATAATTCCACATCTGAGGTTAGCTTATACTCAACTTGTTTAGAACTATTAATTGGAACTTCGACTGTTGCAGCGTTTTGATGTACATCAAGTTGTTATTACTAGTAAATGAGAAATGGAACGGGCGAATTTGGAAAATGCTTCAGAATCTGGTCGTGTACTCGCGCCTTTAACCTGCTGAAGTGCAGTAAAGACATGAAGACATATAAAACGGAAGATACTTTTTCCTGTCGTTCCTGACTCTTCCGTACCTACAGCATTGAGAGAGAAGAGGACAGCAGTAGTGGCTCAACTGAAGCAGCTCCAGGCTGAGACCGAGCCCATTGTCAAGATGTTTGAAGACCCTGAAACCACCAGGCAAATGCAGTCTACTAGGTGGGCATGGTTTTTGTTCATGATGTCCCCCCCTCCCCCTCTTTCTTTTACAAGGTATGAAATGTACACAATAAACCATGTCACTTTAATAATTAAATGTTTTTTGTTTGATTCTTCTTAAAGAGACGGCAGGATGCTGTTTGACTATTTGGCAGATAAACACAATGTAAGTCACTCACCTTTGCTCCTACCATTTTTTTAGATCTTTTTTAGATCTGTGACGTTTATTGAAACACTCAATTATTGTTAGTGTCAGGCTATTTCATACTGCAATAACATGTCAATTGCTTTTATATTCTGACCCACAGTTTCGTCAGGAGTATTTGGACACACTTTATCGTTATGCGAAGTTCCAGTATGAGTGTGGAAACTACTCTGGTGCTGCAGAATATCTCTATTTTTTCCGTGTTTTGGTGAGTTTCTTGTTCCTAATGCCACTTTTCTGCTTTTTGAATTAGAAAAAAAATTGTTGTAAATCATCAAGGAATGACATGGTGAATAGCAGTGGAAATATATGCAGAGCAGAATATTTATGTATCGCGAAACATTTGTGTGTAGAGTACTGGTAATGGGCTTTCTTGTTTTGGGGATACTTCATTACCTTGAGAATTGTAATAAGGCGTGAATGTTGAAATACTGTAATGCGGTATAGTTTTGATGATTTGGTTATCTTATTTGAAACAGCATGTAACATGAAAACATGCTGAATCATTAAGAAAACAAGTGCTTTTATCAGCAGTAGGGACAGGAATTTTTGGTTGAGACTCGACTTTGTGATTTGTGACCATTCTTAATACAGTGGTCAGGCAGACTTTATGGCAGGATATTGAGTTTCATAAGCCTCCTGGCAAAAGATTGCCACAAAGATTGGAGGGGGGGGGGGGGGGGGGGGGGGGGGGG
>JAOXYF010000027.1:4786171-4814516 GCA_028565775.1 Sternarchorhynchus goeldii | reverse complement strand
TAGACCTAACCTATGGGTGATTATTAGGTACACGGTGTACACCTAGACCTAACCTATGGGTGATTATTAGGTACACGGTGTACACATAGACCTAACCTATGGGTGATTATTAGGTACACGGTGTACACCTAGACCTATCCTATAGGTGATTATTAGGTACACGGTGTACACCTAGACCTAACCTATGGGTGATTATTTCTCACCGTAAGCTACACCTGTCTTATGGGTGACCGTGTAAACATACAGTTGCACGCTGTAGCCTGTGCACAACCCAACTACCTTCTACTTTGTTCATTGCTGGTCAGTTTCCACAGGACAACTGCTGATATATTATTAAAACTGTTTAAAAACAGATAATACACTGAAATAGTAGTGGTATAGATGAGAATGCTGCTCTAATATATGTTTTTCAGGCGGGGCATTGTAGTTTTTAGATATGATCTCTTCTGGGTTTGGCGTGTTCTGTCAAACAAAAATATTCGATTTTCTCATTGGTCTGACCGCCCCCCCCCCCCCCACACACACACACTATTAACAGACAGGTTAAGCAAAAGGGGAAGGAAAAAAAAACGTGTGTGTGTGTGTTCGTTCACTCTGGGAGTGGCAGCTGGATATTCCGGGTGAGGGTTGTGCCTTTAGTCTCTGCACTTCTTGGAGAAGGAAAAAACACATGTGCGCATGCACGCTTGCTCCCGCGCACAAACACACACACACACACGCCTTGTGAGCTGACGTGGGCAGCGGGCTCAGTCTCACACAGCTGTTGCCCATCTGCAACAGAGCACTAACAGCATACAGGAAGGCAGAAAGCGCGACCAAGCGAGGGAGAGGAGAGAACCTCCAAGGCTTTGAGGATGGAATCGTTGCAGGATCTGGTACTGGCCAATCCGGCGCTGGGCCGGCTGGTCTGGGTCATGGTGCTGGTTCTGGCCACCCTGTTGGTGTGGAGCCTGTTCTTCTGCTGTTGGGAGAGTCATGGGTCAGTCTCCCCTTTGGAGACATACCTCTCAGGTAGGAATCAGCCTTCTGTTAGTCTTCATCCATGACTTAGTGACCTGGGGTCAGCTGCGCTTGCTCAGCCGCATGTTTCCTTAGCTGATAAAGCTACACAATGAGGCAGCTGACTAGGACCCGCTCGTAAAATAGGCGATCTCTAACATAGAACAGGAGCTGCTGAATAGGAAGGGGTGGGTGGGAGGGGAGGGGACAACCGAGTGGAACGTGTTTCCCTATCCATTCATCCAAAGTTGTGCTGGTTTCCAGGATACCAGTTTCCCACATTTTCCATAAGTGGCAGCTTTTTGCTGGGCTCAAGTTGGGGAATGGATTTGAGTGAGACTGGTCTGTGTATGTGCAGTAGAAGTCATCACAGTCTTGATGTGTCATGGAAGGGGCGTGTTTGGAGCCCTCATATTATAGAGAGCTGTTTTCACTTCTCCAGAGGGTTATTTGAACTGAGATATACAATTCCAAAACTTTGCATAGTTACCTGCAAGCTGAACTTCCACATTTCATTTATTATAGTAAATGTGTACACAGGGAAACATGGTTTTCAGTAGTAAAGCATTGACAATATCACAAGTATTCCATCCAAATATTTTACTACCAGAATAACCTGTCAGAATAGTTGCAGTGTAATGTTGGCAGTGAACACTGGTTTAAAATGTACACAAGACAACAAGCTTCCATGGAAATTTTATTCACCTATTCTTGAAATGCCGGAACAGACCTTATTATTATATTCATGTGTTTCTGAAGCATTTGTTTAAAAACATTCTAAAAGTATGTGACAAAGCACTGGACAACAGTGTCTGCTAAATGCTAAAAATGTATATATAAAATGAATCATGTATGTAGAACAGGGGGTTTACTCTACAGAAGTACTCCCCCCGGAGCACATCTCTCCTCAACATTGTCTACAGCAGCAGTTGCTGTTGTAGTCACTACAGGTGACAGTCATCGCTCCCAAATCCCCAAAGCCTGGACCCGGGCCTGTACATCGCTCGAAAACGAGTGCACCCACGGAATTGTGTTCAGTCGGCCACCATTAACTGCCTGTGTTCCTTGAGCCTTACCTTTTAATTGATTTAAGTCATGCATTTCCTTATCACTGATGTGATCATCTTTTTTTCCAGCCACGAAGAAAAACTTCAAAGCAAAACATCAAAATCAGGTAGAAAGTCTCAAATCATCATTATGTGGGATCAGTATCCTTGATTTTCTTTTTTCCGTGTTAGCTTTATAGTGGCAAGTCTTGGCATTATGTGTGCTCAGTTATTTTAAACCAAGTGGTTTATTGCCCAAGTTTTTTCTTAAATCTATTGACTCTGTACTACCCATAGCAGCCTCTAGAGGCCAGTAGATGAACATGACCACTTGGGCTAGCTGAGCTCAGTTTGGCTTGTTCTGCTGACTGACTTGTATACTGGAGTTTGGAAGCATAAGATTATTAATAAATTCATACATGGAATTACTAAACCTAAATGTTTTTGTTTGCAGGTGTTGCTGATGTTTTGCATCACTGCGTTTAGTAGTGTGGGATTTTTATTGCTAGGATAACACATACTTGCAACAAACTAACTATCCCTGTGACTGAAATCAGGAACTGAGAACTTGGTTCATAAACCCTCAGGTTGCTGAGAACTGTGATGAGACTTTAGTCACCTTCAGTGACTTATGAGATGAGCAGTAATTCTAAGTTCGGTTCATTATAGTTCCTGTTAAAACTGTCTCAGGTTTCCCAATAGGACATGTGTATGATATATTAAGAGGTAGTTATTAAGAGCAACTCTCTTAGGAGTTGCAGTCATAGCTTTTTTTGTTAATTACGTACAGTGGGAGACACTATAAACAACAAAACCACACATGAGTACAGTAGCTCATAGACTGCTGGATTCTCTGAAGTTCAAATGAGCAAATTAGCAGCTTCAGCCCCTCACACTGGCATGAAATGCTGTGTGTGTGTGTGTCTGTGTGTATGTGTGAATACAGAGTCTAATATTCTTTCCATATCGAGAACAACAAACTGACGTGAGGAAGAAATCAGTTAAAGACAAGTTAAGTTAAGCTTTAACATGAAGCTTTACACATAAAATATTGTGCTTTACAAATGTAATATTGTGTTTTTATTTATGATCAGTGCTCAGTTCTCTTGTACTGGAACTATAGAGACAGAATGTTGAAAATGAAATATTTAAGATAATTTACCAAAAAATATTGAACTTAGCCCTCAAGTACCCCATAAATCAACATTTTAGTTCTAGATTCCGAGCACACCTGAACCAGGTAGGCCAATCAAAGTGAGTAAAACACTGATTCAGATGTGATTAAATGTGTGGTTTACACTAACAATGAGTTGTACCTTGACCATTGTGCGATGCTCACTGAAACATTTGATCACTTTGATTTCACAGTTGTGACTAAAGATAATTGTGCTCTTTTAGGATAAGAATCAAATGCCAAGCTATTCGGTGGAGGAACCTGGCCAAATGAAAAGAAAGAATCTACTCATTTGTTTACCTGACATCCCCAATCATACTCAGATGTTGTGACAATGAGCCCTTTGTGCAATCTCTGAAGTGGGTACCAGAAACGACCGAAAGGCACCCACGAAGTTTAGAGCTAAAACGTCTTTGTGTCAAAGCTCAATGCTGTCTTGGTTCTAATGTGGCCCCTGGCATGTGACCGAAGAACGTCACTTTTGTCTGCCTGTGTTCAGTAGCCTTGACCTTGGCTGCCTGCATCACACTGGTTTGGTTGTCGTTCCAGCGGAAGAAGAAAGCCAAGGTTGCCCCTGCTAACGGAGGGACTGTTGTGGCGGCCGGCGCCGAGTCCCCAGCAGCTAAGGAGATGCAGGAGACGGTGAAGGTGGAGCAGCAGGAGAGGATGGAGGATGTAAAGGTGGAGCAACGGGAGAAGAGGGAGAGGCAGGAAGCACGAGCTGAGGAAGAGAAGCATGTCAGTGTGAGGAAGAGGAAGAAGAGGCACCTGAAGGTCACCATCGCACCTGGGACTGCGACCTCTGAACCTGCTGAGGGGGTGAGTCACAGTGAGTTGCTCCATCTTTAGCCAGTCTCCATCTTTGAAAGTTTCTGATCACGTGGTCAATGCTGTCTGGCTAGTTTTAGGAGAAAGACACCTTCAAAGCCAGCCGTGACCCATGTAAAAACACTGCTGTGAGTACTACATTTGTACCAAAGCAACACCCACTACCATGCCAGTGTCACTGCTATGCTCTGCCATCCAAATAAGATCAGAAAAGTAATTCCAGTGATGAACTGAATACGTGGTGGCTAACATAGTTTACAAGGCATCAATACGGTGCCCTAAAACATGAGGATAAAATTCTGCTTGCTTGCTGCGATGACTAATCCTCTCTTTAGGCTTTGGTTCACAAAGTAGATGCCTCACACTTTGACAAGAATGAGCCGTGAATTTGGCACACGCAGTTATTTGTCAACAGACCTATTTTAAAAGTAAAAGGCAATTAAAAAACATTTAAATACAACTTCATCATTTCAGTCATTTCTTCAGTCTTACCAAATGATGTTATACTTGTCAGGAGCTGTAGGGTTAGCTAACCTTTAGGGTAACACTGGCTACTAAGTGCTTGCACATTTGTTACCCAATTCTGGCAAAGGACATCATGTTCTAAACCCAAGACGATATATTTTATTCTACAAATAACTGCAGATGGTTACTGCAATCAGTCATCACTCTCTTCTCTTCACTGTTTATGGTGAACCCCACCCACTAGATTCCACCTTGAAATCGCACTGGATCCCGATGCCCTGGTGGTTTGGTTTAGGTAAAAACCCCTCACACAACCCCCGTCTATTCGTATATTCAGATGTGTCTAAACTGGGCTGAACTGTGGCTGTGTGACTTGTGCGGTCGGCCTGTACCCCTCCCACTAATCGGCCCATGCCACATAACAGGCGCTCGTTTGGCCACAGCTCTGCAGTAGTCCAGATTTGTCTTAAATCTGAAGATTTAAGTTTTAAATATTAAAACTGAAGTTTTTTTTAAAAAAAACACTTATTTATTTTATATTTTTGGAGGAGGAATGGGTAGTAAAACTGCTCTCACTGGGCAAAGTTTTACCAGGATGAAATCTTTCTTTAGTTTGCCTCCTGTAGAATTTTATAGAATTTTATCTGTAGATATGGTGTCGTCATGACATCTACCACGCGCCAGCACTGTAGTTTTTTGTTGTTTTTTTTTTTTGACAAACGATATTCAGTAGTGTATAATAGACTGCCTCATTGTATCGTACATAATACGGTACTTCGTTCCAGCATTGAGTGACGGTTGAATAGGACGTCGCCTATTGTAAATTATGTCATCCCTCGGACTGTTGTACTCCTCTAGAAGTGATATCCCTATTGACGTTTTCTGCATCTGCGTCGTGACCGGCAATTAAACGGCCCACGCTACTGGGAACAATTAACAGCCGTGATCCGCTACCGATTCAACACAGCGCGTTCATAGTGGATTAAGCAACTCCCGGTAAATCGCTAACAACGCTCATCTGATAATAATTTTGCTCTGGTTGAAGGAATGTTTTTTCTGCGAAACGGGATGTAGCGCAGTTTTAGTCAGGCGTGGTGGTCAGTGCTGGGTGTTAGCATGGCGTTTTGACAGATGGGACATCGGAACAGCTGGATTGGAAACGCCTGAATTCTTTGGTACACGTGAGTAACTAGATGCAGCAGAATGACCCGTTTTTTAAAATCTGGGATAGCCTCACGCGGGGATGCTCTTCTGTTTTGCTGCGTCATTGGCCGCGATAAGATTCCTTTGCGCAGTGTAAGGCCACCGCGATGAATGCGTCCGCTTTACGCGTAGGTGAAAGATCTAGTAAAGAGCCCACAGGTCACTACTTTACGATCCTTCAGCATCTTAGTTTAGATATAACACGAAATAGAATTAATCTGTCTCTCTGTCTCTGTCTCTCTCTCTCTCTCTCTCTCTCTCCCTACCTCGTTTGTACTTAACACCACATATTTCTTTAGTACTGTTACAACATATGTCATTTGTTATATTAAGAATTGGTGAATGCTTAATGTGACACATCTAAGATTACACTGCATGACAATAACCAACATTTGCCTCATCAAGAACATTTTGGATTGTTGTAGCATACACAACCAAACACACACACACACACACACACACACACACAGTCTGGCTTATTTGCTATTGTCTCCAGTTCACCACAGGCCAGACACTGCATTAATTAACAAGCTTTGAGTTATGAATTCTGTTCTATATTGAGGTAAATGGGAAATAGGTGTTTTAGTTGAAATTATAACAAGTAATAGAATAGCAAGGATGAAATAATTTTGAGAAACAGAAATAGATTATTTTATCCCTTGCTGTTTTGGAATTGAAAGTAGGCTGCTCAACTCTGGTGGGATGGCACTCTTCAACTGTACACACAGTCAGTGGAGATCATGGAACTAGTGGTAGTCTAACCGAATAACCTTGCTGAAGTGTCTTTGTGCAGTGCATCAGTGTGGCCAACCTCTGTTCATTTCTACTGACTAACGACGCACAGCTCTCTCACTCTGCTCAGTAGACAGATAAAAACATGCTCTCTAGCCTAATTATGCACTAGTTACCAGGAGACACAAACTAGCTAATGTTGGAACGTCAGTGCCGGGCTGAGGGGCGAAGTTAAAATTATGTTGTTCAAGGCTGTTTTTTTATTCAAGGCCAAGTTTAAAACGCTTTCGCTCAGGGGGCATGGAAGGTCTTTATTGATGTTAAGATGCCATCATTTGGCAGGCCAATAAACCATTCCTTTGTGATGTAAATATCTTATCAGATCTTTATTCATGTTTTTTAAAACACTTAGTTGTTGTTTTCCCTTTATTTGTCTCAAACATGTTATAATGAGGGACTTCAGTCACAGACTGTTATGTAAGACACAGGTTGGAAGCCTCATTGAGTCTCTAACGGTAAGTTAGAGAGTCTATAGTTGTACAACCCTGATTCTTTCCATTTTTAATTCATGTCTCTGCAGCACATTCTCACAGTTACATAAGAGCACAACACCCACTGATGTGGGAAGCAGTGCTGGACATCACAGTCTCTTAAAGGATTCACAATATTTACTCTCACCAATCAGAAATTTCTGTTTTATTTTTGAAATGCAGTAATTGGTGACTGGAATAGGTGTGTGTGTGTGTGTGTTGGTGTATGTGTTTGGATCAGTACTAAGGCAAAATGGAACAGATGACTGTTTGACTGCAGATAGCATGGATACGGTGGGCAGATTGTGGGATTTAACCTTGTATTCCCCCCTTTAATTTCTAATTCAAACTCTTGTTACTACACTGTTTTGGTTCATATAGATATTGCTTGTGTGCTTGGCTCAGTTTAGTATCAACATTATAGACTATCAGATTACAGCAAGTACCCTTAACCATACAAGACAGTTACTCTATAAATAGCTCTGGGTATCATGGTGGTGCGTTCAGGGTGGTTTGGTTTGTTTGTTCAGTTTGTTTCTCTCAAACTGAAGTTGTGAGAACTGCTTCTAATTATTGCTGTGCTCTTGTCTGAAAGGTATGAATAGGGAGTATTTTGTATGTGACATTGCGCAGTCGTGAGTAAATGGTTACACGATACCTTTTTTGACTTGAATAGCTGCCTTGAATTTGGCCACATGCAACGGTCAAACGCCTTCTCTCTGCTTGCTCATGTGTCTGTTCTGTCCTGACCCCTCGGCAGGTTATGTCCGGAGCCCGGCCGCGCTTGCGGGAGAGGTCTGCATCGGAGGAGAGCCACAGCGAACCGGGATCCTCGCCCTTCCCCGGGGACACGTTACCATGGAATCTGGCCAAGCACCAGCGCGTCAAGCGCTCCAAGTCGGCCTCCGGGGACGTGCTGGACCCTGCTGAGAGGGCGGTCATCCGCATCGCAGGTGAGCTGGGGGTGGTGTGGACACGGCGGGTGGAGGGGGGGGTGTTTGTGGTGCCAGCAGGAGGGGTGGTGTGGGGGCAGGTGAGGGTGGTGTGGTTGTGGGTGAGGGTGGTGTGGTGGTGGTGGGTAGGGATGCAGGTAGGGAGATCATCCACGTGTTGATGCGTGTGTTCGAAAACAAAAGTACAAAATGTACAAACTGCACAAACTGCTGATGTCCTGTGACAGTGTTCACTAGCCGCTGATGTACTAGCATGCAGATATTAGTTCCAATTTTAATCCTAATCCAGCCCTAATCCTGCACATCTGGTCCCTTGAGTTCTTGGCAGCAGAGGGTTTGGGCTGGACCTCAAACCTGGCTGTGGTCTGAAATAACACTCATTCAGTAGATCTTTCACAACATAATCCTAAATACCATCAATTCCATTAAACTTCTGTGAAGCCGCAGGAGTTTTTGAAAATAAGAGAAAAGTGGAGCTAATTCATGTCCTAAATTTGCATAAATAATGCTGTGTGTTTGTGTGTGTGTGTGTGTGTGTGTGTGCCCGCAGCCGGATATGTATTTGGCATTGTTTTTCTTGTTAACTTATAGTTAACAAGAAAAAATAGTGGCATTACCGAAGGCCATCTGATTGTTTTGTATATAGGCAGGGCTCAGTATTAAGGTACATTTGGAAAACTTGCTTCTCAAAGGTATTAAAGCTTGTTAAGAATTTCCTTAGTATTGTTTGCGTGTCTTTTTTGGCTCTCTGTCCGTCAGTAGATTAACTGCACAAGTTTGGTGGTTGAGAGTTTGCTGTGCAGGTTTTGCCAACCAGATTGATCATGTGCTTTCAGCTTTGGTCGCTCCTTCCTGACCACATACTGCAACATGCCTAACTCAGCAGTCTCTTTCTCTCTCTCTCTCTCTCTCTCTCTCTCTCCCCACACCTCCCCCTCTACCTTCCCCTTCCACTGTGAGCACGTGTCTGTGTGTGTCAGCTGGCTGTGCACACACTCATCATTTATGTAACAGCAGCGCATCAGGGTGTGGTCAATTACAGTGCTGGGGTCATATGGTTGGGTTGGATACAGCACTGGTGTGCTGTGGTGGGGTCAGCTACAGCGCTGGGGTGCTGTGGTGGGGTCAGCTACAGCGATGGGGTGCTGTGGTGGGGTCAGCTACAGTGCTGGGGTGCTGTGGTGGGGTCAGCTACAGTGCTGGGGTGCTGTGGTGGGGTCAGCTACAGAGCTGCGTTGCCATTGTGGGTTCAGCTACAGCGCAGCGGTGTTGTGGTCTCATTCGTGCAGATCTCCACAGCAACATACCGTCACCAGACAGCAGCATCACAGGACGGTTCATCACATAACTGCTTCTGTACTGACCATTGTGCTCCTTTTGGGGTTCGAAACAGTTAGAGGGCCGTGCAGTTTCCTCCGTAACTGAGGAAGCCTTCTATATCAGATTGATGAAACGTCACTGAAAAGTTTATTCAGCTGCATGCAGTGTTAAAAAATCCTAACAGTAGCTAAACATGGCGGTAGCATCAGTCGTGGTAGTGTTCCGTCGTCTGTGTCGGTACGTGCTGTAACGTGTTCAACATCTCTTCTTAATCCCACTTACGCTGTTTTTAAAGTCCTCCACTTTTTAAAGTGCTATTTTAGTGCCTTTTCTTTCTTTTTATTCATGGTCTTCAGAGAGCAGGGAAGGACTAGCAGCCTTGGACTAGTTTTTGCACTCCTGTAGGCTGAAGGTCGTTGGTGCTGAAAGAAAGTTCTCCTACCCCCTGACTTTCCTCGGGTACATCTGAAAGTGGCTGGTGTAAATGACCTTCATTTGCTGAAAATCGTTCTTGTCACAGTCACTGACTGAGACCTGTTTTCTTCACAGGGTCACAGGCTCTTCAAATATTTAATCTTCATGAAATGAATACTTAAATGAATTTATCAAACAACATTATTGGCACATAAAAAAAAAGACAATTCTAGCCTCAGAAAGTAGGTTTACCTGGTTTCTAATTTATGTACTTAAAGACATGTAGAAGTAGATTTAATAAGTAGATTTTCTTTCAAAAATGCTAGATGGAAGGTCTTTGCTAGATTATTTATTTTATAAACAGAAACATTTGATTATTTTCTTACATTCCATTTACATAGTATTTCCTCGAGTATGTATGCAGTTATTTGTGAATTTATGCACATTGTTTGCTTGCCGCATCAAATATGATGATAAGGAACATAATACTATTGATTTATTGCTTCTTACTTGATAAGTTTTACTTTCCCCAGACAAGCAATAGTTTAAAGTAATGGGACGAGGGTACAGGCGGCTAATGTTTGTCGAAGGGCTGTTCCCACTAGACTGGGCTCCACTACTTTTTCGAGGGCTGCCATGTAATGTGGCAAGAGGAGGATGCTGCTGCTCAAGCTCAGGCTCTCTACTGTGCCACTACAGACAAGTGCAGAGTGGCTTTCCCAGTCACTCCCTTAAAGGGGGTGGCAGGGCTTAAGTGGGTGGATCATGGCAGCGAAATGTCTCTTTGCTGTCTTGTTGTTGATGGTTGCCTGTTGTGTGTGTATGTAAGAAAATGATTGTGTTTGAAATGGAAAAATGAGGAGCAGCATTTTGAAATGAGACAGTAAGATAATTATATATTTTTACTGTACGCACAGCTCAGTTAAAAAAGGCATAGTGTGAACTAAAGCAACTGGGTGAATGTCTATTGAAGAAAGGAAGTTTTTTCTTTATTATACATGTGACAATTGCAGTGGGGATTTGTGGAATGTTGACATTGTGCTTAAAGTGTCTATAACTGTGAAGTGGTTTCAGCTTTACCTCTTCTCAACACACCTCAGCTTCACAGATAATTAACACAAATCTTTTCTATCAAAAGTGGAAAAAAAACCACTACAAATTATCTTTAATAATCTTTTAATGAATTTTTCAAATTTTGTTAAAATGCATACAGGCACGGACAAGGTTCGCCAATTACTCTTGCAGCCTTCCTTCATGATCTTCATGAGCTGGTTCTTCACGACAGTTCTGCCTGTGTTTCTCAGAAGGCAAGCCGGCATGAATTTCGAAAGCTCTTGAGGTTCATATCTGGACTGTTTTGACCTGCAATCACCACATGGTGTCAGTAGTCTGAACAAATATTTTCTTCCCTAGGCAAATTTTCTACAGGCAAGAAATATGGTTTTGATTTTCCACCCACAGGTCCCTAGCCTTTTGCAGTAGCTGCATTCCAAGCACACCTGAGCTTTTAAGTCTTTTTACCTTTTAAGGTCATTTTTCCAAAGGCATGGCAGTTCTTTGAGCTGCATTATTTCTAATAAGGCTATTAGCTTTTGCTTAATAGCTAAGATTCCAGACTTAGCTTGTTTTAACCTCGATCACCTGTTGAACCTGTACTATCTGAATGGCCTTCTATGTCTGCCAAAGGAATGCTGCCCAAACTTGAAATATGTTAAAATATACCCACCCCACAGACGGTTTATTCCGGCGTGGTCGAACGCCAGCATACTTGGTATGAGTCCAAGTTTTGAATCGAGCTAGGACCAGTTTGAATGTCTGCGACATTTTAGATGAATTGCTCTCAAATGGCTGCTCTTACTTCACACTTAGTGAGAATTCACCAGAGCGCAGAAACACCCACACCCATCAGGCACGATTGAGTTGGTTTGAAATGTTTCACGAGGAGCCTCTGAAAAAGCCATACAGTTGCAGGAAGGATTTTTTTTTTTTCCCAGGGGTGTGAACTCTAGTGTAACATGCGTTTGCTAAAGCAGCATTGTGTATTTTGCCAAAAAAAATGGTTTCAGAGGCTGAAACTCACTCTGTTGGCGTGGATAGAGGAGCTCCAGGGCTTCTGAGCTCATTTCTGAGATCACTGATAAATACTGCATATATACTGGAGGCCAGCTACTAGGTGTATTCGGAAAGTTTCTAGAAATTTGGTGAATAGTGCTAAAAAGACTGCTCGTTTGTAATTTATTTTCATCTTAATCTAGATCTGAGCTTCAGCAAACTACAACATGAGATTATTTGAGGTTGAGAGTGCTATTAATATGAATATTGTTGTGTTGTATTGTGTGATGAACTTTTGCATGGTATTGTTGGAAAGTCAAATACATCTTACAGGTTGACTCTTTTATTTGATGTATTTAAAGACTTGGGTTAGGGTTAGACATTGTCCTTCTGTCTCTTCTCACAAAAGTTTAGAGATAGCCGTTGTTTTCTTATGAAATAATGAAATAGAACGCTGCCTTCTCTCTCTCTCTCTCTCTCTCTCTCTCTCTTTCTCTCTGTCTCTGTGTCTCTCTTCGTCTCTCTTAATCCCCTCTTTCCCTCTGTCCCTCTCTTTCACCTCTTTATTTTCTTTCTCGCTGTCACTTACACACATTATTTTCCTCTCTCTCTCTCTGTCTCTCTCTCTCTCACACACACACACACACACACACACACACACTCAGTTACCAACACAGACATTTAACTTGTCACAGTTTCCTATCAGGAAGCTCCCATTCATAATCTGGGCTGTTTTGGATAAAGCAAATGAAAGGGTGCTTTTTTATTTATTTATTCCTATTCATTAGATGAAGTAATAAATTACAATAATATCTTTTTTTTCTAAGTGCTTAACATCTTTCTTGGAGTAACAACAGCAGTGCTAGTAACATGTTCTTGGAGTAACAACAGCAGTGCTAGTAACATGTTCTTGGAGTAACAACAGCAGTGCTAGTAACATGTTCTGCTTTAAGAGGAACCAGTGTTTCTCTTGCAGTATCAATTGCTTTTACCTCCTAAATTACAACTACTACTAAGCACTGATGCATTTTGCTTATTATTTTTAGATTTCTCTGTTAGATGATTTCACCATTCGCCTTCTTATGAACTCCAACACTCACTCAGTAAGGATGTAGTAGTTTGATAGGAGCAGATCAGTTTCTCTATGTTTGGTCACTCAAAATGTCTAGGTTCTGTTAACCTGAAAATGATCATTTGCATTTTTTAAAGTTTGCTGACATTATCTGATGTCATTAAAATCTCCTGGTCAAGATTCTGCGGTTATGTTTTTTGTGCCTAATGTGTATTGTCTCTGTGTTTTTAAATGGTAGATTGTGGTAAATCTTTGTATGTGACAAGGCTGGGTGTGTGCAAGTTGTTACGAGCTGCGCCTTTGGATCTGAACTGCAGTAATGTGTGTGTGCTTTACTAATTTCTGCTTGGCTAGAGATTTTGTTCTTAGCAGTCAACTCTATGCCAGGAGCCAGTGTATGGACCTTTAAGAGGAGGGACTGTGTGTGTGTGTGTGTGTGTGTGTGTGTTGTGTATGTGCGTGTGTGTTGGTATTTCTCAAGCTTAGGAGGGGAGTGGTACTGGTGGTCTGGAATCTGGAGCCAATGCTGTGGAAGGCAACACACAGACACTTTAGATTGAGCGGGACACAATATACAAACGCACGTGCACACTAGTCTGGTCTGACACGCCAGCCAACAAGGACAGACATCTGACAGAGAAAGGAAGCAGAGAAGGAGAGAAGAGGAGAAAAGAGAACAGAAGAGAGGAAAAGATAACGGAGCCTCGCACTGACCTGCCCTCAGGGTCATGTATCATCAGGCTGGCCTGCCTGCTCGCGTGGACGAGCAGGACTTCATGCGAGCGTATGAGAACGTCAGGGAGAAGTACAAAGGTATTGCAGTCTGCTCGTAGGAGCCACGTGAGCAGAATATGTGTGTGTGTGTGTGTGTGTGTGTGTGTGTGCGTGCGCAGGTCTGTGAAAAGAACATGCCTGGTAAAAATCCTAGTAAACAGCTCCATTTTGAACGGTGTGGACATATAGCGCAGGTGGGCTCAACCAGGCCGTTTTGCAGCACGCCTGCGTGTGCTTGTCTGTATCGTGTTTCCAAGACGCCTGGTTGCCTTATGCTTGCTGTTGTTGGGGGGAACAGTAGTGTGACTGCGAGGACCCGTTGTCCAATCAAAAATGTGATTTTGCTTGGCTCCTCCTCTGTGTGGGGCTTTATCGTGTTACTCGTGATCCAGTGTTGGTCTGACTAGTGTGTCCTGTGATGTGTAACTTGCCATCTGCCAAGTCTGTTTTTCCTCACAATAAGCCAAACGCTGTTATTGTCAGTGTTTACAAGGTTTGCACAGTTCAAATATCAGGCCGGTGCTGACCTGTCTTAAGCACTGTTATGTTGTCATAACAACTTCGGTCATTCACCTCTACTACCACTGAGAATGCGCTCCAAACCTTTTCCATCACAGGATTTTCTGCAGGAGCCCTGCTGGGTTTGCATACATTAAAGGAGAAACAAACAGTGTTTGAATGAAACGTGGCTCTTGACCTACCAGTCGGGGGTTATTAACGAGTGCTGCCGACCACGGGAAAGGAAAGGTGTAGGTCCTCTTCACCCAGCGGATGATGTACATGCTATGGTCACCACAGTTGGTGTGCAGCTTCAGGAGAAGCAATGTTTCAGAATAGCATAATTGAGAAGATAACGCATGGAGAAAGCTTTCAGTTGCCCATGTATATTGTAGAGACTCGTTAAGAAAAATGAGTCCAAGAGAAGGGTCCATGCATGAGAGACAATTCAAGGCATATTTTTTACTGACTTTTAAAGTTCTTTGAGTGATTCCTGAGAGACATGAATAAACATTTTGGGACAACAGTACTTTCTGAAGAATCTCTTTGTTTTTTTCAATGTTTTATGTTCATTTCCAGATGTTGTCCTGATACGCCAGGACATATTGCAGTAGACTAGTACAAGAAAGTAAGTACAAGAAAATCTGAGGAAGTACAAGAAAACATGTATCACATATCATAAAGACCTTATTAGGACCCTTGGGATTGCTAAAATGTCTTCCCACTTTGATTTTGAACCTTTACGGGTTTCTAGTCCAACCCCAGCTGCATTGACTTTACTTGTTGAGTGTCTTCATGTCTCTCTGGATGGAGGGTGGCATTTTTTCCAAGCCCCTCTCAACACGCTTGACCTCACACTCAGCTCAGCCCTCTGAATGCAATCACATATGCTGCGCTGAACGCCAAAGCTGACCTCTGACCTCCCCCTCTTCAAACGACTGATGCCCTGATGCCCTCTTAATGGCCAAGGTTTGCTTGGTGGAGTTAATCCGTTCAGTGTAGTCAAATGGACGGGGTCATATCCTGTAAAGGAGAGCCCACATCATGCAGCTAGCACAGTGTGTGATGAATGTTTTAGTCCAAGATTGAGTGTTTTAGTTCAAGTTTAAGTGTGTGAAGATGTTTAACTTCACACTTAAGTGTGTTTGCCATCATCCTTATCCTTAGAGCAGTGTTTGTATCAGATAGACTGGTAGTCCTTTAGCACTGTGTTAGTGTTTGTATCAGATAGACTGGTAGTCCTTTAGCACTGCGTTAGTGTTTGTATTTAAATTTATGTACGTACATACACACATACACACATGTAGTTAGCCCATCATCCAGGGTAGGCCTGAAGTCACTTGTGTTTGTAACTTAAATCTGTATTATTCAGTTTGAAACCCTCTCATTTGTACTCGATCCCATTTACTTTAATATACTGGTAGCTCAGACATAAGTGTAAATGGTTTGCCCTGTTCAAAATCACAATTATGGATTCATTTGAGAATGTTTTTAATTTTTTAGGGGTCACGTTCGGTATTTCAGTAAAGAGCAGAGGGTATTTTTTTCCTGGCGTCTTCAGTAATGGAGTATAATTGTGGGCAGGAAGTGTTATACATTCTCATTGGCAAATCAGACTGCCTTATTAAGCTCCCATTGGCTTCAGATGGAGAGGAGTCCCACCCTGGCCCCGCCCACGGCACAGATCCCACCAGCCAGATCATTTTCTTGCAACACGACCTCCAGTTCTAAAATAGTGTCTTTAAAAAGGCCAACACACATTTCGGGTGCATGCATGAGCGTTCACGTACGTGCTCATAAATACACACGAACAGTATAGCATGCGTGCTACAACTTTTCGGTAATGTGTTTGTGCATGTGACATTAAATCCGTGAAATGACTCTCTTGTTGGGGAACCATCCATCGAGCGGTCCACTGAATTATCCATTGAATGACATTACTGTAATGTAAAGCCTACATTTTAATCCTGGCTTTTAACTTTAAAACTTCAACCTCAGACTCTTCTTAGCTTACACTCATACAGATTGCTTTATGTTTCATTGTGGGATTATTTTTGTTCACCCAGACATGCACACACCCACTCTAGCATCCCCTGTCGCTAGCAGCTTTGCTTGTGAACAAACTACAGAATGTATCTGTTGAGACTGTGAGCAAAAAAAGCATCAGTGATGTGAAGTTTTTTGACATAGTAAGGCAGTTCTCGTTAATTCCTCAGTCGTGGCACTACGTACAGACCTATGCAGGGAAAGCAGAGAAGGAAATTTCTGGTATTGGAATGCAACTGGGAATTATGTCAGAGTTTTTGGAATAGGTGTGGGTGAACAGCAGTGGAGTATTTTTATGTGTTATGCATAATGTGTGTGTAAGAAAAATTCGCAGAGAGACCAAGGGAGAGAAACAGACTGACTGGAGGAGGGAGGGAGCGACTGAGGGAAAGATAGCAATAGAGAGAAAGAGTGAATGAGGGTGAGAGTGACTGAGAGAAAGAGTGAGGGTGTGAGATATTGAGGGAGTGAGAGAGAACAAGAGTGACAGAGAGTCTTGTTCTGATTGAGTGACTGATTAAGGGGAGAGAGTAACTGACTGAGGGGAGAAAGTGACTTGAGAGAGTGACTGAGGAGGAAAGAGACTGAGGGACAGATTAACTGACTGAGCGGAGAGAGTAACTGACTCGAGGAGAGAGTGGCTGAGGGGGAGAGAGACTGAGGGAGAGATTAACTGACTGAGGGGAGAGAGTAACTGATTCGATGAGAGAGTGGCTGAGGGAGTGACTGACTGAGGGAGAGAGTAACTGACTGAAAGAGTGACTGACTGATGGAACCTGTGACCCATTCATTGTGACTGAGTTGAAGGGACATCAGTGAGGCTCTGTAGACGCGTTCATGTACTGTTAAATAGTCTATTATACATTTTCAGACATATCTGTTTCTGCACAAATAACTGTTAGAAAAGATATGTACATATACATATAAGATATGTATATGTGTATATGCTGTTAACTTGTTAAGTCCCATAGATATTTTTATTGGAAGTATTTCATTGAAAGATTTCTATATACTTCTGTATTTTCAGTGTAGGAGTGTTCTGACAGGTGGCTGGAGATTCCAAGAGACCGTCTGGGTTTACATACCTGTGTACTTTCCCACAGTGGACCACTGACATGATAATGATTCTAACACACACGCACGCACGCTCGCGCACATACACATGTACACGTGCACCTACAGGTGACCAGACTGTGTTTACTGGCTCCTCTCACACCTCTGCTATTTCTCACGTCTACTGACAGAATCGTTATTCTTCTTTAGAACAGAAGTTCTAAACAAACAGACACACACACACACACACACACACACACACACACACACATATATATAATATATATTGACCACAAGGGATTCCCATCTTCTTTCTTGTTCTGGTGCTTGTAATATTGTTTCAATTTGTTGCAGTTTTTTATAATTGCATTTTAATTGCTTAAAAACATCAGAAATTACATTCTGTTGCATTTCTAGCACCATAAACTAATACTATAGGCATTATTATAATAATCCTATTATATTTGTAGGCATCTCCATAAGTCTTATTTGCAAATACTTCAGAAATCTCAGTGCAAATATGAACCATGGTAGCAGTTCCCTGTTCCTGTTTAGGATAGAGAGGGCATCTATTTTTGCAAGGCTATTGATCAGTCATGCGGAGACGGACTAAAATGGTCCCCCTCTGTTTGCCTGTGAGCGTGATGTCACCCGGGGGCAGGGGCGGTGGAGCATTTAGTAGTGTGTAACTTTTATCGCTAAGATACCACATACCTGCAACAAACTAACTATCCCTGTGACTGAAATCAGGAACTGAGAACTTGGTTCATAAACCCTCAGGTTGCTGAGAACTGTGATGAGACTAGTTCAATGAAAGAGTCCTTTATTAGCAGTGAGAGAGGGCAAAAGAGGCCAGGAGCCTCGGAAACTTCATAGTCCGCCTCTTGATGTTCGCTTTAATGAGGCTCTCTCACATTAAAAGCAGCATTCCTGCTGTTTCAAAGGAATGTTTCTAAGACTGTAAAGGGAGCACAGTCACTATATGTTAAAATAGCAGTGATGGTTTGATTGCGTCTTTCACTTGCAAGAATTGGTGACATGGATAATATATGTTTGTGTGTATGTGTCCTGCTAAATTAGTTCTGATGATGACACCCACTAGTGCTACACTGGAGCATTCAACTAACAGATACTTTACTTTATGTAAAGTTACTTTACGTGATCTTGAATATCCTCACTTTTATGTGATATTTGAAGCTGGAGTATATTTTTAACATGTTTACCCGTCGGATGTGGGTAGTTAATTTCAGTTTTTCTTCAGCTCCTTAGTTTACAGTTTACCCTGTGGTCGTCATGGCTGTTGCTATGGCGTTGTGATACTGAGACCACTCCCTTGTGGTTTTGATATCACTGAGACGCTGATGTGGCTCTCTACTCAGTTGCCGGGTATTCTGGGAATTAAATCCCAGCATGGTTTGTGTTGATTGGCTGTACTGTGGAATGTGGGGCTATGCAAAACTATTTTGTTTTTGTGAGAGCTGACTTTTCTTATGAGTCTGTGCATGATTCAAATAAACTGCACTATCAGTGGTTACTTAAATATAAGACCAAGGTTACCTCTGTGGAATGGGAATTTGGTTGTACTAAAAGTGATTGTATTTGAATCTGTGTGTCTGGAGGAGGGTTGGTTTGCAGTGTGGCCGTGCCCTGCTGTGGCTCAGGTTGTCCAACCCCTCCAGGATCTTTGAGAGGCTGTAACATTTCTCCCACTGCACCAGCTGCATGGAAGCCTGCCTGCTTCATCATCCTGAAGCAACTTCACAGCTTCTTTCTCCACGAATAGACTGTGTTTATGGGTCTTTGCAACTGTTAGCCCCTCACAGTTTGATCGGGGGTCTTATTTCCCTGGTCATAATAATATGAGTAACATTGAATCCCATGTCTGTAAATCCCAAGAAAGATAATATGGTTATGAAAGCAGATTTAAATATTTCATGGTTTAAAGAATCAATATATGAAGTGACTAGTGTTATTTCTTTCTTTCTTTCTTTCTTTCTTTCTTTCTTTCTTTCTTTCTTTCTTTCTTTCTTTATTTATTTATTCTATTATGTTTGTACATAAGTTAAGCATTTTTACCACTAAAAGCCTATTATCGTTCTTGTATAGTAATTATAGTTCTTGTATAGTAATTATCGTTCTTGTATAGTAATTGTATATTTACTGCATACAGGAAATTTGGGAGACCATCGGTTAATAGATTTATCAATGACTGAATGAAAATGAACATGGTGCTTAAATGTTCTGGTAGACATTAGCATCACTTATCATTTGCTATGTGTTAATTACATTTGATTGTACCATAATGGCCCTGGATGTGTCTGGGCATGTTTTAGTAAAGCATTTCAAATGGTTATGATATTAAATGCTCTGTCATTTGTCTACAAGAAAGAAACTCTTATTCATTCCATTACATTGATAATGGCCATGTGACTAATGTGTTAGGGGTTGTGTGCAAATTCTCACGTGTGCTCAAGAGTTTATAAATCATGGGGTTGGTTTTGCTGGCAGCCTGCGGTCTGAGCAGTTTCCGTGGAGACTGTGAGAAACCGGCACCCAGGATACATGCAGGCCTCAAAGGCTTCGTTTTTCTCATGGAGATATGGGCGGGAATTGCGAGAGGCGTGGATAACGTGGCGGGAAAACGAGACAGTGGTGCTTCACCCCGCAGAGTCACCGTGGAGACGGGAAAGACAAGTCTGTTCCAAGCTGGGCTCACAGCCACACAACAGCGCAAAGCTCCAATGATGGGAGACTTTGGCGAATGCAATTAAGGAGTGAGGATATTTGTTTGATTGGTTGGTTGTTTGTTTTGCGATGTGAGATCGGTTGTTAAAGGCTTTTCTAAATAAAAACACAGTTCTGCAGGTTCGCTGAGGCAAGACCTCGATTCCTGATTTACAGCACCATCACTTTCTGGGTTCGATGTTTTCTCCTCTAATGACGACCAGAAACATTTCTGTGTAGCAACTTTTTGCCCACAGCAGAACCTTGAACAGTCAGAACAGCAAATACATCACAGAACTATGAAATGCTTACAGCATATGGTCACTTACTGATTTATCATATAACATGGTGATGGTGGAGAATCTCATTAAAACAATGTGTATTTCATATCTCAGATATACTTAAAAAATAAAAATGCCGTCGAATTGTTACATTTTGAGGATTTTGAAAAATATTAAGTTAGTATGTGTCATGTTTTGAGAAATATTTGATATGTTACCAATTAGGATAATATTCACAACACCACGAATGTCTTCCAGTGACCTTTGTTTCAATGTCTACAAGAATGAAAATTTCCTCTAACAGAGGCCGACCATAGTTTGTTTTTCAGAAATGAGGTATGGAACCGGTAGACTTACAGGTCTTTTCATGGTCATAGAATAAATCAAAATCTGTTGCCATAAAAAGCCCCTATTTTACAAGACGCATTTCTGTAGTTCTGATGTACCCAGGTATACTTTCCCTGAAGATCATCCTGTTTTAATGCTAAAGTGCTGTTTTAACACAGCAGATGTGCAGTGCAGATGTAGGAATGCTGAGAGGCAGTCTGACCAATGGTTGTGTGCAGGGCGTGTACACGATCGACCAATCGTTGAGTGCAATAAGACGGGACCTATAAAAAGTGGTCAGAGCAATGGCAAATGTCAACATGAAAGGAGGGCCGAAGCCTGCATTTTAGAAAAAAGAAGACATGTTTGGCTAAAAGGCACTTCTCACTCTTTAATTTTCTGCATTACTACAATTTTATCATCTGCTAATTTTGTATTTCAATCTTGGGGTACTGGATGTATGTACTTGTTCATCTCAAAGTGATGTGATTACTAATAAAATCACCTTTTATTAACCTTTTCCCTGGGTTTATTAAAATTCTCCCAGGCTGACTGTATAGATGAGGGTCACCTTTCAGTTTTGGATAAAAAGTGATTTAATGTGATTTCCCATTTGTGATTTATTGCTTCATATTGTCCATGATTTTGGATTCAATTTCTTCCTTGTTCTGTGCTCCCTCTTGTGGGAAGACGAGGGGAATAGAGAGAGAGAGAGAGACAAAGAGACAGAGAGAGAGAGAGACAAAGAGACAGACAGACAGATGTCTGCAGTAATGTTCCCTGGTCCAATGGTTGCTCTTATTGCCGTGTCATCTCACCTGAGTAGGGAGTTCCTCCCTGGAAATGTCTTTAACCAGGAGAGGCCTAAGAAAACTCTGAGGCAAAGCCATTACCAAGAGTAGTGCAGTATTTTTAGAAATATGGAATTCACACTGTTTATCCTGCAGAATGTTGAAGACCATGGAAAGTTGCTTACAGAGCATCCAGACCGTGAGCACCTCTGCTCAGTGACGCGGGGCTGCAGCCTCACATGAGGTGTGACACTGCCGTGGTTTTAGGCAGGTCGGAGAGGTTGATGGTGCGATGCTATCACCGCTCCACTTTGCTGCTCCAGGATGGCTCACGGGCTGCTGGTGTGACGGAGTGAACAATTGGGAAATTTGCAGATGTGTCTTTCTGACAGGATCTTATGATTGCAGCAGAATCTTGTGGTGTGCACAACCTGCTCGCCAACTTACGAGCAGGATAGATGAGCCTTAGAGACAGGGCTGGGATCTGGAGCCGTCCTGCAGTTTATGTGAACCAGATGGACTTTTTTTAATTAACACATAATTCATTTTGATATACAGTTATAGTTTACTCTGTTGAACAGAACTAATTTAGTTTTGCTGCTGCTCCAGAACTGCAGCAAATTTCACAAATTTCAACCACTAACCACAGTTGAAACAGAAGCAAAATGCTTTTGGTGAAATGTGTGTACTCTTTCACTTTAAGAGTAAAATGTGATAATGTGTGTACTCTTTCACTTTGCCTCTGTTTCTTTGTGTGCTTTTGCTCATTTTAGTGAATTTGAGTCAGGTGTTCTCAGCACGGACTGTGTAAGAATGGGACTGCGTGTAAATATTCATGGAAGGTTCTAGAAAGTGCCATTGTACTGAAGCTCTGGACCAAAATACACAGCAGTGAAATAAATTACAGAGGAAACAAGGATTTGAGGGCAAGGACCAGTCTCTCTCTCTCTCTCCCTCTCTCTCTCTCTCTCTATTTCTTTCTTTACTTTCATTTTCTTTCTCCATCTTTTTCTCTCTTAGTCCCTTTATCTTTATTTTACAGTACCCACAATCCACCTTGTCCATGTCACGTCAGTGAACACAATGAATGCCTTTGCTGCGCCGCGATTGGCTGCAAAGTCTCCTCCACGAGAGGCAGGGGATGGGACATTTGGCAGGAGCGATAGAGGAGTGGAGGAAGAGGAGGTGGAGGCGAGGGAGGGGTGCATTTTTTGCCTCCCGTATTTCCCCTGCAGAAGAGCGAGTGAGAGCTAGAGAGAGGGAGGGAGCGAACGAGTGTGCCAGAGCGATCAAAACACAGAAGCTCCGCAACGCAGTCAGCAAGCAGCAGTGCAGACTTGGTGTGAGAAAGAGGAGTGAGGAGGGAGAAGCTCAGGTCTCTCGGGGTGCTGGAGGAGGGAGAAGCTCAGATCTCTCCCAGTTCTGAAGAAGCAGCAGAAAACACTACAGCATGGACCCGGCTCGGTCCATCCAGTATGAGATCAGCTCTCTTAAAGGTACTGCCTGTATTTCTCTCTCATCCTCTCTCTCTCTCTCTCTTTTTCTCTTTCTCTTTTTTCAGCATGCACGCCAGCTTCCAGAGCAATCTGAATTGAGTCACTAAGCCATGCAAAAAGTTATTTCTGGTAGGAGGCGTGAATAGTGCAAACGTCATCAGAGCTCTCTCTCTCTTCTCTCTCTGTCCCCACTCAGCATTCTCATAAGCCATAGGATAACACGTTATCTTTTTATGGGGGGGGGTGCATCAGCAGTGCTGTAAACAGTGCTCACCCATTGTGTTTTTGCCCTTCTTCATCTGCGGCACGCATGCGGTACGCCGGCTGCCGCATCACCACGGCAACAACAGCGCAGTGGCAAGAGACCCCCCCACCCTCCGGCTTCTGTCTGCTGTGCTGAGAATATCGGCAGATGCGGAGAGAGGTCATAAGAACAGTCGAGGTGCTGCTCTCTGAGTATCGATGCAGTTTAACACTCGGGGCAGATGGCAAAAATATGAGCCAGCGGTTTTTCTTTTATTTTACTTCCTTACTTCATTACATATTCATGAGCTGCAGTCTGGGGAGGGGCACCTGCTCAACATGGCGGACCAAAACAAGCGTGACGTTAAGAGAGGGCCACTTATGAAGCATCACACCTCAGACATAAACTGAGTGTTGGGAAGTCTGTAAAGAATAACAACTGTCAGATATCATGTTGTGTCTTTATTCTGTGTTTAGATTGTAAAACTGCATCACTGCAGCCAGGTCAAAAACGTATGTATATGTATGTGTATGGTCTGTATTATACAGGTGACAGGAAGAATGTAAATGTGGAATTATACGTACATTTCTCATGTTGTCATTGTAGTGTTCAGGACAGGTGAGGAAAGAATTTTTTGATGAATGCTGACATCAGATGAAAAAAATGTGAAATAGCTGTAGACCTGCTTGAGAAGAGAGAGATATTCCAAGAAGAGAGAACACACTATAGGCACGGTAGTACCTCACTGGTTAAGGCACTTGACTAGTAATCAGAAGGTTGCTGGTTCAAACATCTCTGCCAAGTTGCCACTGTTGGGCCCCTGAGCAAAGCCCTTAACCCTCAACTACTCAAGATGTATTCAGTCACAATTGTAAGTCGCTTTGGATAAAAGCGTCAACCAAATGCCATAAATGTACATATACCAAGAAGAGAACTTGCCAGAGAACTAACTGTAGTCAACAGAATGGGGCAATGTTGTGTGATTCTTTTTTTCATCTGATTTTTTTTATAATTTTATGCAGTTATAAAACACTCTGCAGCCTTGTTTTTTGACCATTGACGGCTCACTCTGGAGGTCAAGCTTAATTAGCAAAATAATTTCAGATTTGTTGGTTGCACAGCAAGGGATGGATCAATTGGTTTCTCAGGCCAGAATAAATAATTATAGAGAATACTGTCTGCGTGAAACAGCGCATTTTTGCTGAGTCATTTCATAAGAGCTTATTTAACTCTGACAAGATTCCAGCTGGTTCAGCCCTGGCACTTTGAATTAAACCTGTGCATTCTTTATTATGATATTGAATTGACTTGTCAGAGTGCTTCTAATTATTTTCAGTAATTTCCTGATGGAAGGTGTGAGAGCCATGATCTCACTCTTGTAATGTTAAGTTGTCCAGACACTCAGTTTTAGGCCAGATAGTCCAATTTGTCAGCTCCCTGTCCTCCTTCCGGCAGAATGTACATACTACCCACAGCAAGTCCATACTCTAAATGTACATACTACCCACAGCAAGTCCATACTCTAAATGTACATACTACCCACAGCAAGTCCATACTCTAAATGTACATACTACCCACAGCAAGTCCATACTCTAAACGCTAATCAGTTAGGATGTTTTTTGGAACATTACAGAGAATAGTGCAACAGTGTGAAAATACCAAAAAGAAAAACAATTTCAGTTCTCAGTATTCGGTATGTCCTTTGAAGTGGCAACCCTATGTACTACGCAGCATTTCTCCGTATTGCTATTTCCTCCTTGTGTGGTGGATTTTTGGAGAGGTCCACACACCTACCTTAGCATTCATCTTAGGACTCTTCTGAAAGTTGCTCTGGCCTGTAACAGAGTGATTTGTGATGGTACTTGTTAAAGCCCAATGCGGAGGGAGAAATGCGTTGAAAGGGGTCTGGCTTGGGATCTGTGGTTTTTCGGCTGCTGCGGTGCAAGTGTTTTCCTGGCGAACAAAGTCTTCTCACCCCAATGAGCAGTTCCAGACGACTTCGTTAACATGCTTGGCAGGTCTCAGCTGCTTTTACCTAACTTCAGTTAGCCGCTAGGTCCTCAGCACCGAATATGAATATTCTGTATAAAGTTCATGAAAATGGTAGAATAAACGGCCATACTTAATCGATCTCCGTTCAGCCTGTGGCAGCATGCCAAACGCATTTGGTTCTAAAATATTGTCCCTGTTTTAGTGTACAAACACTATATAAAATGTGATTCTTCCCTGACCAGGTCTGTGAGAGCTTGTGTCTTTGTTATTTGTTTTTAGCACATTTGCTAACATGTTCATGAATGCTGGCCCAGTGGGTAGACAGCAGGTCGGGTTTTTCCCTCTTAGATTTGCCCGTTCCAAGCTCCCAGTGGGTTTCGGCCTGGATTCTCTGATTCCCATTAATGGATTTTGGGCCATTGTGCTTCCTCCTTTCTTTGAAGAGCCTAAATGCTTTTCTTATATTGATGTATCCCGGAGACTGCTAAGTCATGTGCAGGAATCTGTCAGAAAGTATTCCCAAAGTCAGAAAGGGCGCATTTTAGTGAACAGGATGGATGGATTGATGTTTACTGAAAAAAACGTGTGAAATAGGAATCAAGACTTTGTGAGGAGTTTTTTTCTTCATTTATTTTTGCTTAATTGAAAGGGTGGCTGAGGGAGGATTGTGAGTTTCTACATACATATATATAATTGTGACTCATCAGAAGCTCCTGTGCAGGTCCTGAATAGACTTTCTTGTAGCTGTGAAAGGTATATATGTATGTGAGTCAGTGATACTAAAATAATATTGATCAGTGGAAAGTAACTGATTAGTGTAAACTCCTGAAGGAGAACAAGTGGGCGTTCTGCCAAATGGAGGACAGGGAGCAGAAAAAGTGAACTGTCCAGCTTAAAACAGGAAATCTGGTCACCCTAGTAACAGTAGATGTCTTTTCAGCTGTGCCAGGGCCAGACTTTTGCAGTACTGCACTAAGTGGTTCGATTTTGGTTGCAAGAAAGGAAACCTGATCCCAGAGCAGCTGCTGGGTGGTTGAGCAGCGATCGAAGAGCTGACGAGACGGGGAGTGGGGGGGGGGCATTACATCATTGTTTTGAAGGTGCCGATGATGACACTGTTAGAAATGACCCTCCCAGATCCTTTTTTTCTGAGAAGGACCCAGATATCTGCGTCAGCTGAGGCATAGCACAGTTATGGAAAAAACACCCACTGTAGGAAAACGTATGGCTAGAACCTTGTAGCATCTTTAACGTGCCTGTTTAGGATCTCCTCTCCACACCTCCTCCTCTTAGTGTGGCCTCGATTCATTTTGAAAGCATGTTAATCACCTACACTTTAGCACCTGCCCTATGCTGAGTCATAGTCCATCATTCAGTCTTTTCAAGATATTTTTTTCAAAGATATACTTGGCAGGTCTTCTGTCCCTGCAAGCTGTTAGTCAAGTGGATTGCAGAGAATCTTTTGACTCCTTTTAAACTGCAGGGGTCAAATGCAGATATGACTGCATTCCTGGTACCATAATGAAAGCAAACATGTTCCAAGCGCTTGGAGAAATGAAAAGGCTGGTAAAGCAATGATCTGTTTCTCTTAACATTCCCTGTTTGCAGCAATATCCAAATGTCATGAGATGTCCAATACCCATTTTTTCTACAAGTACACTATAATGCTGTAGTCCCAATTGGAGATTCTCCCACAACAAAAACAAGAGGAGATAATAAGAAAACTTAGCCGTGTGTACCAGTATCTCTGCATCTCGTCATGCTTCCTAGCAGTATGACACTGCAACAGGGTGTACACCCAGTGGCCGTTTAGATCTGATTAACAATGTTTGTTTAACTCGAATGGCGTTCTTAATGCGTTATGATGTTGACTGGCATGTGTTTTAGGGGTAGAGGCGTGTTACTAGAAAGAGGTACCGGCCAAACACACAAACAAATGGCAAAGAAGTGGAGTGTGAGGGGTTTAGTCAATGGGTCTTCTGATGTTGTGAAAGATAGCTGATGTTTCTGGACCAGTCTCGGAGGAGCAACTCTCCACACCTCCTTAATGTGGCCTCAACCCGATTTGACTGCATGTTAATCAGCTGTGGTTTAGCGTCTACCATGTGCTGAGTCACAGTCTTTTCAGGATACAGGTTTTAAGGATTGTTGAATGATATTAAATGGCTGAGCTCTGACTGAGCTGTCAGAAAAATATGAAAAATGTTTTTATTTCCAGAACATCATGAACCCCAAATAGTTCTGAAGTAAAGATTTCAAATAAATGGTTAACATTCTCGCCCTCAGCCTGCCAAGCTGAAGGCATATCAAGTTCCTTTGAGATGATTACTGAAGGCAAACATTTACCACTGTCCCTCCCACAGACGACGCGCCTCGCCGTGGAGCCTGTTATCATTCACCCTTATGTAAATCCCTCGTGCAACGCAGGTTTCGGGGCAAAAGCTGCCATTGGCTAGGTGGCCATGCTTGGACAGCATTGGCTGAACAAATCATATGTAGGCTGTCTTTTAAGAGATTCGTGAAGTATGTCCTCCACACAGAAGCCTCGTCCATAAATACATCCACTCCTCTGAGGGTGACGCTGGGGAAGATGTGAGACTTACAGGATGCTGTATTTTAATAGATTTTTTTTCCTATGTATGATTAGTTAGTGTATCAAATGACCACAGCATGCCACTAAATATCAGCTGTGCTGTGTAGGTTTATGTTCATTACAGCAGGTGGTAGCAGTGTGTCTTACCTCTCTGGGCACCACCATCAGCTGCACTGAAACATAATTCAAATGGTAGTTGTAAATGGTGATGATGTTTGATAAGTGCTCTTAATTACAGCCTGCTGTCTTTTTTTCACTGGGCAGAAGGACATTTACATTTCTATCTGGCCTTTCTTTTTCTTTTCTGGAGAAAAAATCTTTTCATGGGTAAAAAATAAATAACAGCTAAATAGTACTTGAAGCTACAGGTCTGTGGCTGGTTCACCAGTAATTGGGCACTTTTTTTTGTAACTAATTAGTAAGTAATTGGGCACTTTTGAGGTACCTCAAAAACACACATAAAAAGAATATTTATGGAGGGAAAATGTCACGTTCATCCTTCTTTTATTGCAAGTCCTCAATAAGCAACATCATTACTGTATATTATATGGCTCTGAATCATGAGATCTATTGCCAGAGTTTAGTATCATGTGTAAAGTCATACATCTGATCCAGTTAACATTTCATTTACATTTCTGGCATTTGGCAGACGCTCCTATCCAGTGCTTAGGGATACTTGGAATATCTAGTGTAGCTCAGATAGACCCGAATTCATGTACTCAAAGCTGGAATACTACC
>JAOXYF010000027.1:4765845-4783430 GCA_028565775.1 Sternarchorhynchus goeldii | reverse complement strand
ACAACTGAGGAAAGAAGACAAAACAGTAGCTAAAAAACTGAAGGATATGTTCTATGTCAAGTGCTTGCAAAAGAGGTTGGTCTTCAGTTTGCGTTTGAAGACAGCAAGTGACTCCGCTGTTCAGACACACAAGGGAAGATCATTCCACCACCTTGGTGCCAGGACAGAAAAGTCTGGAAGCATGTTTCCCATGTGTTCTGGACGGTGGAGATGGAGGGTCAAAGCGAGCAATACTTGAAGCATGGAGGGAGGAGTTAATCAGGGCTTTTAGTAGCATTGGTGTAACAGCGAGCACGTTGGAGGTCTGATGTCTGCAGGGCCGTAGATCTCCATGACCAGAGCTGGGCACTCCTGAGCAAGCACTGCTTTCCATTCATCTCGTTCTTCCTCTAGTTTCAGAGAAACTGGGATAAAGTAACTTTCCAGTGCTACATTACTGTGAGGAAATTTGAACAAGAACCTTATCAACAGTCGACTCATAAGAATTGTTCTTAGTATCCTCTTTTAAATAATTTAAGGCAGTCTTACTAGTTTGTTTTGCAGTTGAGCTGTGATACAGCTTCATTTCATTTGTGCAGTGATGTTGGCAGCACGCAGAGGTAGTTATTTTGGTGCAAGCCTTAAAGGAATGACTCAGTTCAAACTCCCACTATTACTTCTAGCTACTTGAAAGCGAGCAGCCACAGATTAGACTGAAACAGATTAGACTGGAGTCTATGGCTCCAGGCTTCCCTTCACTTTTAGCCACATGTCTGAAGCTTCCCCTTTAATGATGACATTGTCTTGACATCCTTATTTAAAGTACCCAGCAGGTGGCACTGCCACAATGGCAACGCTCCTGCTCAGCTCTTAGCGCGGCATGAACCTGCTGGGAAGAGTGGGGCAGCATGTTCTCCTGGGAAGAGTGTTCATTCGAAGGTTAAGCACTACAGTGACATGCTCTACAAAACACACCTCTCCTGCCCCACCTTTGGCCATTTCCTTACATGCCTTCCCGTTTGTTTTGAAAAGCACCACCCTGCTTTTATTGGGCATTCAGCCCCTGCCTGATGCCTTTAACAGCGTTTCCTCTGGACCTAGCAGTGGCACCCATGCTGACACCTTTACCAGCTTTTGGAAGGGTCAGGAAACCTGAGCTTTACGGATGTTACCCTACGTTTTTATGATGCCCAGGCAAGGGAAATGGGGCACACAGTGGAGTAACTGCAACTAATGTGTTTCTTCTCTTATCTTCTCCCCACCCCATTTCCTTTCTGTTTTTCAGGTAAGATGCTGTTTTTGTGATGATGTTGGCATGGGAGGGTTTGATGGTGTCCAGAGTACAGTAAGTACAAGCATTGACTCATCTACCTCCCCTGACATTATACTTGATAGTCTCTACCACACTACTGGCAGAATAAACCTCATTGGGGTCACAAGGTTAACCCTCTCACATTTGAGCTGCAAAGACAGACCAATAAATTCAATTTTGCATTCATGTTTGCTTCACTGAAACAAACCAAAGCAAACGAAGGGGATTTTTAATTTTTTTGGCAGATGTGAACAGATTGGTCTCGGAGGCCTCTTAAGAACTCTAACCCTATTCATCAGTTTCCCTTGTATTTCCTCTGAACGTGATTAGCTGTGCAGCTGCCTTTGTTCATTACTGTTGCATTTTTTTAATACTTTGTTTCTTTTTCTTGAACTGGCTTGGCTGGCTTTGTCAAGTAACAATTCAGCAAGGTGTTTTCAACACTAACGAGGAAATGACAGAACCAGACAGGGAAACTGACAGTTAAAACCCTTCACAAACAACCAAGCCATTCGGAGACGGCCAGTACAAGCTATACTTTTTAGATGGTCAAGTGATATAACTGATACGGGGGTATTATAATCTAACAATCACACTGGAGTGATTTTGTTTGCAAATAAAACGTTAGTTTAGATGACAATTCCTTGCAGATATCTCAGTCAAGATGTAGAGGTTTCTCATCAGTCAGTCAGAAAACAGCAAAGGTAAAAAATTATGACAAAACACTTTTATAGACTAAACTTAAGCTGGAGCTTAAACATTTACTAAGTAATTATGCTTGTATCTAGAGCAGAGTCTTTTATTTACAGAGTAATTGTGCTAGTATCTAGAGCAGTCTTTTATTTCTCTGGTTCCTTCTTGCTTTATAACAACTGAGGTGTCACATTCTTCCTGTAGTGCTGTCAGGGTTCTATTCCTCACACAGAGAAGTTGGCGTTTGGACAGCGATGTTGAAGTCCTCATACAAGGACAGTTTTTTCTACAATTGATTTCTTATTCAATCATAGTTTCATAATTACCAGATGCTGCTCACTAAATCACAAAAGCCATTTTTGTTATCCATTTGATACAGCCTAGAACTTTCACAAGCTCGGCGTCTCTCCACCGCGTTAGTTACAGCCGCTGAACGTTCATGCAACCCCAAACATTTGTTTTTCATTTTTGCTCCAAGTTCCATCCAGCTCTGTCAGTCATTAAACTATGCAGTTCTGGGCTCTGGTGCTGGAGGTTCCAGAACGGGTGCGGTGCAGTGGGATCTGACAGGAGACCCCAGGAGACATTCACAGGCGCCTTGCGCTACCGAGAAGTGTTTTCCAGCTCCCACATAGCCAGGCAAAACAGCAGTAACCCACACCTGTTTATAAGTGTGAGCGATATCAAAACATTGTACATCTTCAAACGTGACGGCCAAAAGACTCACTCAGTGAAAACATGCCAAGTTATCTCAGCACATGAATACATATAGTAGCCTTAAAACATTTAAAATGTCTTTTAAAGTACGTGGTTATGATTGGCCAAGGTGCTGGAATTCAACAGTTATGGTCTTTTTCCAAAACATGATGAGGGCGTTACAGAATGCCACATTCTTGCAGGCCAGGCAAAGGAGAGGGTGGGTGGCAACAAGGCCAAAGAACCCTGAACACAAAGACTCCCTTTGGGCATATTATGTGAACAGTGACAGAGTCAAATGGGTAAACTAGTGAGCAGAGAGAAGACTCCTTCTTAATGCATGAATTGTTGTATAAGCTGACAGCTTTATTTGGGTTTGAGCCAAATGGGGCCCATTGTGACTGAATGTGTGCCTCATTAAGGGGTCGGTTATAGTATGTGGTTGTGTTCTCCACATCGACTGGTCTGTTAATGGCTGTTCGTCCTCTTGTTGTCAGAACCATTACGTTAAAGTTTTCATTTTAACTAGAGTATATATTTGTTAGATATAGAACCTATAAGTGAAAACATTCACAGGCACATTTACATTTACACATTGGGGATCGAACCCATGACCTTGGTGTTATGAGCTCCTAGCACAGCCTGCTCTACCTGAGCCCATCTTTCACTCTATGCTGTACTGCCAAGTAAAGTAAAGCCCAGAATAAAGGCAGCACAGCAGTGCATGTGGAGAGGTTGTAAAACTCATTCTGAGCTCAGAGGTTGGAGGTCAAATGGTGAACCTAGTCATATCTCTAATGTAGTCCCTTTGTATCTGGTTTATGTGATTTGTTTCACACATAAAAATGTTTTTCAAGGAGTTGCTCTGTTCGTGACAAAGAACTGCAGATACAAAGAAAAAAGCCAGAGCCAAACCAAAAATAAACTTTAAAAAATTTCTTCTTTAAGAAGGAAGACACACACACCTCTTCCTGAGAGGAAGCTAATTTAGTCATACTAACCAAACCATGTATGCACATCGAAACATTCATCGTTTCCATCTCAGATTATTTTAAGAGCATTTGAGAGAATTGAGACCCTTTTTTTATTTTGTGATTTCTCGTTGCCTTGACGACTGCGTTGCCCTTCGTTTACACACTTGATCTGTCATGTGGTGCACGGTAACTATGGTGATGTGCGGTCAGCAGCTACCACGCCTACGCTGGGAAGTGAACAGGTCTGAGTCACTGTGGGTGTCTGCGGCGGGCAGCAAATTGTCGGCTAATTACTCACTCAACGTCTTTCCTCCTTCCTCTTTCGTTGCCATGGTGCTTTTCCTGCCCCTGTTGGGACTTCTTTAACTATATTAATGCCCCCGTGTGACCAGCCACGGATTGACACTAAGGCCTTGCATCCATTGGTCAAAGCTTACACACAGTACATAATCAAAGCTTAATGCAGTATTTATTAAAAAATAGAAGAGTATAATTTGGGAGTCTGCTGAACTGCTGAAGAGAAAAAAGGTGATTGGGTTAATCTTTGAGTTGTATTGGTGTATTAGAAAGAATTCCAGAGAGATAAAGAAAGTGAAGCATGCAAACTGTGTGTTAAAAATCAAGCAAACAGAGGAAGCATTGTGTGTAGGGTTAGGGTTAGGGTTAACCGTAACCCATGTCCCCTGTACATGTCCAGTATGTTCAGTGACTTACATACTGCAGAATATTAATCATTGTTTGGCAATATCAGGCATTGTTTGAGGAAAGAAACACAGTGTGTGTGTTTGAGAGGCCCTTTTGTTGGATTTGCTTGAACACTTTTCATACTGTTTCCTACCCAAATGTCAGAGGGCAGAAGTCTGGTTAATGGTTGGGAGCACAACCATGGGTTATAAATTTTACCCAACAGAAGCAAGACAGGAAATGCTTGAGAAGGATCTGTGCATTGAGTCTGGATTTTAGAGGCCCTTTATCTGCCAGCTTTGAATAAGCACTTTTTATGGAGTCTCCTCTACCTTTGTGCCCTGCTGTAATACACTTATGGAGATCCAACTGTCTCTTACAGAATCACCGTATGTATGGTAGTTAGGACTGGATGCTTGGGGGTGGGGGTTTATAATTGCAACCATTATAAATGCACATGTGTTTCTGCCCCCTTGGAAGCGTGGTTTGCATTTCTAAGTTGAGGAAGTTTGAGGAGAATTGCTTGATTAGAGCTGACTGCTTTTGCCCTTTTTTCAGGGATCTCAACACATAATTCCTTTGTTTACCCTTTTTTTTATCCCTTTAGTTCTAAATCAGATTTGGAATCAGGTGATGGACTGCAGATGCGGCGGCGTTGCTAGCCTCTGGGAAGATTTTAGGGGAAGAAGTTCAAGCTGTAGCCAGTTCGTACCCGCCGACGAGGACCGATATCTCCTTGGGGGCTGTGCTGCGTCTCGCCATGGCCAAATGGCAGAGAGTGGGCGGCCTCGCAGGCACTAGTTTTACATCCTGCTTAGAATATACTGTTCTAACTGTTCAGAGGCGCCCCGAGTCTTGAAGACACATGTGGGCTGTCGTGTTGCTTTGTCTGGGCTGTACCACTGGTCAGCATAACCATCACTAGCAGTTCACTTCCATGCAGCATTTGTATTAGTTTGTTTATTTAGAATAAGGTGGCAGTATGTTCTGAAGTACATTGTTTAGATCAGGAAGCCACTCACACAGAATGCTGTTTACCAGTAAGATTGAGGCGTAGGTCTTAATGCTGCTCTTGCATAGAGTAGATGAGGGACAGATTAATTCAGCTCTTCTCTCTCGCTTGATATGTAGTTTCAAAACATTCAGGAACCTGGCATTAATTGCCCATCTCGTGAAAGGAAGGTTTGGGGCTTTATAGTGGTGAAATAGCGTGGACTGATTTATTGAACAGCGAGAAGAACTGTTGCCAGCACAGATTTAAAACTTGGTGCATGTGGAAGAGATTTAAAGGTTTCAGAGGATGCAGCACCTCGAGCTGTGGGGAGCGTGTGTGCACTCTGTGGGGAGTGTGTGTGCGTGTGCGTGCTGTGGGGAGTGTGTGTGCTCTGTGGGGAGTGTGTGTGCTCTTTGGGGAGAGGGTGTGCACTCCGTGGGGAGTCTGTGTTTGTACGCTCTTTGCGGAGTGTGTGTGTGCGCGTTCTGTGGGGAGTGTGCGTGTGCTCTCTGTGTGGAGAAGGTGTGTGCTCTGTGGGGAGAGGGTGTGCACTCTGTGGGGAGTGTGTGTGCGCTCTGTGGGGAGAGGGTGTGCGCTCTGTGGGGAGAAGGTGTGCACTCTGTGTGGAGAAGGTGTGCACTCTGTGTGGAGAAGGTGTGCACTCTGTGTGGAGAAGGTGTGCACTCTGTGTGGAGTGTGTGTGTGCTCTCTGGGGAGAGGGTGTGTGCTCTGTTGTTAGAGGGGGTGCGCTCTGTGGGGAGAGGGTGTGCGCTCTGTGCCAGGGCGAGCACAAGGTGGCAGTATGTCTTCCATTTACAACCAGCTCTCTCCTCCTCACCACCCACCACTGCTGTCAGGCATAATAATTGTAAATGAGTCACATTTATTTCATCATTGTGAGTTGAATTATCTGTGTGGGTGCATGTGGTAAGCAGGCTTGAGGAGGGCATGTTTCTTCAACCTGGCTGCCCCTTAAATCTGTCATTACAATTCTGAGGTGAAGCCCACTGAAGGCCTCTCTGGAATGCAGGCTAACTCCCTGAGGCTCTACAATGTTATCCCACGGGAGGAATGAAACACTAACTCTTGGGCTTCCCACCACTCTACACACACTAAATGACAAAGCAGGGATCTGCATGCATGATTGTGTAAGTTTACATACATTTCTGCCTTGCAAGATTTTTTTTCCTCCTCCCTGTTTTATGACCCTGTTTCTTTCCAATCTGGCCTGTGGAGGAACGATCGTTGTGGTTTAGATACGAGTACCACTGGGCTCAGAAACAGTGGTGGGATTGTCTGCATCTCCTCAAGCAGAGATGGTAAAGGCTGCTGGAGTTTCCATTAATCCAGGTGTGTTTGTGTGTGTGTGTGTGTGTGTGTGTGTGTGTGTGTGTTTTGTGGATGTTTAATGGTGCCCGGGCAAGGGCTGTGCTCTCTGTGTTCATAAACTCTCATTTATGAATATCTAATTACTGTTATTCATTCAGCCCAGAGCAACATGCTTTAGGAACACATGCAAGACAATAGCGCTTTTAACACAGGTGCCTTGAAGTTACCGATATTTATCAGCGTTTCTCAGTGCTGTGTCACTTTTAAGAGCAGCTACAGTCTTTCCCACTGTCAGCTGTCATGAGCTTTTCCTTGCAGTTCTTCACAATTACAAAACATGCCATCAGCCATCCAAACACTTGCTCACATTGTCTTGTCTAGCCGTTTTGGGGTTGGCCTGCGGTATTAACTCTTCAAAAGGCTCTTTCTGGTTTAATTGAGACTGTCTGGTGCCTCTCTCTTGATGTAATGGTGTACACACTGGCCTGCTTTGTGTTCCTCCTCTCCGCCTTCAGGACCACCTCCCACTGCTGTCTCCCCCTTGACTTTGACTAACCAGAAATTGTTTTGTCTGAGTATCAAGGCGGGCAAGCAACTCCAAACTGGAAGTCCCTAGTTCACCTTTAAAGACATTGACCTCGATTACTAGGTGGAGAAGATAACTATGTTGGCCCCCTCATGTGCTTAATCACTGGCCTTAGCAAAGGCCCTAGATTCTGATTTCAACTGCTGCAGCTATGTCCTGCTTTGACCGGTTGGTATCTTGTCAGTTAGTTGTATTCTGATATCTATAATCATTGCTTTGTTGTAATAACTGAGCCGAGTGAGTTTGAACGGCAGAGCGTGTCTGGGTCTGCCCCCTGTACCCTGTTCCACCACCTGTTCCTGTCGGAGCACTCAAAGTAGATCAAAGTGGAACAGATTAAATGATTAATGTTCTGCCAGAAATCCTGTCTCTCTCGCTCTCCCTCGCTCACTCACTCTCTCTGCTGCCTCTCACTCTCTCCTGTTCTCTGTCTCTCTGCTGAATGCTGAGATAAGACGGAAATCTTATCAGAATAAATTAAAGCTTATGTATTCTTTAGGTTCAAAGAGGCCTAAGTTGAAGTAATTCTCTTGAGGTTGAATAGAAAATACTAATCAGTTCAGTATTTGTACTGGTTTTTTACATATTCATGCATTATTCATGATATTTTGCTTATGTGATATAAAGATAAGGAATACTTGTATAATAAATACACATATAATAAATATACACATATTCATTTTAGGTGTCTGTGCTGATATCACAGAGTACTTTCATTTTGAGCACTGTGTTGTACACATAAGAATACAGTGTCTGCAGACACTGGTATGTAAGGCTCTTAGGAACCCGATCATTTCTGTCCACCATCATCATTTCCTTCATTTATCACATTTGTGTTTTCAGATGTTTTATCAGATGCATCATTAGTTTGTTTGTTTCTATTGTTCAGAGATCAGTGCACTGACCTTGTAGAACCTCTCCGAACAATGCAGCTTTAGATGTTATGAGCATGATGTATTAAGCTCACACCATTATACTATATATTTTCTTTATATGTAGAAAGCTCTTGCTGCCTGTAGAATGACTGCTCCTCAACTTGTTGGCAGACTATGGTTTAGGAGCTAACGGAAAGTTTGTTGGACAAACTTGGTACGTTTTATGATGTTGGCTATTTGTGGCAGTAAAGAACTACATGAGGCTATTTGTGACAATACATATTAAACTTTTTGGACAGTCATTGGGTCTCCAACGCAGAAGCCGTGGAGGAACATCTGCTGTTTTCTTTTGTTTTTAACTAGAGGAGATACTGGGGTGGGGTCTTAAGGTGGGGTCTTAACTTGAAATAGCCTGCCAGACTCAGTGGCAGTCTGGTCTCCAGAATATGCTATGTTCTGGCTGTTGTTATAGAAGAAGACGGTGTCAGTTTTAGAAGAAGAACGTTAGTTTGAGCACTGTACTATAACTCTCATCCACCCTGTTATAAACTATAACTGTTAAAATAGAATTTAATCATAATATAATAATATATTGACCATTGGTCATAATATATCAACATCGTCCATTGGAAAATAAATAAATAAATAAATAAATAAGTTCTTCACACTCAGCAATTACCTGCATTGTATCATGATGTCTGCTTAAAGCCAGGGCTGATCTGCATGCAGGTGAATAGTCTGTTTTCTCTTGGGTTTCTTCCCACATCTGCCTTTCTCATCCTTTCAATATTGGCCTGTTGAAGCAGTTTGTTACTTTTGTGTTCAGTTTTTGATCTTTTTGCAGCATGAAACAAAGCAAAGCAAAACAAAGGAGGAACTGAACATCAGACATCACATCAACTCAGCAGATCTTAGCAAGTGGTTATGCTACCGTTTGGCTCAGCATTAGAAATCTTTGTCTTTACGTTGCCACCTGCTGGTCATAGATTTCAGTAAAAAAAAAAGTTCCATCAGTAGATGACAGAATAAAAAGAAACAGGTGATTTTTCTTTTTCTGAATCTTTGTGTGGTGGCTAGGGTTAGGGTTAGGGCTAGGGTTAGGGCTAGGGTTAGGGTTAGGGCTAGGGTTAGGGCTAGGGTTAGGGTTAGGGTTAGGGTTAATCCCCATCAATCCCCACGATGATGTGGGCAGGCTGAACGGCAGTTGATTCATGTAACGCTCCAGAAGTTTCCATTCCCAGTCTGATAAATGAAGGAGATGGGGGAGATCTGAGTACAATTAACTTACATTAAGCTTTTCCTTTCTCTCTCCACGGGGCAGAAATCGACTCACTCCCTTAGTTTCGCACTGAGACGCTGCCACCCTTGTTCCTGCCAATATTTCTCACTCCCGGTTTCAGCTGGGACCGTTAGGAAATAAAGACTAACAGCCTGAAAGGCAAAAGGCAGCGGCTCTCTGCTCAGTGTTTTTGAGTGGTAGTGGTTTGCAGGGGTAGACTAGCTATGACGGAGGTTGATGATGGTAGATTCTTCATGGAAGATTTGATCCAACAGGGCCAAGGTAGGCATTGTTTGATATCTACATTCAAGTTTGAAAGGAGGAATCTTGCAGGGGTTAATTTTTACCTCACACGTCGAGAACGAGTTCACCCTCCATTACAGCTCTTGAATCTGACAGACAAAAGGAGTTTTGGGCAGTCAAAATATCATCTCTGTTGCTTGGTATGAGACCATGTAGATTGATTAACTAAGCATATGAAATAACCTGCATATTGTTCTACTTGTATTCTCACTGTGATTTTTAAATACTAAAGCAGTAATGGTTATATATATAGACTCACAAATATAGCATGGATGCAGTAAGTCCATGCTGCATGTGAGAAGTTGTCTGAGAGCATTTTGGGGAGTGACATCTGCATGTGTTCTCCTTTGAGTTAGGCGCTGTGTAAACACTGTTTGGGAAACGCTCGGCTTCCCGTGGAATTCCCAGGCCCCAGTGAAACACTGTTTAGTCCTAAAATATGTCCCAGGCCCCCCAAGACTCAGCACCGAAGCATTTTGAGTCTATAATCGAGGGCTCCGTTTCTGATCCGATGCCACGCCGACCCTCACTGCCTACGGCTGCAGTTTTTGAGCACAATGAGATCTTTATTCGCTCGTTTTTGGGTTTTTTTTGGTCTGTAGTTCCTCCATAATAATTTTTCTCCATTCTTTTTTTTGTTGTTTTTTGATCCTATACTGTTGTTTACACAGTTACGTGTGTGACTGTGCGTGTTCTGAACCACCACCCCCTCCACTCCTTCCCCACAAGGAATAATCACCACACCAGGGAAGGGATGCAATTTCCACAATGGAAAACCATGTGGACTGAGTAAAACTTGTGGGTCATAATCCCCCCCCCACTCTCCCTCCCAATTTCCTTCCAGCATTTTCCTTTTTTTTTTCTTTTTCTATTTTCCGAAGCTTCGTCTGCCGTACGCCCCTCTGGTTTTGATCAGCGCGCTGTGTCTCAGGGTCAGACGCGCCGGGCCGTCAGCGGGCGTCTGTGTTTTTGCATCAGAGAGGGACCGTGAGGCCACCGGGCGCCGACGCCATGAGCCTCTGCTGTTGTTGCTGCCGACCGCGTCGCAATGGTAGGTGGAGAAGGGGCGTTTTTTTTCCTCACACCTGCTGGGTTTTGTGGTTGGGTGTAACACTTGGACTAAACTTCAGGTGGTCAAAGGAGAGATGGGACTTGGTGTTTTCTTATTCACAGCACTGTATGGTATAGAGTGTAATTTAAGGCAGTGGCATGGCATAACCAATCACAGTACGTGCTTTATCCTTGTTTTTGCATTTATTTGTGATTAGTTACTGTGTACATGCTTAATGAGTTTAACCCTACACTGCTTTTTAAATTACTGAATAAATTGCGTGATAAATTACTGACTATATGGAGTATAAAGTACTGACATGATATAGTCGACAGGGTAAGTTTCAGAGTGTGAAATATCACTATTGTTCTATAGTGTTGCTGTTTGTTGACCTGCACAGCCATTATATTGTTTGCATCTCTCTGCCATCTCTTGCAAATGGAGGAAGATGAAACTGAACCACGCCCATAAATGGTGAGGGAAAGGGAGCCAACAGGGCCTCCAGAGGGCGCCATTTTGGTTCTGTCCATCACCAGCTTCCAGTTTGGAGCTGTGACTCAAATACAGCCTGCAGCTCAGGCACGAGGTAGAGTCAGAAAAAGACCGGGCCAGAGCAGCCGCCTGTCTGTCTCTGAGCCGCTGTCTTTCTCATCGGGCCTGTCTGTTGTTCTTGCTTCTCTCTCTCACTAGCTTCAGAATAAAGGTCCTACCTAGTAGGTCGCTCAGTGTGCGTGTGACTTCCGCAACACATGGCTTGCTAACGTAGGTCGTCCTTCACATGCCTGCATAGCCGCCCCGCATTCCTTTCCTCTTTTAAGCCATCGCGTGGTCCTCTCTCCCGCACCGCTCCGGGGTGACACGTCTCCCTGTTTGCCCCGACTTTCGCTCGTCCCTGAGACGCCCCCACCTCCCATCCACCCCCCTGCCTGCTGTGGTGTTTGGTTTCCGAACTGTCGGTCTTGCCCTGCAGTGTCTGCGCGAGTGGTGTTCGCTTACAGGCCTGCGCCAGGTGGCAAGATAGAGCAGAAGCAGAAACTCGGGTGGTCTGGGTCGGTTAAGCCGAAAAAAGACAGTGCTGACTTTCTATTAGATTACGTTGCTCTTTAGCTTGCCTCTCATTTCTTATTTTCTGTGTGTCTGTGCGCACATGTCTGTGTGTGTGTTTTATAACTGTGGGAGGGGGCTATTTACACTGTGACAAGCAAGTGACGATAATTCCAAGGACTTTCTGTCAATTCAGTAAATAAAGAGGGGCTCCAGACTACGTGACGCTGCAGCAGACTGCACGTTTTCTCACAGCTTGCCCAAGTTTTTTGGCAACCCACACTGTGCTTTGAAAACATTTTATGGCAGAAAACTGCAATGTGACATTGTTAAGTAATGGCAGTAACTTTGTGTCCCACCCCCTCCTCCCAAACGAGGCATCTAACCCTTAGAGCACTTTTATAAAAATGCTGTCCTTTACTGCAGTGCCTGTCAAGAGGATTGTCTGGTGTTTGGGTTTGAGCATGAGGGAAGAATTAACTGCTAGGTAAGAACTGTAGCTTCATGGTGATGGAATGGGAGAGAGTGAAGGTCAAGAAGGAGCAAAAATGAGTCTGGAAAGTCTTGGGGGGGGGGGGGGATGACTTGCCTTCATTTGTTAAGAAAAAACAAATGGTTTGAAGCCAGGATCACTGAGTTCTACCACACTGTACTTTCAGATTGATATCACAGTGAAAGACGATGTGTGCGTGCATGTGTTTGAATGAACATGTGGGTGAGTCCTAACACACACAAAAAAAAACTTCTCATGTATTATTAACTTGAACCAGAGTCCCGAGTGTGCGAGAGTCGCAGCGGAGAGAGAAAGCCGCTCTGCATAGATCCAGCCACTCGGCCAGCAGGGCTGGTAGAGCCGCCAGCTTTTTCTGTATTTGCCACGCGACGGCCTTCTGGGAAAAGAGACAGAGAAAGACGGAATGCAGGAAGACGGGAAAGAGAAAGCAGAGAGCTAAACAGAGAGACAAAAGATCGATTGCAGGAGCTTCGCTTTCGGACGGGAAGAAGAAAGCGGTTTTGAAGGGCGAGGAAAGGAGAGAGCAAGTGAGGGAGGGAGGGAGGGAGGGAACTGTTTTGCCAGAGGACTGAGTCACACACATACACACACACACAGAGACGGAGAGAGGAGAAAAAGGAGGGGGCTGTTCTGCTACTCACTGCTCTTGTAGCCAAGAGGGAGTTCGCTTGCCTGGGTCGTTTCAAGTCCGGAGAGTGCACCACACCCCTCTCGCTCCCCCCTCCCCCTACTCCCAATCTTCCTGCCCTCTCCCCCCTCCAGGGTCCCTCACCTTTCACCTCGAGCCTCTCTCTGATTGCTCTGCGCAGTGTTTACCGGCACACGCTGCTCCGCTCCTGATGCCGGTAAGCCCCACTGGAAACGTGTTCCCGACCCTCGTGGTTCTGGGCCACATAGTCACGCTGATAGCCGTGTGGAGATGGAGGCAGCAGAAGAGACAGAGCCGTGAAGGTAAGACATACAGCAGGGACGAGGTTAGACTAAAACGCACCGGAGGCTTGCGAAGGGCTTGGCAAAATCTGGGGGCTTGGTGTATGCTGTGTGCTTTCTGGGCAGCGCAGCACTTCGGTGTTTCTCGGTCTGTGCGCTGTTTTTCCCCGCGTGTGTGACGCAGACTCGACACCTCTCCAGCTCCCCCCCTCTCTCACCCCCCTTTTTCTTGCCGTGTTAAAAAAAAAATGCTGCTGTTAACCCTATAAACGCTGGATGTAACATGACGACATAGAAGGCGTGGCAGATGCTACAGAGAACAGAACTGATGTGTCGCTCCGAGACATAGAGCTGCTTTGCCGCCTACCGCAAGTCGTTTGTGAAAGCTGTTGTGAAAGTTAAAATAATCTTTTAAGCATTGAAACTTGCCATCTTTTAAGCCGTGAATGACACTGTTGGAATGTGAAAAATGTTAATTGTTAACGATGCACAGGAGAGACACCTGTTTTCGACCATTTATAGCTGTGTGCTAAGAGACGTCCCTGTAAATGAGCCGCATTCTGCTGTGTTGACAGTGATGTCATGTTTTGGTCTTTGAGTGGCAGTGTTTATTCTCAGCAGTTGGAGGCCACACCCTGTACACAGGTTTTGAAGGCCAGGGGTCAATGATTGTGTCTCCAAAATACAGGTAGTTTGATGGTCTTAATTAAATAGTTCAGTAAGAATATGCAAAACAGCATTTTTGTCTGACACATCGACATGTTTAGTTTTGCTTGCTAAACAAGTTTCAGAGTTCAGGGCACATTTTGTAGTTGCTGTTTGAAACAACCTTTTCCCCCACTGTGGATGAGGCTATTTAATTCCCTACTTCATATTCCTTTCAAGTATATTACAAACATATAAAAGTAACTATATCTTTGTAAACAATCGATAAAAATGTTATCAATCGAAATAAGATGTCAAATATCACATTCACAATTATGAATCTCTAGAATGTTCTGTCTTTTAGAAATGTTCGTACTGAAATGTACTTTGGTACCACAGAGAGCAAGTCCCTCTCTACAACACTGTTGTTAAGCACTTATTAAACCATTAAGCCATGTAATTTAACTAGACTTTTAACTGAGCACCCCGCTTTAGCTTGCTGTCGCGGTGGCAATGGGAATCAGTATAATTATACCAGACATTTTTAGCATTATTCATCATTGTCTTGCCCTTTATCTGTGTCACCGCGGGGATGTGAAGCTTAGTGCACGACTAGTTTGACTGGAAAATGATCTGTGCTGGTTGGCCAGGAAGCTGAGCACAATAGACATGCCAAATTTGTGTTGAGGCTCCACTCCTTACGAGCTTTGCGTGGTCACCTGTTCCCCTAATCACATTAATAAACCTGAATATCGTGTTTGATACTGAATGAATGTATAATGAATTTTGTTAGTCACATGACCACTGTTACTCTTGCTATGCTGTTTGACAGTTTCCGCAGTTCCATTGTGTTTTTTTCTGTGTATTATAGGCTCTGTAATTCATGTATAGTTTTGTCACGTTCAGCTGATTGTTTGTATTTGGCACTAGGTGTGCCGGTTGTATTTGATGGGCAGGGCAGTGCGTTGAAGATGAAACGTTGAACATCTGTGTGCCCAGGTGAAGCAGCATCAAACACCCATTGTTCTGACACTAACGTTTACTCCCTCTGTCGACGGCCATTAAACAGTAGTATGGGTGTGGGTTTGGGTGTGTGTGTGGGGGGGGGGGGGCAGGTTGAAGACCACTTTAAATCAGGAATGTTCTTGTCCTGCATAGAGCACAGTAACTCAGTAGAGCACAGGGTGTGTGTATCCTGGCTACCACCACAACACTCACCCAGACACCCTTGAGTTCCCAGAAGGCCGTGCTTCTTTGCACTGGGAGGCACGTCGACTATTTGATGTGTGCGCCAGCAATCTCTGGACAAACACCGTTCCCCAAACTGGGCTGCTTTGGTTAAGCAGGAGTGTCCTGTTTGCTCACCTACTGCAGCGCTGTGCTACCAACAGAGCAAAACAAATGATGGCTTCAAGGTGTTTCTATTGGATTCCACATACAGATAAGATGCGACCGATCCACCTGCATAGGCTAAGTGGGTGTCATGGCAACATGGTAACAAGGTTGAACATCCTGTTATGATCTTGCAGGTGTTTGTGGTAGAGTCTGTACTCTCCTGCATCATTGTTCTGCTGTGCAGAGCCTTGAGAGGGATACTCCCTTTTTTATAGTCTCTTATAAAACGATTTATCTTCAGGTTATCATAGAAACTTTGGGCACTTGCAGCCCAGCCTGTAAGACCTTTCAACAGGAAGAAGACTTGCAAAAGACTAGGTAAATTGATAACACACAGGTTGTGCAACTGTAGTTTGGGGCGTTTGTCATGATGTTCAACATTTTGTCCTTCTTATTTATAGGAAACGACTTTCATAGCCACAAGCCCAAAGTCATCATATGACACCAGAATGGGATGTAAAGCTGATATCTTCTACCAGGCTACTAAACCTTTTATGCCTCTGAGAATGGCAGGCTTTACCAGCACAGACTCTGTATCTGCAGTTCTCCATCATGCCTCTGCTATGTGTTAAAGCAGTTAACACATAGCATTAACTATTATTCTGAGGCCTTTGTAACCCAAAAGTGATTGTCATTTGAAAATGGTATAAGTGGGCTCAGTTTGATTCGTGAATGTTGGTCTAGTGCCCGCAATGTTTAGTGGCCTTAGGAAGAGTCAGCACAAGGAACTTGCAGGCTGTTAACTTTTCCATTCAGAAGCTCTTAATCAGAGCGAGCAGTCCAGATGTGCTCTGGTCCAGACCGGGTGAGTCAGAGTTCCGCAGAATTTGTTGATTTCCCCAATACAGTGTTGCTATGCTGTGCGGGTGACTCACATGTACCATGAAGTTCGCTTAAAACAATTTAGAACTCTTTTGGAACGTTGGCTTGCCACTTCGTCTGCCGTACATTTTTTCGTTATAATCTTAAAGTCCCTGCGTGAATTTGTATAGGTTGTATGCTTTCAAATAACACAGAGGCCTGAATCCAATATTTAAACAGAGTAATTTGCTGACCATGCTATAGCCTATGAGACGTGAAAGGGTAAAACGATGTAAAAAAAAACAAAAAAAAACCAGCAGGTTATTCGCTCATGTTTGAGAGTGTCATTCCATATCATATCATCAAGCATTAGCGGCTCTCGAAGCTGCGCGAAGCTGTTTTCTTATACAAATAATGAATGAAGTTCCCGTAATAGTTTTCATGTATTTGCCTTTATTAAAGTCAAACTATGAATAACAACAATAACTCTGAGCTGGGTTTCAGAAAAATATCGTAACACAAATATCCCCAATGGCAAAACGTGTAACACGCTGAAGCTGTTTTTAATTTAAAATTATCTTAACAAGACGGTTTTTGGCAACGAAGATCTGACTTGTGTATGTGAATACTGATAAGTGAGTTTAACAAGTAGAAACACGTTTTCATTTCACATGAATACTGTATGTGAAATAAATGTCCAGTTTTTCTAGGTTTTGCCTTAAATTTGAGCTTAAACTAAAAGTGTAGTTTTCTTGATTAAATTAACTTGACCAAGTTATCTGACTTCTCCGTTGCAAAACAGATTGTTCTTTTCTATCGATGCGTTTAATTTTTAAGTTAATATAACTGCGTCTGTTGTATTTCGGTTGTGTTATTAAAAGCTAAATGTTTGTCAATTTAAAGTAATTTTGTATCTGCAGTCTTGAAACAAAGTTCGTGTAACAAACTATCTGACGGCTATTAACGGGGATGTCCTTAGGAATCACATTTCACTCGTGGTCTTGGAGCACAACATGTCCCACCGCTTTCAGCGCGTAACCTACATGAGTAAAAGTGCGCGCTGCTTCACCAAACAAATGTCGATGGGTTGGGCTTTCCAAGTGAGGATTTCAGTGCACGCGAAACCACGACGCAAAACATTTTTTCTGCTTAGGCAAATGTCGCTCGCCCTTAAAACTAAGGGTTTCCAGGATAAGCGTGAGATCTGAAATACGTTGTGGCGAGGGTGCGTAAAAGCAGTTTTATTTTGAAAATGGCTGGCGCAAACGATATGAGCACTGCATCTGTGCCGTGCCTGAGTCTGTTCAGTCTGGATGTGATTTACGGACGCGCGAATTACATCCATGAAATGGGTTGCGGAGAAGTCGGACCGCATTTGTATAGCCGAATGTGTTGCGCAGGTAAGAAGCTGATATGTTCGTTGCCCCTTTGCCACAAAACCAACAGTTTTGTCGCAGTTGCATTAAACTCCAGATCTTCGATCAAAATCCAGTCCTGGATT
>JAOXYF010000027.1:4737752-4764396 GCA_028565775.1 Sternarchorhynchus goeldii | reverse complement strand
CCCCCCCCCCCCCCCCCCCCCCCCCCCCCCCCCCCCCCCCCCCCCCCCCCCCCCCCCCCCCCCAGAGACAGAGACACACCAAAGATTAACCTGTTACGTGCCAGCACTAGTCACTGTTGGGACACTTGAGAGGGTGCTGGCTCATTATTGATATGTAACTAGTAATCTGAGCAGCTCTGAAAGTAATAAGTGCTTTGTAAATCATGTAGTTCTTTATGCAGTTTGGGAAATATGCTCAGGTTTCAATTAGTGGAACAAGTCTAAGAAAGAAGTGGAAAATCGAAAATCACCTCGTGTTCATCTTCACATCGCTTCTCTTCTGGACCACAACCACAACGTCTAAAAATACTGACGTCTCTTTGCTTACAGCTTTCTCTGTTTTGTGTCTGTTGCCTTGGTAACATTACTGACGGTTCGTATTCCTTATGCCCTGTATGGTTAAATGACTTGGCCGTGGATGTTGAACTTGGACTTGGTTGTGGTAAGAACACAGATAATTAGGCGAATGGAAAATTAAGAAAATACTAATTTGAGTTGTTCAGAAGTTTACTTTTATTCCACGTGAGAGTAAGCAGCTCCTGTAATTTTCTTTTGTCTTAAAGTGCATTTGACATTCACAATTTACTTCCAGTGATGAACACAAGAGGGAGACATTTGTTTTAATTTTTTTTTTTTACTGTCATCCCCCACACTAATTAAAACCTTATTAACAACTGGAAAAATGAAAAGCTATGTGGAGGTTTTAAGCCTGATTGACAATTAAACAGCTCCCAAAGTTCAGATGATTGAACTTCCCACTGAACACACACACACCCATCCACACCCTTTCTCCATTTCTCTATTTACTGGTTCTCAAGTAAAAGTGACATTGGGTCATGTTCTGTTTTTTTCCAAGTCTGCCATTAGCAGAAAGGGAAGTGTGTGATACCCTGTGCTGCAGAAATTTTTTTTTTCCAAAGGCCTTTTGGTCACTGGAACAACATCCAAGATCATGATGAGTTTGGGGCACCTAAGAATCTGTAATTGTCGACTACACGTGCCAGTGCCACTTTGGCAGGATCAAACCCCCCCAGCCCACTGATTGGTTGTTTGGCAGGATCAAACCCCACCAGCCCACTGATTGGTTGTTTGCCCATATTACCAATATACCATATTACTGCCAATCTTATGCTTAAGTTAGTGAACAGATCACAGTACAAGATTTTCATAATAGAGAAGCAGAAAAGATGAAAGATCTGATTGGTTCTTTATAACACGGTGTCCATGCCTTTGGCCCCGCCCATGGCTACATGGACACGCCTCCATCTGATATGGAGTCTGTTTTGCACCACAATATCAGCTTGAAACATCAGTTTTCTGTCTTCCAGTGTACTGCCACACCCTGCTGTGTTTTGAATACCTTCCTTGGCATGGGTATGTAAGGGATTAGGTATGTCACCTAACGTATGTGCACACACCTGGAGTCTCTTCACTGTTTTCATATACTGCTGTCAGACATCAAGGAGCGATGTGTGAACATACATTCTCTGGTACCGTTAGCACCATATCTAGAAAACAACTGGATCTGTGCATGTAATTTTTTCTCCTTAATAGATCTCCCTAAAAATAAGTGGTGACAGTTAATTACTAATTAATATGTTTTACTAAATAAAAAAAGCTTCTTTCATATGGAGCAACTGATATGTGAAGATCCTCATATCTACCATAGAAGAAGGTGAGATAGGGTGTTAAGCATCTTATCTTGACTGCAACTGCAGTCTGGAGTTAGAGTTCCTCCAGAGGAGATAGCAGTTGGAGAAATAAGCACAAGCTCAAACAGGCCGGAGCCCTGAGGTTAAAAAATCTAGAGGCTCCCCAGAGTCTTTTTTCATGGGCCTGCGGTCTTTCTCAAGTGTGGGAGACTGATAGGGTCAAAGACCAAAAAAGGTGTCTCACGCGCGTGTGTGGGGACGTGCGCGTGTGTGGGGACGTGCGCGTGTGTGGGGACGTGCGCGTGTGTGGGGACGTGCGCGTGTGTGGGGACGTGTGCGTGTGGAGATGCTGGATTTCGCCACTGCAGTCACTTTCTTATTTGTCACAGTTTTCAGCTGTACAGTCGCAGCTGGGCAAGTTTAACTGCCCCTCCCTGTGTCACACGCAAACACGGAATTTCATGGGAAAAAGACCATTTCAGTGGCCCTTCAGCTGTGACTCATATTTTCCTTCATGGAACCAGTGGGTTTTCCCACTGGCTGATACCCCATAGGGTGTCCTCTGGTGGCCAGATGGGAAACAAGCACCTTTTAAACAGGAATGTTCTTCATCCAGTACATTTCAATGCCTTCCTGTTCTCTCCCTGTTCCCCAGCTCTTTTGTTCTTTAGACAGGCCACAGTAATTTAAGACCCCACACAGACCTTCTGTCTGTAACTGCAGTTGGGGAAAGACCACATACCACCAAGTGGCATGTAGATTGATGTAGGTTTAGATCAGTCTTCACCGGTGCCTTAATCTTTCTCATCATGGGTTGAGCAACAGTGAAAGGAAGATGATTGTCATCACACTTCATTCCTCTTTGAATGGAGCCTTAGTTTTGTAAGCAGAAGATTGCAAAGTAGTGCCCATTCTCTCTATGGTTCCTAGTGCTGGGGAACTCTGCACAGTTCAGTGTTCTCCCTCTGCTCGACCTCAGTAACTTATGCACTGCCTGTGCCCCCCAAACCCAGAGATGGCCGTTCATGTGGGCGCGTTCAACTTCCTGTCTCCAACTTCCTACTTGCTTACATTCACTTGCACTCCCTCTACAACTCTACACAGTCACTCCACCCCCACCATGCCTTTGCAGACCTTTCCCTCTGCCCCTCTTTCTCCCAGCCTGGCTCCCACAGTTCCATCCTTGCCCTGTTCGCCTGCCCTGGCCCTTCCCCTCCCCCCAGATGAGCAGCGAACAAGGGGATCTGACATTACAGCCGCGGGTGGGGAGGTATTTACTGAGAGGAGGAGGGAAAGAACAGAGGTGGGGGTGGGGGTGGTGGTGGTGGTGGAAGGAAGGAAGGAGCATGAGCACAAAGCACTGCCTGGGAGACACGCCCCCTCGACAGCACGGGGGCCGCTCCTCGCGCTCAGAAGCCGCCCAGGCTGGCCAGAACGCAGGGGGTGGACAACAACAGCTGAAAAAGGTGCAAAAATAAATAGCAGTGGTTTTAAACCTAAACGAAAGAGGGCAGAGAGCAGAAATGTCACTACAGCAGTGCTTTCGGACTTACTCCACTGACAGCGTGGGCAGTGACGGGGTCTTCACAGAGGACAGCTACTACCAGGGGATGCTCAAGGCAACAGAAGGAAGGAAAGGTAGCATTGGAAATCTGTATTTTAAAATCCACAGACTGTGTTTTGTACCGAATTCAAACTTGCTTGACTTGCTTGAGTTTCTGTTTGCTGGTACAGAAGCTTTTCGACTGCATCTGTAGACATGACACATTCTACATACCTTATTGTTCTATATCTCTTTCAATCTCTGGAGATTGTTTCATAGTGCTCTTTACTAGCAGGGAGTAGTACAGTAGTACAGCTACTCTGTATATGTTAAAGATGTTACCAGAGTAAATGAGACCACACCCCTTAATGTCTCCCCTGGCGACCATAAAGACTGCTCTATTAAAGTATAGTTGTACTCGTGAGAGTAAGTGCATGGTTTGGAATGGAATTTTGAGCTCTTAAATCATTCGTTTGGTATTGAGTACCATGGTCATGTGTGCACAGGTATAGTGTGATTTTAGACCTTGATAGGCTACACAGGCTGCGAACCAGAATAGAAAGAATTTTTTTTTAAAAATCCAAGCATAATGATGTAGTTCATATTCAAAACCTTAAAATTATAAGAGAGTTACTAACTCATTTTAAATGCTAGTGTTCTACATGAGGTTAACCAAACACCAGAGCAGCAATGACTTGCAACCCATGCAGAGAAGCAAGTATCCATTTCCTCAAGGCATGGCTCGAATTGCATGAGCCACCATAACCCCAGGGTATTCCCATCATCCTCTTGTGATGCCTGAACACTGGTGCATATGTAGTATATTGTTAAAACCATTTAAAGCTGTTCAACAGTCCCAGATCAGTCTGGGACATGGCTTGGAAATCATTGGCTGTAACACCCAATTATGAAGGCTGTGGTTCATATTTTGCTTGGAAGTTTTGCTGAACCTAGCCCTGGACAAACCCGGTCCTGCACTCAAAACGGCCTTCCTGCTGAGGACTCTTGGATGCAGACCCAGCCTGGACTCACCATTCTCGCATTCAGAAGTTGGTTGCGGTTTCTGAGAACAGGAAGTGGGAATGGTGTTTGTTCACCAGCATCCATGGGGCATTGTCTCAATTAGTCATGTTCAGAGGATTTGTGCAAGCGAGCCAAGCGAAAGGAAGTGACCTATTCTCCGTCATCGGCACCACAACCTCACCACACCCATACCACACCCTTACCACACCCTTATCGCCACACTGGAAGCTGCACAAACTAGTGTTTTTCGTCCCCGGCAGCAACAGCATGTGCAGTTCCAGCGGACCTGCGGGATTTACGTTTTCAGGCAGCTGTTTCGCAGCTTGGCACAGGAACAGCGCCGTAGAAGGTTTCAAAACCCCAGTTCTTGTTTATTTTCTTTGATCATGCAGCGAGGGAAGTGGCCATAAAAGACACATGCTTGTACTCTCCATCAGAAGGTTGTTTTATAGGCAATACAGGGGATATATAAATCAGAATGTTAGGCATGTATGTGGAAGCCATCTGCGTAAATTGGTGTCTCCAAGCTATGTCCTTTACAGCCGTCTCGGAGGAGAAGGTAGCAAAACATAATCCCCCGTCATTAGTAACTGTGTAATTCTCATTTGCTTAGCGTCTAAGAACAATCATCAGCAGGGCGGGGCAGGGCCAACAGTCCTCCAATTAGGCATTCGAGCTTGGTGTGGAGGAGGGGGTTAGGAGTGAAAGCCAGGAGTGATGGGCTGGGCAGGAGGGAAAAGACTCCATAACTCCCACGGATGCCATCTGACAAAATCCATAGGGCTGAAATAACCTACACCCCCTCATCCCATCAGGTTACTGCAAGCTTTCTTGTGCAGCCGTCACAACTGTGTATTCTAATGTCAAACGCCTTTGATCTTTTCATCGTTACACATTTCGAGTGTATTCATCTTTACTCATGGTTGTACTTCCTCTCTCTCTCTATTGCAGATGAGCGTGACAGAGTGCAGAAAAAGACCTTCACAAAATGGGTGAACAAGCATCTAATGAAGGTATCAACACCAACTATCTTCACACGCAAAAAACTAATTCGGCATCTGGACAGACACCAAATAAGCCCTCGTTTGTTAGTCTTTACAGTTGAGTGGTGTATGGATACACACCTGGTTCCTACTGCAGCTATGAGCAAATCTCTATTAGAATTAAAAGGAGTCATTCAGAATCTATGGAATCTGGCAAGTCTCACCACGCAAAGTTTATTGCAAGCATATCACTGGCATTCCAGGATGATAACAGTTATCTAAAGGATTGTTCATGGTTCAGCAAATGCTGTAAGCAGCATGTTAATATATATTAATACATACCAATGATATCACATCCATAGTACATAAACAATGGCCATCAAAGTGTTCTGATACTGGAAAACTAATGGCTTACTGGAGAAATCAATTCAGGTATATATTCAGGATCTGGTGTAATGAAAATGTCATGTAAGGTTTGTTTTTGTTGTTGTTATCGTAGTTGTTATTTTAATGTAAACAACACTTGTTAAGTGCTTCGTATTTCCTGAGCTGTTGCTGCTAATATGGAATTTCCTGATCATAAAAGCTGCATCACTCACCTAGTGCTTGGTACCACAGTACTTGGGACCTCCTCTTGCTGAAAGAAGGCATTTATGTGTGTGTGTGTGTGTGTGTGTGTGTGTGTGTGTGTGCGCGTGCGTGTGTGTGTGTGTGCCAGTATGCGTGTGAGCTCGCCGGTGCATTTGTGTGCTTCTGGGTGCGTCTATGTGAGAGGGTGAGTCATCCGCATCTGGTTAGCCTTTTCTTCCCCTGTAGAAGTAGAATGGGTTCCAGCCTTTGGCAGCCCATGTTCACCATATGTTCCACAGGTGGGGACCTGACACTGGACCCACAGTGAGGGGGACCAGGGTCAGCCCTGCACATACACGACACATTCTCAGCTATACCACTGATTATGAGTGAGATCGGTCTATATTAATGAAGTATGTAATACACAGTTTCTAAAGTACAGATAACAATTAGTGAGATAACATTAACAAGTGACAAGCAATATATAATTATAATCTAATCTAATTATTAATCTAATGTTTCTCTCTTTTGGACTATTTTTTCTAGTCTAGGTTATTCAACCTCTAACTTTATTTATTTATTTACTGATTTATTTATGCACTTATTTACTTGTTTATTTTATATTCCTTATAAAAATTGATTTATGATTTTTTGGACTATTGAATAATCGCATGAATTAATAATTTTTTACCAAATGATGGTCCCCTTGGCAACCCTGCCTTTACCACAGGGAGGAACCAACTTTGTGAAAAAATGGGGATGTTAATGTGGACCTGGATGTGTCTTTTCTCCGTGCACATCTAACAGATGTCGCCTCTCGGTCGTTTCCTCCACTGTTCCTGTCAGAGAAGTTGCTGTCTCTGTTGCTCCCATCCAAATTCTTTTCCAAATGTATATGATGTGTTTCTGTAGGTATTTTCTGTAGATTGTGTGGGGTCTCCTATACACAGAACTGCAAACATGTCCATCATTTTGACTTTCAAAAGGAGTTGTAACCATCTTTACTCCTGCCTCCCTTGAGGGAGTACACAGTTTGCAGTTTACACAACATATCTGTGACCTTGGGCATTACTTTTGACTAATTAGCCTGGTGAATCACAGAAGGGCCTCAATCTCCTCTGGCTACCCTCAGTGTGGAGAGTGTGAACTGGTAGCCAATTAAAGAGTGGGTAGACAGATTTCAGCATAAGACTAGGGTTAGGAATAAGAACTTCTTTCAAAAGTACCACTATCACAGAGTATCACAGCTCATGATTTCTGTAATTTTTTGCAATTGTCGCGATTGTTTTACCGAATCTGCTTTTGGAGGAGAGTTTTTAGAAGGTGGTCATTATCAAGCTTTAAAATGGCATTTACAACACATGGTTATCATAGAGCTATGGAATGGTAGAGCTACGGAATGGTAGAGCTACGGTTGGTAGAGCTTTGGGTTAATCATATTATACCTGTTTCCTCCTCCTCTGTTCCAATCACTTTCCTCATTTTCGAGCTTCAATATGGGAGGGAATTCTGGCCAACAATGTTTCTTCACCTTATGTGTTGAAACCAAAATGCAGTATTGTCTAATCCTTTCCGTGTCTGACAGAATGTAAATGAAAACAAGAAGATAAATCGGTAGCGCACCGACAGTACGCCGATAGTACACTGATAGTACGCCGATAGTACACTGATAGTACGCCGATAGTACACTGATAGTACGCCGATAGCACAACTATAGTACACCGACAGTACACCGATAGTACGCTGATACTACATCGATAGTACACCGGTAGTACACTGATAGTTCACCGATAGTTTACTGATAGTACACTGATAGCACACCGATGGCTTGGAATGGACACCCATCATGTGCCAGAATAAAAAATTCCACTGAGAATGAACACTGGGCTCCTTTTGATCTGTGGTTTGTGTTTCCTTTCATTCTTTTTCACCCACCCACATGTAAATTATGTTAATTAGCAGTGGGCGGACTAAACACGTTTAACACCAACACCATCTTTACCATCAGATTGTCATATGAATGGCCAAGTTATTTTATCTTTCGGACGCAAGGTTACAGAGAGGGTGCTTTTCACAAATACACACCATTTGTACATTCAGCCAGACTGCCTCTGTAACTAATTATCATATTAATTATCATATCTTATTGGCCGGAGATTCCCTCCCATTCTTCAGAACTGTGATGTCTGTTCTCATCTGTGCCTGTGTGTTTCTTCCCCCTTGTCTCCATCTTTTCATTACCAACTCCGTCTCTCTCTTCTTTCCACGTCCTTCTCCGTCAGCACTGGAGAGCTGAGGTAGGTGGAGGGTCGTGAGTGGAGGTTTGCCGACCGAATCTCTTTTGCATGGATTTCATTCACTCATCCTGGTGTTCAAAGCTCACGTCTCCCCCTTGTGTTCTTATGCAGCTCCTTATCCCCTCAGATCACCCCCCCTCCCCACCCCGAGGCTTCTGCTCTCTCAATACCCTGCATAAGCCTCTCTGCAGTGAAAACAGGTGGTCGAAAGTCTTTATTTGTGAAGATCCACTATTGGGGGTCACCAGAGCTAAATATTGACTTATGAAAGCACCAACCAGATGATGCAAAATTGCACTACATTGACACAAAACATGCAATCAAAACATTGTCACTTTTTTCGCAGTATAAGTGCATTGTGTCTCGACCAATCCTTTCTTCTGCAGGAGGCCTTTAGCAGGCAGCAGAAACTGCCGTTGACAGGAAGCACTTTTCTGTTGTTCTCCGTTTTTATGTGTTAGCTTACTGACATAAGGTAAATATAGATCAAAGTTATTAACAAGCTTTGACACTGCCAGCAAAATCTGCTCTCAACCAGTGTTAGCTATCGGCACTAGCGGTTAGCAGCCTCCAGTGTGTGCGCATTTGATTTGGTATGCTGTGTTTTGCCTTGATTCCCTGAACTGGCAGGTCTGGTGACCAATGGTTTTCAAAATTGCTTTCTACATTGATGATACATTAATGGACAATTGAGGTATGGATAGACCTCCATTGTCTGTTTCACGAAGCGTGTGTGGTTGTTCATCAGTGGGTCAAAATGAGCCTTCGGGTTAATTGAATGTAGATATGGTATTTCTCAGGAAAGACATGTGACCTTTCACACACAGCCTTAGATTTTTCTTAAAACAGTTCATGTGTTAAAGTTTGAAGGTTGAAAGACAACAATACACAATACAAAAAAACTGTATTTTTGAAATACCCCATAAGGACAAAGATTTGCTTCCTGCTGAATCCTAAGTACCTAAGTCTCATATTTGTTTGTTTGTTTGTGTGATTATTCACTCACTTGTTCACTCCCAGGCTCAGAGGCACATCACGGACCTGTACGAGGATCTGCGAGATGGCCACAATCTCATCTCCCTGCTGGAAGTGCTTTCTGGGGAAACGCTGGTGAGTTCTGGAGCTCTGACCTAGAGAAACCCTGGAAGAAACCACTCCGAGCTAAAAGAGCCCAACTTGGGCTTGGGTCGGCATTCCAAGGCGACCCTACCTCTGCCACAACTGCCTTCTGCTTCTGCCTCGCCTCCTCTCTCGACCCCGGTCCCTCCCTTTACTCACAATGGCTGCTTGTTAGTTAATGTGTAAAAATCACTTACCTTCGCTAACCTGCATTTAATGACATATGACCACAATTTTCTTTTTCGTATTGACCTTTACTACTTTCACCAGTACTTTTTGGTGCTGCGCCTCCTTTAACATGTTAATAGCACCTATTCTGCCTCTGTTTTACCCCCCCCCCCACCACCACCACCACCTACCCACCTTTCAGTTGGTCTTCTTCCTGTTTGCTGATCTCTGCCCTCAACTTGTCCCCCTTTACCTTTGCCTCTTCTCTTGTGATGCTCTTGCTGTGGTAGCCGAGGGAGCGTGACGTTGTCAGGAACTCGCGGTTGGTGAGTGGGTCTAGAAACTTCCGACCTCCTCGGGGAGGTGTGGCATGTGTCACTCCCAGGTGACTTTGGTTGTGCATGATGTCACTTCCTTGTGTCTTGTTATCAGTGTCCCCTCCTCCCACGCCAATGGGAGTTTATAGCTTCCTCTGAGTAAGCATTAGTCTGGTGTGGCAGTTGTCAGAGTTTGCTGATATTCAAATGATCTTACTTTATGGTTATTTAATTTAAGTTTAGATAGTATGAGGCCAACTTATCTTAAGAATCACATGGATGTATAATAATGGTTAGATGGACTATTACAGATATAGAGTTCATGTTTTTTTGTTTGTTTGTTTGTTTTGCCTAGAGATATTTTACTGTGTTGGTAATTTGTATATTATCAGGAAGACATCGTCAGCTTCTGAACATGCTGAATATTTATATGGTTTCACGGAAATTGTCATTCATTTCTGCGCACTGCTTCATGTCTAATATTTTCAGACATGTGATCATTTACCTTTGAGTGACATCATACACTGCAAGTCACTAAGACTCCGGCTTCTGTCATCTCAGAATCTGGTCATATGTTTGTTAAGATGATTGTAATTCCAGTGCATGGCCTGGATTGAATGGTGCCTTTCCCTCCACAAATGCTCCAGATTTCATCTTATGCATCATATATTCAATGTGGCAAAACACCTCATTTACCTTAGAGAAGTATATTAAATGACTAAATTAAATTGTGCACACAATGTGCTTACAGGATATTTTAAATTATGTTAATATTATGGATTGATTAGGAAGTAGACTTAGGTACTGTTTCTGTGATGTAAGGCAAGTTTCAGGTATTGTTAGCTGTTTGGAATATTTTTTTAAACATTTTTCTTGTTTGTCTTCCTGGATTGTCTGCTTTGCAATGTTAAAATATCATGTGACATAAGGTACATCTTGCCCAGTGTTAGCATACAGACCAGGTTTAGCATTAGCTGGACCCACGTGATCAGAGTATTTAGCTTTAGTATTTAGCTTTAACTCTCCTTAACAGTGACTGTTTTCCCCTTGCTGTGTTTGTCTCCCGCCCCTCAAGCCCCGGGAGAAGGGTCGCATGCGCTTCCACAAGCTGCAGAATGTGCAGATCGCCCTGGACTTCCTCAAACACAGACAGGTACGGTGCCCAGCGACAGCCCCGACTTTTACTGCCACCAGTGCTGCGACACATTCTCCTTATGACCTCCTCTTCTGTACACCCCCCGCCCCCCTCCCCCCTCCCCGCCACTTCCCCTCAACAGGTGAAGCTGGTGAACATTCGGAATGACGACATAGCGGACGGGAACCCCAAGCTGACGCTGGGGCTGATATGGACCATCATTCTTCATTTCCAGGTACAAGCCGCTTAAATTCAGAACACAGGTATGCACTCAAATTCACTCACATTCACTCCAGCATGCTGCAGTCTTTTCCACGCCTGCTCAAAGTTGCCATGTGGCTACGTCTTGCTGTTATCTGATGATGTGGATTCATATCCAATCAGACGCAAGGCATTTTTTCCCCTTCAGACAACTGCATGGAATTGAAGGGGCTTATTGTTTGAAGCAGGTTTTTAGAGACTTTTGCAGTGTAACATCAAGAAGCCTTTATAGAATAGGTGTGCTACTGAAAATGCAGCAGTTATTGAATTAGTGATATCACCCTGCACAGAAAAATCCAGTGTTTCTATTGTGAAACCATTTAATGTTTTACTTCCACCTATGAACCCAAGTCCACACCCAGCATTAACAGTTCTGCACACAATCCTTTTCTTCTCTAGCCAATTTCAGGCTAAACAGGTAAAGTGTACAAAAGCCTCTTTCATGTAGTGAAACTGTGGCAGTTTATTGGGCTAAACATTTTTACTTCCTTCAGATCTCAGCAAAAAGACAGTTGTTTCTTTGGTTCATTATTTTAAAGATGGAAAATGAGAAGAGAAGTGTAGTTAAAACTGGCTTGTCTGGGATTATGGTCTGGGCTGTGTCCATCTAACTCAGTGACTCAGCATTTCCCATAAAGAAGAGGAAAATGGCTCCATGGCATGGCCATTTGCCTGTGCCTAATGATTTCTCCTCAGTTTCCTGTATTTCTCAGTTTCTTTAATATTTGTTTATTTGCTTTTTCTATTTTTACACTCTCCGTTCACTTGAGTCCTTTCTTGGATAAAGGCACATGGCTCCTTTGTAGCTGTGAAGTCGACTGACTGTACCTGGAAACATCACGTAATTGTAACCAGACGTAGCCGCACAAGCCATTTGGTTATTGAACTGCTTTCTGCAGAACCTGGGAGTGATTCATGAATTGCATCTGATGCTAGAGGTTTGATGTCAGGGACTCAGTACTGCACCAGTAAACACAGAGCAGTGTGGTACTAATCGTAACATCAAAGCACACCTGCGTTATCTGTGTTCCCTGCTGAAGAAAAACAAACAAAAAAACAAGCCTGTGTTCCTCTTTGGACACGTGCAATAAAGTTGGAGCTCCCTTAGTGGAGGGAAGCTGTTACAGCTCTGTGGGTTCCCATAAAGCTGAAGTGAAATGGTGGAGGGCGTTTCCATGACGCCTGAGTCACACTAAGCAGTGGCTCACCGCTTGAATCCGGCCAAGTTCCCCAGCAGCACACAGAGTTGCACTTATAACAGATAAATGTGTGGTTTCAGCATTAGTCTGGGAGAAGTGATTACACCAAAGGGGGTTCCTGACAGTGAGTCACTGCAGATACACACACACACAAATACTTGCCCACATGGACACACACACACACACAATCACAACCCAAAACCCGTGACCATAAAACATTTTTTGTAAGAATCGCATGATCACCCCTGCTGCCATATTTACCCATCACAGTATCTTAGCAACAATTTCTAGGGTGTTATTATGGTCTGTTTTTATTGTTTGTGTTGTTATTATGGTCTATGGTTTAGATTAAATTTTATGCAACTTAATGAACAGTTCAGAATATAACAGTGATCAATTTACATCATGCCACACTCAGCATATTTGATGAAACAGCAGCTGTTTGAAATGCAACTCAAATGTAACTAAAATTTAATGAGTGCTGCCTGACATATCCTAAATATTCAAAAACAACAAGTCATTGTGATGCTTGCTGTTCTTACAATCAGAGTTTAATTTACTTAATCTCCTTCCACGTTTATACCCCCACCCCAGATTTCAGACATCCAGGTTAATGGTCAGTCAGATGACATGACGGCCAAGGAGAAGCTGTTGCTGTGGTCCCAGCGCATGGTGGAGGGCTACACTGGCATGCGCTGTGACAACTTCACCACCAGCTGGAGGGACGGCAAACTCTTCAACGCCATCATCCACAAACACAGGTAAGGACTGCATGGAGCTGCCCATGACTTGCACACAGGAGTGAACAGGACTCCCGAGACTTACATTCAGTATGTGGAGAGGAGAAGAGAAGGAGAGGAGGAGGCAGTTTTCAAGTAGCAGAAAACATTTCCTCCTTTATTTCCATCTTCTGTATTTGGGGGACATGATTCACATGTCTCTGTTTCAGATATGGCAAATACTTTAAATGCCTAGTTAAAAGATTGTAAATAATGTATTAAAGAATCACTATCCTCTGAATGGATCACTTTTGTGCTTTAATGATGCTTTCAGAATATGCTTGGTTTAATAATGACAGGTCATTTGTTTATTGGGACCTTTTCCCACTACTTAACAACACATCCACAAGAGCTGCTCTCTTTCTCCAGAGTCTCCACAGAGCCTTTCTGTTTCTTGTTTAGTCTAATGATTTATTCATATTCCTCATAATTGTACATTTGCGCAAGATATGTGGTGCCATAAATATGACTGACCTATAAAAGGTTCTCTGTACATGGTTTTTAGATGTGGTCTCTCTTTCTTTCTCTCTCTCTCTCATACACACACACACAAACACACACACATGCTTGATACGAGATCATATTATGAGATGAAAGTAAGAGCAAGAGATTAAAGAGAAACCTGGAAATCCGAGTCCTCAATGGGAGGGCGTAGCCGAGTGTTCCCAGAGGCTGTGCTTTTAAACATGTGTCTGCATGGAACAGGTATGCCTCAGTCTGCACAGACAGATTAGCCAGCAGACATTAAGAACAACAACACTCACCACCACTTCGTTTTCGCTTGCTTGGGATTAAAATTACAACAAAAAAAATCATGTATGGAATCTGAGCAATTTACAAATAAAAATTAACCTTGATCACATGGAATATTGTTTTAAGATCTGGAAGAACAGAAGATTTTTGCACATACAGAGAGATTTTCCTCAAAAGATTTTGCCTACCTAATACATCTGTTTTGGGAAGATTTTAGGAAGTTTTCTGTAGGTCATCTATCCGGGCCACGTAAACTCCCTGGGATTTCTCGGACCTGGACTTTGGGCTCGGGCTCAAGAGAGCCGGGTTTTTCCAAACTGTTTTTTTTTTCCTCTTGGGCTGCACGTAGTGCCTCCCAATGCTCAGCCTGAAGCGGAAGTTTCGTGCAGGCAAGAAATGCGACAGCTCCTCCAGCAGTGGCCATGGCTCTGCCTGCGACCTAGACAAGTGCGTGGTCATACTATGTGACGATGTGCCATCAGGGGGCTCCACCGATGCCGTCCCAGAGCCTCCGAGCCCGTGGGTCCGTGCTGACTGCGGAACCCCCAGCGGCAGTGTCAGGTTACGGGATCCCTCGGGCAGCAACACCTTGTTCTACAGAAGGGCGTATTATTTCGAGGTGCCACCTGGAACCCAGGAGTACTACTGCTACACCCAAAGAGGCACTCAAGTGTACGAATACGGCATACATGGACAAGGGTTTCAACTGCATGATATTTTGATAATTTCTGAAAGAGGGAAAGTTCAGCTAAGTTATGTTTTGCATTTAGCGTTATGTTGGATGTCAAATTAACTTTAATGTATTTCCATCATGCTAAAATGGTATTTCATATTCCCTGAAGTAGCTGGAGCTTGTATTAAGCACACTTTCTTTTACCCTGCTGTGGTGACTGATTGATTTCTGATCCGTTATGGGTTGGATCTGTCCTGTCAGACGGCACATTCCTCTTTCTTTGAGGCTTATGCCTCAGATATGCCCTCTAGCTAAGTATTATAACTAACCAACGTTTGACCAAATTCCAAAGGATCCCTTCAGAAACACCAGACTTCTCAAAAAAAACCAACAACAACAGCTGACTCTACAAGAGAAGATATTTGGAGATACCTTGACTGTACCTGATGAAATGTGCTCTGAGTTGAGTTTCTCTGATCTCTCCATTCCCTAGGCCCAGTCTCATTGACATGAATAAGGTATACAGACAGACCAACCTGGAGAACCTGGAGCAGGCCTTCAGCATGGCCGACAGAGAACTGGGCGTCACCCGTCTACTCGACCCAGAAGGTAAAATAAATCTCTCTTCACGACCTGACACTCAGGAATTTTGTGTTATGTTTTCAGTCATATAAGTACAGCAATGATAAGCCTGTAGGTATAAGAAAATGACATCAGATTTGTAAGAGGCAAATAAACTAACAGATATGTCATGTCTTTTTTTTTAAATTCAGTCTTAACATTGTTTTTGCATGAAAGGGTAATTTGTTCTTAAGCCTTTGCACACAATGTTGATTCCATTGCACTTGGCAAATCATCTGAGAAGCTGCCATGCCTGGGTGTTCAGAATATAAAATGTGCTTTGAAGATGTTCAGCGATGGTGATTGCATAACCATCTCGTAACCATTTCATAACTATTCTTAACATTCACAGCTGCTTTCTGCTTTAGCCTTGTATTAATGCAGAGTATTCATTTGCTTTTCTCGCCCCGGGCAGATGTCGATGTCCCGCACCCCGATGAGAAGTCCATCATCACATATGTCTCGTCCCTGTACGACGTCATGCCGAGGGTTCCCGATGCGCAGGATGGAGTCCAGGCCAATGTAAGTCTCGCTTTCAGTACCGTAAAAAAAAAAAAAAAAAACTATACAGATTTAATCACATGCATAAAAGAACTTAAAAAACTAGTTCAATGAAGACTTGCCACTAATTTAATATATATTGGTCTTACAAGCATGGTTTAGTTTATTTCAGTTCACTAGAGAGCCCTAAATTGGGCATTTGCTAAGAATTTCCGAAGTGACCCCTGAGCTAAGAGGGTGATGGGGCTGTGGGGCAGGAGCTGGAGCTGCGCTGGCAGGAGTACTACGAGGTGGTAACCATGCTGCTGCAGTGGATCAGACACCACATCATCGTGTTTGAGGAGAAGAAGTTCCCTGCCAGCTATGAGGAAATAGAGGTCAGTCTCTCAAACCGCAGGTAGAGGACACACGTGCTTCCCATGTTGTACAAACTTGAGGCTGTAGGTACACTTCTTGGGTATAGCGTTGTGGGTATAAATGTTGTTTTAGTATTGTGATGTTTAATAATAATGTGTTCCTAGACACTGGCAGTACGTATAGTTAACAAAACTTAAATGATTCCAATAAATGATAATATAAACTGCTAGTGAAGACTGAATATTTCAGCATTTCAAAAATGCTGAAAAGCAAAACACTACATGGCTGGTGAGAGGCACTGTGTCTGCACACTCTGTCTCTGTGCTACAGGTCCACTGTGTCTGCACACTCTGTCTCTGTGCTATAGGTCCTCTGGCGCCAGTTTCTCAAATTTAAGGAGATGGAGCTGGTGGCAAAGGAAGCAGACAAGAATCGCTCAAGAAACATTTACAAGTCCTTTGAGGTAAATGACATACTACCGTGGGACTGGCAGGCCAGGGAAAGCCACAGGAATGTCATTTGAGATCGGCGTGGTCATCTGTAAAGGATGGCACCTTGCTCGAACCGAATGCCTGCGCATAACGGATCTGTCCAGAAAATAAATATCCAGTCATGCATAGTACAATGTAATGCATGTATGTCAGAAAAGTTTAAGATGAGGAGGCGGAAAAAAAGTACATATTAAGAGAAAAAAATATTTCCAGAGTGAAGAAATGCAGCATTCAGTTTGATGGTGCATCTGAATTTGCCTCCCACCCCTCTGTAGAGTGCAGTGCAGGCAGGGCAAATCAAGGTGCCCTCCAGCTATCACCCCATCGATGTGGAGAAGGAGTGGGGAAGACTGCATGCGGCCATCCTGGAGCGGGAGAGGCTGCTCCGGGCTGAGTTTGAGCGGTGAGGCCGTCGTTACGTGCTGATACATAACCTAGTGGTGAGGCTGTTGTTACATGCTGACACATAATCCAGTGGTGAGGTTGTTATTACGCGCTAACACATAATCCAGCGGTGAGGCTGTCGTTACGCGCTGACACATAATCCAGGGTGAGGCCGTCATTACGCGCTGACATATAATCCAGCGGTGAGGCTGTCGTTACGCACTGACACATAATCCAGCGGTGAGGCTGTCGTTACGCGCTGACACATAACCCAGCAGTGAGGCCGTTGTTACACGCTGACACATAACCCAGCAGCGAGGTCGTCGTTACACGCTGACACAACCCGGCAGCATCTCCTGTTGGGTAACATCCAGCTAGAGGTCAAACTCAGGCCCGTTGTATTCGATCCTTTGACTTTTTTTTTTGTTTTGTTGACAAAATAAGTATATTGAAGCAACATCTTGCAGAATAGGAAAACATGAATGCATGTTTCCTGTGCTGTGGCACGGTTGAATAAATATGTAGATTAGGGATTTTGTTGACTGATTTGAGATTACAGTATAACTGATTCACAGAGCATACTGTAATTGTTGTTAGACATCTCATCAGTCTTGAATATTAGGGTTAGAATTGTTTCAAAAATGTTTGAACGTGGATGAAGTTTTTGTTGGTTGCTTTTGATTTCAGTTTTATACTCCACAGAAAAAGATTTGTTTATATTCAAACAAATGTTTTGTTTATTTGCTTCTTAAACAGTAGCATAACTAAAACTTCTGATTTGTAATGTGATTATCCACATCATAAGGATGTCATTAAAGGGCATTTGGAGACTACAAAATAAACAGGGCGGGTCTTTTTGGAAGGGCTGGTCCTTTGTCACAAGACTGAGTTTCTTCTCCTTCTGAGCAAGGAACCCATATAATGGTCAACTGAGAAAGAGAAGAGAGAGAGGGAGAGGGAAGGAGAGAGAGAGGGAAGGAGAAGGAGAGAGAGAGGGAGAGAGACAAAGAGGGGGCGGGGAGTGACTGTGACACAGTCATGCTGTGAAGTGTCTCAGAGTCTGCTGTCCTTTGCCATGGCTTTTGTGAACTACAGTCATGGACTGGAATACCTGCTTCACCAGAAGAGGGCGTGAGTGTTTCAGTGTTTATTTGCTATGGATGTTCTTAGGCACGCTAGCATGTTCTGTGTCTTGCAAAACCTTTGATTTTCTGCCAAAATGATAAAATAGCAAAGTAAAAATTTTTGAGATATTTTTAAATGTCAGTAAAAAACTACATTCAGTCATTAAAGATTCTAGAAACAAAATATTACCTCTTATAAAGAGGTAAATCCACTGTTAGGATTTATTGATTAGCAGTGTAGGAAACATCATAAAATCATGATGTTCTTATTTATAAAGTGCCACTCAGAGTTTTGTGTGTGTGTGTACCATGCGCAGGCTTGAGAGGCTTCAGAGAGTGGTGGGGAAGGTGCAGATGGAGTCAGGTGTGTGCGAGGAGCAGCTCAACCAGGTGGAAACATTGCTTCAAATGGTGAGACCCCTGCTGCAAAAAATTACTTGCTTTGACCCTCAATAACACCTGCAGATGGTGCTGTTGGGTTACTGGAAGCTGACAGTAACCTCTGTGTGTGGCAGGATGTGCGTTCGTTGGGGTCTGGGAAGCCTGTGCAGCACGTGGCGGAGATTGAGGCAGATCTGGACAAGGCTGAGAACATGATCCGTTTACTCTTCAATGACGTGCAGCTGCTCAAAGATGGGCGCCACCTGCAGGCAGAACAGATGTACAGGAGGTTGGTGGATTTGCAGCTGCTTGTCACAGGCCTGGCTTTCATACTGCCAGCTGATAATAGTGTATGCTCACACAACATTGTCAGGTGACTTCATAATGTGACAAGACTGACTTTTACAATGTTAAAATTGATAAATATGTAAATATATAGAATGGAAAATGTTCTTCTGTACTATACAAAGTTTCTTGAGTAACAAGATACCATACATCAGCTATGCCGTTTTAGCAATCCATCCGAAACATTCTGTACTATTCGGGCTACTGTACTACTGTACTACTTCTACTACATTGCTTCCTGGATTTTCCTCTATCCAGAAATGTTTTCCAGAATGACCTTTTCTGGATTCTTTGCACTGTGCTAATGCGTTTCTGGGGGCCTTCACCCTCCCATAGGGTTTACCGCCTCCACGAGCGCCTGGTCAACCTGCGCAGCGAGTACAACCTGCGTATTAAGTCAGGCGTGACGGCGATGATGGCCACGCCCGTGACCCAGGTGCACCTGGGGCAGCAGTCGCCACAGCGCACCCGGCCTGAGCTGGACGAGGTCACGCTCAGGTACGTGCGGGACCTGCTTGCCTGGGTGGAGGAGAACCAGAGACGCGTCGACATGGCTGAGTGGGGCGCCGACCTGCCGTCCGTCGAGTCCCACCTGGGCAGCCAGCGCGGGCTGCACCAGTCTGTCGAGGACTTCCGTTCCAAGATTGACCGTGCCAGAGCGGACGAGGTAAATGAAAAGAATGCGTTGATGTTACTTAGGAGGCCGGTATGGATGATCTGTTAACTTTTTAATGTACTTTCTAGCAGCAGTATAGAAAATCCCTGTCACATAAAGCTTCCAATAATATTCAGCAGTGCCTCTTTCTGGTTGCTCCTTCAGAATCAGTTAACTCCTGTCAGTAAAGGACCATACAGAGACTACCTGGGCAAGCTGGACTTGCAGTACGGAAAACTGCTGGTAGGTTCTCTGGCAGCTCTACAGCTTTCTATTTTTGGACATTAGCATTTAGCTCTCGACTCCCAGAAGTAACTGACTGTGAAGCCAATGGCATCTGCTCCATTCTGAAGAGTTTTTCCGTCTTGTCATGTCTATCCTTTCTTGCTTTGCCTGTCCTCCTGCTCCAGAGCTCCTCAAAGACCCGCCTGCATCACCTCACACAACTTCACGCGTTCGTCGTGGCAGCCACCAAAGAGTTGATGTGGCTGAACGAGAAGGAGGAGGAGGAGGTGAACTATGACTGGAGCGACCGCAACACCAACATGACGGCCAAGAAGGACAACTACTCGGTAGGGCCCCATCGCACCACCTTCCAGTTTGGCGTCAAGCAAAATTTCAACAGCAACAGAATCCTTTGATGTCATTTTCACCACTGAGTGGATGCGGCGATGGGCTGAATTGGATGTGGGGGTGTAACACTGGTCATGTGACAGGGCCTGATGCGAGACCTGGAGCAGAGGGAGAAGAAGGTAAACGCCGTTCAAGCTACCGGAGACAAACTGCTAAAGGAGGGTCACCCAGCCAGGAGCACTGTGGAGGCAAGGCACCACCTCCTCCTTTAGATTCCGTTCCTTATCTTAAGCCTTGTGCTAACTAATGCTTAAGATAAGCCTAGTGGTAAGCTAGGCTTAAGTTAAGGCTAAGATAAATTTGAGTTTAGCTTAGCACAAGGCTTGGCTTACCACACAATCCTTTGAATCTGAGCAGACATCCCATAATTCTCTGCAACCTAGAAATGAACAAAACTCCATTCTAAGATTGTGTCAGACATCTTTAAATAGTTTCATGCTATTTTCAGGTATAGCACTGGCTGCATGTACATCTTTTAAATTTTTGAAATAATTTATTGCCACTTTCACGTATAGCATGGACTGTTGTGACGGTTGACACACTACTTTCATGGTTAACGCTGACTGTCTTGACAGCTGACAAATGACAGTCCTTTGAGAGTTAAATAACTTACCGCCACAATGTCATTCCGCCACGGCCGCTCTGTTATCGTCATCTTGTTGCCAGTTCAGGCGTAACTTCTCCCTGTGCTGTCTGCAGGCGTTCACAGCTGCCCTGCAGACCCAGTGGAGCTGGATGCTACAGCTGTGCTGCTGCATTGAGACCCACCTGAAGGAGAACACTTCCTACTTCCAGGTATTCCCTGCACTCTGCAGCCGCAGAGCAAAAGAGCTTCCACCCCTTTACTCCGCTCGCAGCCATCAACGCTGAACCGGCCTCTGACCAAAGTTCCCTGGCCAACAGTTCTTTGCAGATGTAAAAGAGGCAGAGGAGAAGATGAGGAAGATGCAGGAGTCGATGAAGAAGAAGTATGTGTGTGACCGCTCCATCACAGTCACACGTCTGGAAGACCTTTTGCAGGATGCCGTGGTGGGTAATATGCTCTAGTCATTATATTTTAGGGTATAGATTAATCATTTTATATTTTCTTGGCCAAATTCTCTTCAACAGTAATGGTCTTTTGATGCTGGTTGATCTCAGTGATGAGAGCAGAGTCTGTTGGCACAATGTGATAATGTCCTGTGTACATCTGTCTTCATGTGATAATGTCCTGCGTACATCTGTCTTCATGTGATAATGTCATGCGTTTGTCTGTCTTCATGGCACGCAGGACGAGAAGGAGCAACTCAACGAGTTTAAGACTCACCTGGACGGCCTGAACAGGAGGGCCAAGACTATTATCCAGCTGAAACCCAGAAACCCTGCCACGCCGGTGAAAGGCAAGGTGCCCATCCAGGCAGTGTGTGACTTCAAACAGATGGAGGTATGTCAGAAGCACTGTATTGAGTGATGGTTATTTCCGATTCCTCTGTAATTAAAGGAAGCTGTGGAATGTACAGACAGATTTTTGCCTTTTAGCCTCATGCTCGGTTGCTGTCAGGCGACACTATTTTAGAATTAAATGGTCACTTCCATGCATGCAACCTGTCAAGGAAAGCATTCAGCTGTAAAATAATGTCTTATTTTCTAGCTTCAGTTCATCAGATCACTCTGAAACACCATATAAACATGATTTTCCCTCCCTTTCCCATCTCTTTTATTTACTGAATAGGCCACACGCATCATTCATAACCTCGTATTTGGCTTGAACTCCTCAAGACAAAGCGTCTCCAGAGTCTTTCGTTCTTTGCCCTCTTCCAGATCACGGTGCACAGGGGAGATGAGTGTATACTGGTGAACAACTCACAACCCTTCAAGTGGAAGGTGCGGAGCTCCAGCAGTGCAGAAGCCACAGTGCCGTCCATCTGCTTCATCGTCCCGCCCACCAACAAGGAGGCGGTGGACAGCAGCTCTGGGTAAAAAGATACAGTCTGCTACTTTTTTTTTTAAATCCTAGATGTTTAATCGCTCTGGTTTCAGTGGATCTCTGAATGGCCATGATCAAGGGTTTGGGTTAGATGTGACAAAGCATGTTAGTTCCGTCTTAGTCGACTTGCTTTATTTTGAACATTAGCTTTGTAGAAGAAGTTTTTTTTCCCCCCAGTATCCTTGGCTTTGATGTGTTCATTGTGTGCTGTGTCATAGACTGGACTCCAGTCTGCAGAAGCTGATGATCCTCTGGCAGAAGCTTCATGTGGACATGAAGAGCCTCCTGTCCTGGCAGTACCTCATGAGAGACATTCAGTTCATCAATTCATGGAACATCATCATGGTAGAAGACTTTGATTCGTATTGCACGTTCATTCTTTTCCCCCTGATGTTGGTGTATTTATCGTGCCAGCCACACCCCATGCCAAACTCTCATGATTCTATAGCTCTGGTCAAATTTTGTTGAAATAATAGTATACAAAAGGTTTACTCCTATGAAATAATTATTTTAAAAGATGAGTTATGCATGTACCTATGCTGGCACGTATCCCTCCGGCGCAGCCCCACCCTGATTGCCCAGCCCTCGCTGTGTCCCACCTCCCCAGTTCAAGACGCTGAAGGTGGAGGAGTACCGGCAGTCATTGAAGAACCTGGAGCTACACTATCAGGCCTTCATGCGCGACAGCCAGGACTCAGAGCTGTTTGGCGCAGACGACCGCATGCAGGCAGAGAGCTCCTACAGCAAAGCAGCACAGCACTACGATGGCCTGCTGCGCTCTGTGGAGCAAGGTGCGTATTGGATCAGGCCTGTGAGGTCCCTCCCACCCTCTGGCCCCTCCTACTCCAACCCTCCCACCCTGTGATTTCTACCAGCCCCATGGCCCCTCCCACTCCATGGTCCCTCACTTAGAAATGCCCATGTGACCCATACTGGGTATCTTAATGTCATTCTGTTTTACCAAGGTTTTCCATATGTGAGTATACCTACATTATACTACTATAAGCAGGGGGTTCATTTTTATATATATCTTGTAGTGAACCAATTATGGATATTTAAGTAAAATGTAACAATCCCCTGTTTATAGCCATTAGCCCACATTTTAGATGACAACTGTATCATTCATATTGCAGAACCTGTCTTCAGACCCGAAGACAAAGCTGCCGGTAAAGATATGAGATTGAATTTGAAAATTGACTGCATTCATCATCAAACTCAGCATCATGTTCCATGTCATCTCATCTCATCTCATCTTCTCTCCAATCTCTCAGTGCATTTTCTTTCATCCACTCTTTCATGCATCTTACCAGCTGAACTTCTGCTGTGGAGATTTGAATCCTACTAAAGATTCGCAGCATGTGAACGTTATTCATTTATGCCCGGATTCACACCGGTTTCTCACCATTTTGGCATGCATGAAGCTTACAGTTCTGAATTGTGAGATTTCATTTACCTAGTACCTTGCTAAAATGCATTCCGCAAAGTAAAAGCTGGTTATATATTGAAGAATCAATATTAAAAAACCAGTGTGCACATGAATCTGTTCCTTATTAATGGAAACACTAACTACCCTGTGTGTTTCTACTGACCAGGGCAGATTGAACGATACTTCAGTGCGCTCCACTTCTCAATGATATTCTTCTCCTTCTCTTTATGTTTATGGATGCTGCCGTAATGCTGAGTCAGCCAGTTGTGTAGATCGCATCTCTCCCTCTCTCCCTCCCTCTCCCTTTCTCTCTATCCCTCTCGTGCTCCACTGTTTACACGCTTTGCCCCGTCCGCCTAGGTGAGCAGGACGAGTGCGTGTGTAAGAGCTACGTCATGCAGCTGAAGGACCTGCGGCTGAGGCTGGAGGGCTGCGAGGGGCGCATGGTCACCCGGCTGCGGCAGCCGCTGGACGCTGAGCCCCCGGAAGCCTACACCCAGAGGACCAGCGAGCAGCAGGTGGGCTACACGCACGTAGGCTGCCCAGGTAGGGGAAGGGCAGGGGTGGTGGTGAGTGGGGCAGTTTGAGGAGGATAACCGCATCAGCAAGAAACACGCTCACGATCTCCGACTCAGATATTCAGAACAGGAACTGGACCCGTCAGTGTAAAAATCGTAGTTAAAGTCAGGCCTGAGTTCTAATGAGCAATATACTAGAGACCACTGCAGTTGTTCAGATGTCCCCTGATTAAAAATATACATCACTTTTTGTATTCATCACTACATACAGAATATTAAACCATGTTTTGTGCATTGTCTAATTCTGAAAATTCTCTAATGACTTGTAAGTCGCTTTGGATAAAAGCGTCAGCCAAATGCCGTAAATGTATTCATCATTACGTAGTGTACTTTTAAAAAACAACAACAACGAAACAACAGTTTATATCCTATTAAGTGTTGTCTTAATCATGCAATTATCTGGTCTTCATCAAAATGGAACTGAATACACGCACTAGTCCCTCTTCATGGCTCCATGTCCGCTGTCCTCTTCCCTCCACACAGAAGCTGCAGGCTGAGCTGGAGGGAATAAAATCAGACCTGGATACTGTGGGCAGGCAGAGCGAGGCGGCACTGACCTCCGCCCAGCAGTCCAGCTCCGCCCCCATACTGCGCTCGGAGCTGGACGTCACCCGCAAGAAGATGGAACACATCTACAGCCTCTCTTGCATCTACCTGGACAAGTTAGTAAAGAATCTGTCTGTCACGGGTGTGTCTTGGCATCCAACAAAGAAACTGACCATATTTAATTTTCAGATGTTTAAACATGATTTAAATACATATATTTAAATATATATATGAAAGGGTTTCTTACATTGAAATGCTCATTTGCATTATTTCTTTACTGCCTGAAAAGGTATTAATATACATTTATAATAAAACATGAACTGCTCATACTAGGAGTCTTCATCTCAGGTGTTGTTCTCCAAACAAATCAGAGTATCAAGTCATTGAGTATTATTACTTGTACTTTTTGCGGGACCCATGAAAATTGTTCTGTACATGTAGGCTGAAGACCATCAACCTGGTGATCCGCAGCACACAAGCCACAGAAGATGTTCTCAGGAAGTATGAGAGCCAGCTGCGTGACGGTCAGAGAGTGCCCTCCAACGAGAAGGAGGTGGAGGCCGACCGAGCACAGCTGGAGGTTCGACCCGACGTGCTTGGCAACCCCATGTTGTGTCTTAAACATGATGGGCCTTGTTATAATGTACCTATATACTGTTATACATGTCAAGTATGGATAATAAAGCAAACGTATTTTTTTGCTTTGTATTTGCCCCCTCCGCCCCCAATCATCCTACCCTACACCCAATCACAGAAACAGCGCTCTGCGGTCGAGGCCGACCAGCCGACGTTCGACCGCCTAGAGGCAGAGCTGGGCGAGGCGGCGGCGGTGAGCGCGCGGCTGTCACGGGCACGCGGCGAGTGGGACGGTGAGCTGGAGCACTACCGACAGCTAGTGGCGGGGCTGAAGGAGCGCTGGCAGGCCGTGCTCGTCCAGCTCGAACTGAGGCTCCGTGAGCTCGACACTCTGGACAGGCACATGCGTGCCTACCGCCAAAGCTACGACTGGCTCATCCGCTGGATCGCCGACGCCAAGCAGAGGCAGGAGGGCATCCAGGCCATGCCCGTTGGTGATGGTGGAGCACTCAGAGAGCAGCTGACCCAGGAGAAGGTACTGCAGCGTGAGTCCAGGGCTTTGTCCTGGACAGTGGATCTGGCCTGCTGTTTTAGTCATTTTTTGAGGGCCTGAATATCATTTTGAACATTTATTATTATTATTATTATTATTACACTGCCTAAATTGAGTTATTATTATTGTTGTTGTTGTTGTTGTTGTTGTTATTAGTCTACTGCCTTAACTTTTTTTATTATATCATACTATATATAATTATTGCATTTTGAACTTTAACTCTGAACAGAAGCTCTTTGAGGAGATTGAGAAGAATAAAGAGAAGGTGGATGAGTGCCAGGAGTGTGCCAAGGCCTACATTGATGCAGTAAAGGTAAAAAAAGAAACAGACTAGAATTTAAAGACTTTTTCCACAAATATATAATGTTTTACAATAATCGAAGCATCGCCTGCCCTGTTCTGCTCCAGGATTACGAACTTCAGCTGGTCACATACAAAGCTTTGGTGGAACCCATTGCGTCACCTCTAAAGAAAACCAAAATGGAGTCTGCCTCAGATAACATTATCCAGGAGGTATTTTCTACATTTATATTCCAGCAAGATCTTTTATTTAGTTTTTTTACTTTACTCTTTATTTCTAACTGGTTTGATTTTTTTACACATGTTGTATATGCATATTATTTTTTTATTATTTAAAACTATAAGCTGGTATTTAAAAAAGTGTTGTGAATTGCTTTTCAGTATGTCACTCTTCGGACACGCTACAGTGAGCTGATGACCTTGACAAGCCAGTATATAAAATTCGTCATTGATGCACAGCGGCGCTTAGAGGACGAGGAGGTAGGAGCCAAAGGTTAAAATATGGGAAGGATTAGAACCAGCTCCTTAACTTAGTCCTGACATATACATATGGAGAACATATGGAGTGTTACACATATGCATATCATATGAGACACAGCTTCAATTAGAACGGTTTAATTTCACAAAATTATGACTCGTCACTTTACTGTGAAAAGAGGCAATACATATATGCATATAGATATACAGTGTATATAT
>JAOXYF010000027.1:4717546-4737652 GCA_028565775.1 Sternarchorhynchus goeldii | reverse complement strand
CTCACCTAGGACATTATTAATGATAGATATAGATATATATTATACAGTAGATAAGGGTGCTCACCTAGGACATTATTAATGATATATTATACAGTAGATAAGGGTACTCACCTAGGACATTATTAATGATATAGATATATATTATACAGTAGATAAGGGTACTCACCTAGGACATTATTAATGATATATTATACACTAGATAAGGGTACTCACCTAGGACATTATTAATGATATATTATACACTAGATAAGGGTCCTCACCTAGGACATTATTAATGATAGATATAGATATATATTATACAGTAGATAAGGGTGCTCACCTAGGACATTATTAATGATATATTATACAGTAGATAAGGGTCCTCACCTAGGACATTATTAATGATATACACTAGATAAGGGTGCTCACCTAGGACATTATTAATGATATACACTAGATAAGGCTGCTCACCTAGGACATTATTAATGCTAAGTGCCAGTGGTGCAGTATCTCTTGTCCCCAACACTTTCTGTCCCTCATTATGAGTGTGGGGGGTGAATTTTTTTTTTTTTTTTTTTTTTTTTGTCACAAGAAGAGGCTTGAGATATAGAGATATAGATATAGATATCCCTCAGTCTGAAGCTCAAAGAACCACGGCACTTTTACACCAGCAGACACCATTGAACCCTGAATGGTGTCGTACCCTTTTCTTTTCCTGTTGTAAATTGAAATAACATCTTCCTTCCATTACCTTTTGCTTGGGCTTTTGATTTAATGAGTCAGAGAATGATTTAATGATTTAATTTAATTAGATTTAATGAGTCAGAGAATTATTTAATGATTTAATTTAATTTGATTTAATGAGTCAGAGAGAGATTTGATGATTTAATTTAATTTGATTTAATGAGTCAGAGTGATTTAATGAATCAGAGAATGATTTAATTTAATTTGATTTAATGTGTCAAAGTGATTTAATGATTCAGTTTAATTAGATTTAATGAGTCAGAATTATTTAATGATTTAATTTAATTTGATTTAATGAGTCAGATAGTGATTTAATGATTTAATTTAATTTGATTTAATGAATCAAGTGATTTAATGATTCAATTTAATTTGATTTAATGAGTCAGAGTGATTTATTGAGTCAGAGAGGGATTTAATAATTTAATTTAATGAGTCAGAATGATTTAATTTAATTAGATTCAATGAGAATGCTTCAGGCTGATTGCCACCCTTTTCTGGGTTGTTTTTTTTTTTTGAGAAGCACAAATTTTAATTTCTCCCCTATTTTCTTTTCTAACTTGTGTTTCTGTTTGCTTCTCTATACTGCCCAGTGCTTTATCATGATGAATGTTTGTCATATTTGGGCGCTAAGGAGGTAAATTTTCCACCACATTGTCATCATAGTAAAAAAATATCATAATCAAGTCGATGTGGTAATAGTCTTTCAGTCATTTAGTTACATTCAGCTCATAGATGAAGTGATATTGTCTATCACTACTGAAGAAAATACAAGATATAATAATCCAGTTAAGTCATTTTATCACAGTGACATTCATCAGATGTTTTTTGTTTTATTCATCCTGTGCTCTCACCAGTTTGGTTTCTTTCTTTGCTGCAGCACAGTTACCCTTAGGCTTGGTAACAGCATAAAATCTGAAGCAAATTTAAGCACTTCAGTTTTTAATGTTTTTGTCTTTCTTTGCATACTAACGTTTGGCTGTTTTGTTTGACTGTGATGTTTCAGAATACAAATGCAAAGTGCAAGAAATTTTTAAAATACCCTGATTACTCACATCCCTACCAGTCAGTCTTCAGAGTTGTAAAATAGAGAACTTTAAATATGTGTCTTAATAGTTATCTTAAGTTCTTTCAAGCCATCCAAAGGAGTAATACATCAGGACCACGATGCCATTCAGTATTCCAGTTCTGTGTTGTGAAGTGACTGTGTCTCATTCTGTGTGCCATACATTAAGTGATTTTAATTGCCTTTTATACACATAACACTCTACTTTTTAAGAAAACAAAATAATCCATCATATGGTTTCACTTGTGTAACTGTATGTGCCCCTATCTGTACTATACCATATAGTATCTAACCTGAAATGCTTTACCCTGTCTACTATTGTTTCCACTAATACAGAAAGCTACTGAAAAACTTAAGGAAGAAGAGAGGAAGAAGCTGGCCGAGATGCAGGCCGAGTTAGAAAAACAGAGACAGTTAGCAGAATCTCATGCCAAGGCCATTGCTAAAGCAGAACAAGAGGCCAAGGAGCTGAAGCAGAAGATGGAAGAGGAAGTCAGCAAAAGACAGGTTGTTGCTGTTGATGCAGAGAAACAGAAGCACAACATCCAGCAGGAACTCCATGAACTCAGAAACATCTCAGAACAGGAAATTAAGGCGAAAAGCCAACAGGTGGACGAGGCCCTGCAGAGCCGGGTCAAGATTGAGGAGGAGATCCGCATAATCCGACTCCAGCTGGAGACAACAGTGAAACAGAAATCGACGGCAGAAACTGAACTTCATCAGCTTAGGGACAAAGCGGCAGATGCTGATCGACTTAGAAAAGCTGCCCAGGAAGAGGCAGAAAAGCTTAGGAAACAAGTACACGAGGAGACGCAGAAAAAGCGCAAGGCAGAGGAGGAGCTGAAACAAAAATCAGAGGCAGAGAAGGAAGCTGCAAAGCAGAAACAGAAGGCTCTCGAGGAACTGGAGAAGTTCAAGCACCAGGCTGAGGAGGCTGAGAGGCGGATGAGGCAAGCTGAAATGGAAAAGGAGAAACAGATTAAAGTTGTAGAGGAGGTGGCACAGAAGACTGCTGCCACAGAGCTCCAGAGTAAGCGCCTGTCATTTGTTGAAAAAACAACAAAGCTGGAGGAGTCACTGAAACAAGAGCAAGGCAATGTTATTCAGCTACAAGAGGAGGCAGAGCGTCTGAAAAAGCAACAGGCTGAAGCAGATAAGGCAAGAGAACAAGCAGAGAAGGAACTGGAGATGTGGAGACAGAAAGCCAATGAAGCTCTCCGTCTGAGGCTCCAGGCTGAGGAGGAGGCCAGTAAGAAGAGTGCCGCTCAGGAGGAGGCAGAGAAGCAGAAAGAGGAAGCAAAACGAGAGGCAAAGAGGAGGGCCAAAGCAGAGGAGGTTGCTCTCAAACAGAAGGATACTGCAGAGAAGGAACTTGAGAAGCAAAGGAAAGAAGCAGAAGAAACTGCCCAACAAAGGCTTATAGCAGAGCAGGAGCTCATCCGTTTGAGGATAGATTTTGATCATGCTGAGCAGCAGAGAAATTTACTGGATGATGAACTGCAGCGCCACAAAAATGAAGTGAACACAGCTGTGAAACAGAGGGAACAGTTAGAGGCGGAGCTTTCCAAGGTGAGAAAGGAGATGGAAGTTCTCATACAGCTAAAATCCAAAGCTGAAAAAGAGTCCATGTCAAGTACTGAAAAGAGCAAGCAGCTTCTTGAATCTGAGGCAGCCAAGATGAAGGAACTTGCTGAGGAAGCAGCTAAATTGAGGTCGGTCGCTGAGGAAGCAAAGAAACAAAGGCAGGTTGCAGAGGATGAAGCAGCACAACAGAGAGCAGAGGCTGAGAAGATCCTTAAGGAAAAGCTGGCTGCCATCAATGAAGCAACTCGTTTGAAAACTGAGGCAGAAATTGCTTTGAAAGAGAAGGAGGCTGAAAATGAACGTCTTAGGAGAAGAGCTGAAGATGAAGCTTATCAAAGGAAAGTGCTTGAAGACCAAGCAGCTCAGCATAAGCAAGACATTGAAGAAAAGATCAGTCAAGTAAAAAAGTCTTCTGAGGCTGAATTAGACAGACAGAAAAAAATAATCGAAGAGACTCTTAATCAAAAGAAAGTGGTAGAAGAGGAGATTCACATTATAAAACTCAACTTTGAAAAGGCCTCAACAGGAAAGCTTGATCTTGAACTTGAGCTGAAGAAACTAAAGAGCCTTGCTGATGAGACTCAGAAGATTAAAGAAAAAGCAGAAGAGGAGGCAGAGAAATTTAGGAAACTTGCTGTTGAAGAAGAAAAGAAGAGGAAGGAGGCAGAGGAAAAAGTTAAAAAGATTGCAGCTGCAGAGGAGGAGGCAGCAAGACAGTGTAAAGCTGCTCAGCAAGAAGCAGAGCGTCTCAGAAATAAAGCGGAGGAGGCCAAAAAGCACAAAGATGATGCTGACAAGGAAGCTGAGAAACAAATACTTTTAGCTAAAGAGGCTGCACAGAAGTGTTCAGCTGCTGAACAAAAAGCTCAGAACGTTCTTGTCCAGCAAAAAGAGGATAGCCTTGCTCAAGCTAAGCTAAAAGAGGAGTTTGAGAAGGCCAAGAAATTAGCAGAAGATGCTGCAAAGGCCAAAGAGAAAGCAGAACAAGAAGCTGCTCTGTTTCGGCAAAAAGCTGATGAAGCTGAGCGGCAGAGGCAAGCCGCTGAAGCAGAAGCAGCGAAACAGGCCAAGGCCCAAGAAGACGCTGAAAAAATGAGAAAAGAAGTTGAATCAGAAGCTTCCAAACGTGCTAAAGCAGAGACAAGTGCACTAAAGCAGAAAAAGCAGGCTGAAGCAGAGATGGCCAAACAAAAACAGCTTGCTGAGACTACCTTGAAGCAAAAGTCTCAGGTTGAGCAAGAGTTAACAACAGTAAAACTACAACTTGAAGAGACTGATAAACAAAAGACTGTCTTGGATGAGGAACTGAAACGATTGAAAGGTGAGGTTTGTGATGCTGTCAAGCAGAAAGTTCAGGTGGAAGAGGAGCTCTCTAAAGTCAAGAGTCAAATGGAAGAGTTAGTTAAACTTAAGGTCAAAATTGAGGATGAAAATCAGCAGCTTATGAAAAAAGATAAAGAAAACACAAAGAAATTGCTTGAGGAAGAGGCACAGAATATGAAAAAGCTGGCTGAAGAGGCTGCACGGCTCAGTATTGATGCACAAGAAGCTGCTAGACTGAGGCAAGTTGCAGAATCTGACCTTGCCCAACAGAGAGAACTGGCTGAAAAGATGCTTAAAGAGAAGATGCTAGCCATTCAAGAAGCAACAAAACTGAAGGGTGAAGCTGAAAAGCTCCAGAAACAGAAAGACCAGGCTCAGGAAGAGGCCCAAAAACTTCTGGAGGCCAAACAGGAGATGCAACAGCGTTTAGAGCAAGAGACTGAGGGCTTCCAAAAATCCTTGGAAGCAGAACGCAAGAGGCAGCAAGAAGTAACTGCTGAGGCTGAAAAGCTAAAACTCAGGGTAACACAGTTAACCAATGCCCAGAAAAAAGCAGAGGAAGAGGCTGATAAATTCAAGAAACAGGCAGAAGAAATTAGAAACCGTTTGCTGGATACTGAAAAGCAAACTTCAGAAAAATTCGTAGTTGTTGAGAAATTGGAAGTGGAGAGATTACAGAGCAACAAAGAAGCAGATGATCTGCGCAAAGCTATTGCTGAGCTTGAAAAAGAAAAAGAGAAACTAAAACAAGACGCACTGGATTTACAAAATAAAGCAAAACAGGTATCAAGCAAGACTAAAATGCTAATTTGCTTTAAAATAACCTGAATGACTTTTCTTAATTGTATAAAAAGCTCATGAGATCTGATCTGTTAACTTGTTAGTCGTATAGCAAAGCTTCTCTCTCTCTTTATATAAAGAAACATATTTATATAAAAAAAAATGTCACAATGTAATTATTTATTTAATAAAGCATTATTTTACACTTATTATAGGGTCAGCAATGTTGTTGCATTTGTAAAATTAATGCTAATTAATTAATGTTTTCTGTTTCGTCATAGATGGCCAATACACAACAAGAGCAAATACTTCAGGAAAAGACAGTTCTACAGCAAACTTTCCTTACAGAGAAAGAAACCCTACTGAAAAAGGAGAAGGCTATTGAGGGAGAGAAAACAAAGCTAGAGAAACAACTTGAAGATGAAGTCAAGAAAGCCAAAGACTTAAAAGATGAACAAGAGCGTCAGAAGAAGCAAATGGAGGAGGAGAAACAGAAACTTCAGGATGTCTTGGATGCTGCAGTCAAAAAGCAGAAGGATGCTGAAGAAGAGATGCTTAACAAGCAAAAAGAGATGGAAGAGCTAGAAAAGCAACAAAAAGAAAAAGAAAAACTCCTGGGTGAGGAAAACAAAAAATTACGGGAAAAGGTCCAGCAGCTCCAGGGGGCCAAGAAACCCACAACATCTCAAACAAAGGAAATTGAGGTCCAGACTGACAAGGTTCCTGAGGATGTGCCTGTTACAGCAACGATGCAAGAAACATCAAAGAAAGTTTTCAATGGTTCTGCAGAGATTGATGGTGTAAAGGCAATTGGAGACTCACCCCTGGCATTTGATGGAATCAGGGAGAAGGTGCCAGCAAGCAGGCTTCATGAAATTGGTGTGCTGAACAAAAAAGAATTTGACAAACTTAAAAAAGGCAAGACAACTGTGCAGGAGCTTAGTAAGATGGACAAAGTCAAGATGTGTCTGAAAGGCAAGGATTGCATAGGTGGTGTAATAATGGAACCTAACCAAAAAATGAGCATTTATCAGGCTTTGAAGGAGAAGAGAATTGCACCTAGCACAGCTATGATGCTGCTTGAAGCTCAGGCTGCATCTGGATGTATTATTGATCCCACTAAAAACAGAAGACTCTCTGTCAGTGAGGCTGTGAAGGAGTCCATTATTGGGCCTGAACTGCACACTCCATTACTGTCTGCTGAAAGGGCTTCGGCTGGTTTTAAAGATCCTTTCACTGGACATAAGATCTCTCTTTTTGAAGCCATGAACAAGGGTTTGGTCACAGAAGATCAAGCCACTAAACTTCTTGATGTTCAACTTGCAACTGGTGGCATTATCGACCCAGTAAACAGTCACAGAGTTCCAGTTCAAACTGCTTGTGAACAAGGACAGTTGGATGAGGAGTTAAACAAAGTCTTGTCCAGTCTTCCTGATGATGGAAAAGGATTCCATGATCCCAACACACAAGAAAGCCTCACTTATAGCCAGTTACTAGAAAGATGCAAAATAGATCCTGAAACGGGTCTTCCACTTCTTCCTATTACAGAGACAGCAGCACTTATCAAGAGGACTTACACAGATGAAGAAACTAAAGATGCGTTCAATAAAACAAATCTCTTAATGCCATTTGGAAGATTCAAAGGAAAAACAGTGACCATCTGGGAAGTGATCAATTCTGAGTACTTCACTGAGGATCAAAGAATAGACCTTATTCGTCAATATAAATCAGGCAAAATTACTATAGAGAAAATTATAAAGATTGTAATAACTGTCGTGGAGGACAAAGAGAAAAATAAAGAACCCGCCTTTGTTGGATTGAGATCATCTGTGCCTGCATCTGAACTTCTAGACTCAAAGATCATTAATAAAGATATATTCAATGAATTGCACAATGGCAAAACATCTGTTGAAGAGGTATCTGAGATGGAGGCTGTCAAAAAAGCTTTAAGGGGAACAAACAGTATTGCTGGAGTGTATATCGAATCAACTAAGGAGAAGGTATTAATCTATGAAGCCATGAAGAAGAATATACTTGGAGCAGAGGTTGCATTAACCCTCCTAGAAGCTCAGGCAGGAACAGGCTTCATTGTTGATCTAGCAAAAAATCAAAACCTTACAGTTGATGAGGCTGTTAAATGTGGGATTGTTGGTCCAGGGCTACATGAGAAATTGTTGTCTGCAGAAAGAGCAGTGAGGGGATACAAGGATCCATACACTGGAAAGACTGTATCCCTGTTTGAGGCAATGGAAAAAGACCTCATTAAAAAAGAGCAGGGTATTCGGCTCCTGCAGGCCCAGCTTGAAACTGGAGGAATTATTGACCCAGTGAAAAGTTATCGGATTCCTCAGGAAGTTGCTTACAAACGTGGGTATTTCAGTGAGGCAATGAACAACTTCCTAAGCAGCTCAGACACTAATAAAGTATTCTTTGACCCGAATACAAGGGAGAATGTTTCTTATGCACAGCTGCAGAAAAAATGCATCACTGACAAAGAGACAGGTTTCCCATTGTTGCCACTCTCAGAAAAAGCTATTAAGTACACAGAACTGGATCAGCTATTGAATGTTGAAACCAAAGAGGCCTTAAACAGGGAAACTCTGGAGTTACACAGTGGACTCTTTAAAGGACGAAAAGTAACCATTTGGGAGATTATCAATTCTGAATATCTATCTGAAGAACAAAGGATTGAAATATTACGTCAGTACAGATCAGGTAAAATTACAATTGAAAAAATAATTACAATGGTGATCACTTTGGTTGATGAAAAAGAGAAGAAAAAGCAGCAAGATACCTTTACTGGTCTCAGAGGCCCAGTTACTGCCACCTCCCTGTTTGAATCTAAAATCATTGACAAAACTACTTACGATCAGCTCCAAGATGGCAAAAAGAAACCACAGGAGATTAGTGAAATTGATTCAGTAAAGAGATACTTGCAAGGATCTGAAACCATTGCTGGGGCATTCATTGAAAAATCAAAAGAAAAGCTCAGCATTTATCAAGCAATGAAACAGAAATTACTAACACTCGATACAGGCATTTCCCTGTTGGAAGCCCAAGCAGCAACTGGGTTTCTTATTGATCCAATCAAGAATCAAAGGTTTACAGTGGATGATGCTGTAAAAACTGGCCTTGTTGGCCCTGAACTTCATGAAAAGCTGCTGTCTGCAGAGAAGGCAGTAACTGGCTATAAAGATCCATATACTGGTAACAAAATCTCCCTTTTCCAAGCAATGCAAAAAGAACTTGTTCTAAGAGAACATGCCATACCTCTTCTGGAAGCCCAAGAGGCTACTGGGGGGATCATTGATCCAGTGAATAGTCACCGTATTCCCACTGACACAGCTATTCAGCGAGGTTACTTAAACAAGCAAATGGCCAAGTCCCTTATTGACCCTTCAGAGGATGTCAAAGGTTTCACTGACCCTAACAAAGATGAGTGTGTCACTTACAGACAACTGTCCGACAGATGCATGAAAGATCCAGAGTTTGGATTTTTTATCTTACCACTTCATAAAGCGGAGGTTCCAAAAGAAGTTGAGAAGTCATATGTTTACACTGAAGAGCAAGTGCAAACTGACTTGGCTAATACTCAGATGAATATACCACACAAAACCTTAGCAGGAAAGGAAATGACCTTATGGGATGTTATGTCATCAGACTTGCTCCAAGAAGAGGACAAACGAAGACTTATTGAACAGTACCGGACTGGGGTGATCACTAAGGAGAGAATGATCATTATTGTCATTGAAATCATTGAGCAAAGAGAAGTCATTAAAACTGATCAGAGTATGTTATGTGATGTAATCCGACGTAGAGTTACAATTGAAGAGCTATACAGCTCTCGTATAATAGACCTTGAAACATACAATCTCCTGAAACAAGGCAAGAAAACCATTAGGGAAATTATGGAAATCCCAAAAGTTAAGCAGTACCTCTTTGGCACAGGCACCATTGCTGGAGTGCTTTCAGACGGTTTTGTTAAAGTTAGCATTTACCAGGCCATGAAAAGAGGGCTCGTCAATCCTGATGTAGCAACTGATTTGTTAGAGGCACAAGCAGCCACAGGATTTATCATTGACCCAGTAAAACAGCAATTGCTAACAGTCGACGAGGCTGTCCGCAAGGGTCTTGTTGGACCAGAACTCCACGACAAACTCTTGTCTGCAGAGAGGGCAGTCACAGGATATAAAGACCCCTACAGTGGGAAAGTAATTTCGCTATTCCAAGCCATGAAAAAGGATCTGATTTCCGAAGAGTATGCTTTAAAACTCCTAGAGGCTCAGATTGCAACTGGTGGCCTAATGGATCCTGAGTACAATTTCCACCTCCCAGATGATGTTGCAATGCAACGTGGATACATCAACAAAGAAACTTGTGAGAGGCTATGTGACCCAAGTGGAGATGTCAAGGGGTTTACTGATCCAACAACAAATGAAAAGCTGTCCTATGCTCAACTTCTCAAGAGATGCAAGGTTGACAAAGAAAGTGGCCTGCATTTGCTCGCTCTTGCAGACAAGAGACTGATGTTCAAGGGTCTTAGAAAACAAATCACGTTGGATGAACTACTGTGCTCTCAGATTATTGATCAGAAAACCTACACCGAGCTTGCAGAAGGTAGTATCTCGGTGGAAGAAATCAGTAAAACCTTGAAGAAATACCTTGAGGGCACAAGTTGTATTGCAGGTGTGTATGTTGAGGCTACTAAAGACCGCCTGTCAATTTATCAAGCCATGAAGAAGAACATGATCAGACCTGGCACTGCTTTTGAGTTGCTTGAGGCTCAAGCAGCTACTGGATATGTTATTGATCCGATCAAAAATTTGAAATTGACTGTCAATGAAGCTGTAAAAATGGGAGTGGTTGGCCCAGAATTTAAGGACAAGCTTCTCTCTGCTGAACGAGCTGTGACTGGATACAAAGATCCTTACTCTGGTAAGATCATTTCTCTATTCCAAGCCATGAAGAAGGGTCTGATCCTTAAAGATCATGGTGTTCGTCTTCTTGAAGCTCAAATAGCCACTGGTGGAATCATTGATCCTGAGGAGAGTCATCGCCTTCCAGTAGAAATGGCATACAAGCGTGGCCTCTTTGATGAAGAGATGAATGAGATTCTGACCGATCCCTCTGATGACACTAAAGGGTTCTTTGATCCAAACACAGAGGAGAATTTGACATATCTTCAGTTAATGGAACGGTGCACGACTGACCCTGAAACTGGACTTGCTCTCTTATTGCTGAAAGAGAAGAAGCGGGAAAGAAAGACATCTTCAAAGTCATCAGTGCGCAAACGCAGAGTAGTGATTGTGGACCCAGAAACAGGAAAAGAAATGTCTGTTTATGAAGCTTACCGTAAAGGTCTCATAGATCATCAGACATACCTAGAACTTTCAGAACAAGAATGTGAATGGGAAGAAATTACCATCTCATCATCAGATGGAGTTGTCAAGTCTATGATCATTGATAGAAGGTCTGGACGTCAATATGACATTGATGATGCCATCACTAAGGGTCTAATAGACCAATCTGCTTTAGACCAGTACCGTGCAGGCACTCTGTCCATTACTGAATTTGCAGACATGTTGTCTGGCAATGTGTCTGGCAGCAGATCACGTTCATCTTCCTTCGGGTCCACTTCATCATATCCCATGAGTCCTGCTCCATCCATCAGAGCCCCAGCAACAACCTGGAATGACCCTACAGAGGAGACAGGTCCAGTGGCTGGTATCCTAGATACAGATACTTTGGAAAAGGTGTCAGTCACAGAGGCCATGCATCGTAATCTAGTTGACAACATTACTGGTCAAAGACTGCTAGAAGCACAAGCATGCACAGGAGGTATCATTGATCCAAACACTGGAGAAAGGTTTAGTGTTGCTGATGCCATGAACAAAGGACTGGTGGATAAGATAATGGTAGATCGCATAAATTTAGCTCAGAAAGCCTTCCAAGGATTTGAAGATCCAAGAACCAAAACAAAAATGTCAGCTGCTCAAGCCTTAAAAAAGGGTTGGCTGTATTATGAAGCTGGTCAGCGTTTTCTTGAAGTCCAGTACCTGACAGGTGGGTTAATTGAGCCTGATGTTGAAGGCAGAGTACCACTGGATGACGCTATAAAGAAAGGTACACTAGATGCTCGTACTGCACAGAAACTGAGAGATGTTAGTGGATACTCTAAATACCTTACATGCCCAAAAACAAAGTTGAAGATTTCTTATAAAGACGCTATGGACAGAAGCATGATTGAGGAGGGATCTGGATTACGTTTACTGGAGGCCTCATCCCAGTCCAGTAAAGGCCTTTATAGCCCATACAGTATCAGTGGCTCTGGATCAACCTCAGGATCCAGGTCTGGCTCTAGAACTGGTTCAAGGTCTGGCTCCAGACGAGGGAGCTTTGATGCCACTGGCTCTGGGTTTTCCATGAATTTCTCCTCATCTTCTTACAGCTCCCCAAGCTATGGACGCCGATACAGTTCAGGAGTTTACAGTGGGTTGGATATGGATGAACTAAAACAGGCTCTAACAGCATTATCACCCATCCAAAACTGTTGCTCTGAGGAGAGAAAAATATTGCCACTATTGCAACCACAGTGTTCATTAGTTGCTTAATCTGCTCTGTATGTGGGTGCTGTGGAGCTGGGGAAATATTTCTTCCATATTAGATTGTATATTTTCAATATTTAAATTATTTTCTTACATTATAACATAATACATATAGTGAGCTTGTAATAGCTTCACAAATCAAGGAACATCCATGGATTTTTTTTGTTTTGGTTTCTTTGTTACATATTGCAGTTGTCAGTGTTAATATTTTCACTTCTCTAGTATTTTTATTAAAGACATTAGTCTTTAGTCCATCTAATGTGGTATATATTCAAAAACGTATATGTATTTTTTTTATTTTAACATTGTTTGAATATATAGAACACTTGAAAGCTTCAAGTATAGAGTAAAATTTATTATGATTTCTATTGTACAAATATGCTACAGACCAGAATGATATTGACAATGTACATTTTGTTGGCATGTTAAAAAGAAGAGCTCATAACCATCTACAGAGTGGGAAGATTATTAATAAGAGCACATGAAGAAACAATGCTTCAGAAATACTCTTTGGCAACACTGCCCTAGTTACTAGTTCAAATAAAGGATTTGTTCATTATCCTTTTCATAATGGAATAGAACAACAGCTGTCTCCCTTGAACTGTACAGTCTTTTAAGATTAATTAAAATGGATTAATTGATTGTTTTATCACTGATCTTACTGCATCTATAAAGGCTCAGAAACTATAACAAACTGCAAAAGATGGCACTAAAACATAAAGGCAAGACCTACTCATCCCATCCTTATCTAGTCTTCCTGTATCATCTCCTTGTTCAGAGGACTTCATAAATCACCAGATATCTGCATCTATTATATTGTAAGTGTAATCATACATTTTTAATTTTCAAGATTACGGATTAAAATAGTAGATTTCTCAAGATTTCATTGCAATATTTTATTCTGGAAGGCTTTGTACTATATTTTGGTTTTATAGTATGACACGACAAAAGTGCATCATGTGGCTTAGTTTAGCAAAGTTTTATTAATGAGATTTTTGTATTATTATCAACAGCTTTCTCTTGCTGAAAAGGACACGTGTCTCTACTTTGAACCTCAACACTGCAATGTCACCACATTCAAAACTCAAATGATGTAGGTACTTACCGGTGTGATGGTTCAAGATTATGTTCTATTATATACCTTCCACTGATTTTATTTGAATTCCAGGCTTTTCTTTGTAATATACATTGCTGTTTGATTGACACATTATCTATGATACATATGGTTTGCATATAATATATTAATCCATGAATTGATTTGGTGAGAACATTACACCTATTCATGGTTTGTTATAGACTATTCCTTGTGTTCTACTGCCCACTGAACAGATGGCTTCAATCAAAAGAACCACAAATAGATTTAAACACAAATAGATTGACCAACATACATGTTCTGCTACCTTCATTTGTTATTAATCTTTCAGCAGTAATTCTTCATTTTATTTGCTAATATGTCTTATGTTTAATATGTTTTTGAGATGATTAGAAAAGGTTATTAAAAGCAAAAGACTGGGAGACCTTTCAGACCCATATACAGTAATAATTAATGGGTTTAGCACTAAATGTTGAGGGTTGAGGATGCTTATATCTCTTGTATTGCCAAGTTTTAAACTCTTCACTGGAAGACACTGGACTATAACAATTAGTCAAAAATCATGCTTGTCCTCTGTAAACCTGTGATAACTGTACATATTAAAATCTCTTGCAATCTGTGGCACAATAAGAGAAGATTAAAACTTGAAGGAATCGTGCATAAATCTTCACAGTATACAGTTTTTAACACCATGTATAATGCACCTTTGATAATGCAACTTTCATAATCTTCAGAGTTCTTTTTTTCTTGTCTTCTACTTTATTAATCTTCTTTTTAAGATAGTAATTTTCAGTACTATCCCACCCAGTACCTTTACTTTGAAAAACTTTATCACTATACTGTAAAGTCATCATATGTGTCATTATCAACTATATTTTCATATATTATATATATTATATTTTTTCTTTGCATGTTTTTGCTAATATGGATCAAATGATGCAGTATAAACAACTGTATTCAACAAAGCTTTTTGTGAGTAAAGCTTCTTGTGGCAGTTTAAGGATATATTTGAACCAAAACTGCCTTGTTTTGGGACATAAGGCATGATTGTATTTATAGTATGGGATTATATTCTAATGTAAATAAACTATTAAATTGTCACCTACAAAGTGTTTGTGTAAGCTTTAGACTTTTAAGTATTAACATGTAAACGTTATTTTATACGTCAGTATGAGCTTAAAGAGATAACAGTTCATGAAATGGATACTCCTTCTGCATGTTAACCCTCCCCCCATTACGTCCAACCTCACATGCAATCAAAAATACAACTCCGCAGATCTCAAGATGCAACTAGAGTTAAAATAAAAGTGAATCATTTTAGCCAGGTGTATCTCTCATTGTTCATAAGTTTTCCTTTCTGGCACTCGAAAGGAAAACTCAATATGAACAGTTTAGTGATTCTCATTTTACCTTATTTATTAAATGTCATTTATATAATCTGTCTACTTTTGCTACACCTTCTCTGAAAGGTTCAAAAGGTTAGATGTGCACAATAACATAATTTGTGTAGACTGAAAATGTGATATGTTAATACTGTGATGGCGGCAATAATGAACATTATGCGGGAGGCTGCAGGGAACATTATGTTTAATGATAACTGCAGACGAACAGTGAACCTCAGAGCAGTCAATCATAAAACACAGCAACAGGTTGAATCTAGCTAGCGAGAGTTTGGTATTACCAAACTTTAAAATACAACATAAAGCAAACTTGCGAAAGTCTTCACGAAGGCTGGGCTTCAAGGCAGTCTGCAGGCTCGGTAGTCCTCAGGCAAGCGAATGTGCAGCGATGGGTTAGTGAGACCTGTGGGCTTATATGCAGAGGTGAGATGATTAGTGGAGATTGAAGTCAGCTGTAGATGATAAATGGGTGATTGGGACCGAGGCAATGAAAGAAGTGAAGTGGAGGTGGCTGTGGCGCTAGGTCTGCATGCCTGGCGTGACTTGACAAATACACTTATTTTTTTCATAAGAACAATTTTGTACCATAAGTAACCGAATGCCAATTATTTCAAAACATTTTGGAACGTAGTGGTGTTTTTTGCATTTTCAGTTACTTGAGGGATACAAAGAAAGCCACCCGACCTTGACTAATTTTTGCATAATCATAAAAATTCATGAGTAATTACCAACAGTAAAAAGCCTGTAAAAAAGTATCACACCATTCTCCCATATAAAATATTTCAAATGCATTACTTAGAGTACTAGGTTGCACATAGGTTGCATTCCTTTAATTAATCCAGGAAATTAATTAAATTGCACATGATTATTACATCATAGTTATTGGCACAATGAACAGTGTGCTTTAGAATACACATGAGTAATGTAAAATGACAAAACTTCACTAGTTTTAAAGGAATTCATTAACAAGTATCACTACAGTTGTATGAATACAGGATTATGCCTTTACTAATCTGGTTTGAGGTATTTTCCCAGCAGAATTTTATACATGAATTCTTTACATAAGGCCAAACAATTCTCCAACAACATAACGGCAGGAAAGGATAAACTTGGCAGAAAGAGAACAGATTATTTGGCATGCTCAAACACTAAGATGTGTAAATCAGGGATCTACGGTGTGCAGGGATGGACTGTGACAAATCTAGCGATGTCAGTATTGTTAAAAGGACAGAACCAGAAGGAAACATATTCATGAGCCCCCCCCCCCCGGAATGTCAGCACTTTCTCACTTCCAGTCCACAAACCTGAGTGACAAAAAAGAGGTGAGGTGACAGCATCATGACATCCCGGTTTACCACAACTCTCAAGGCATATGACCCCCCCAGGTCTACACCTTTATCTAAGATGAGAGGCACTAACAGAAAGCCTAACTATACAAATAGGTTTTCAGCCTAGCTTTAAATTCAGAGACTGTCTGAGTCTCAAACTCAGATGGAAGGTGGGTGGGAAGGTTATTCGATAGTGTGGGAGCCTTATAGGAAAAGGTTCTGTCCCCTACGGTATATTTGCTTATTCAAGGTACTAATAAAGAGCTTGTACTTTTTTGATCTAAGCAGATGTGGCAGATTATAGTAAACCAGGAGTTCACTGAGGTTCTGTAGGGCAAAAACATGCAGTGCTTTGTATAATCAGTATGAAATTTTACTGGGAGCCAATTACTCCTAAGACAGGAGTAATAATCTATAGTTAATGCAAATTGCCACCATTAAACCTGAAATTTGCTGGTCTTAAAACTATTCACTTATCTGGGAATGGGTGTGAGGTTAACAGTTGTTCTGCAGCCAACCACTAGAGGGCGGAAGACACATAGGGGCTTCAATACATCCACTTGAATGTAGTCTATGCTTAAAACAAATCTAAGAGCTCCCCTGAGCCTAATGCTAGCTCTGCATCTTTTGATGATTGCTGCTGTTTTGTAGAGTCATTGCTCGATTAATGATTAATAATGACCAGTCAAATGTCTAAGGGCCTTCAAACACAGAGTCTGCATGTCTGCAAGCCTGCATGACTTCTCACCTTCATTGACTTAGCAGCACTCAGGATCAACTTGGTACTTTACATGACATGTGCAAACATTCACACAGGTATTTGTTTGTGTATGTATTTATTCTCTCCCTGTCCCACTATCACAGACTGGATCTTCTAGACACCCCCACCCCCACACCTGCTACACCCACCACACCCAGAGATAATAACACTGAGGTTTTTAGAGGACAACAACCTGGTGAGTGCTTTCTCTTGTCTAATCACATTAGATGAGATCTGGGTGTGGACATCTTTATCTGACATATACTTCATGGTCTTCTGTTAAGGGGTGAGCTTCCCCTAAGGAGTGGTGGGAATTCGTCACAAAAACACATTTACCTGTACCACTGCAAATCTTGATTTTCCTGCTGGGCATCCTGTTACTGTTGCATAACTTGATTTAAGCTGGATTTGAAGTTTGGTAAACCTGTTTTTAATTCCTCATGTCTATTGGGAGTTTCAAATATTCTTGCCAAGTTACAGTGAAAAGTGTATTACCTCTGCTGACCATCATGGTTCAAAACCCTGCCCAGCATGTTATCAGCTTGCAGTACTACATTCACACTCTTACAGAAAAAAACTGCATATGAGATAAGAATTTGGAGAAAAGATTATCACTCATCAAACCTAGTTGAGGTTATACAACAGGAAAAACACACTGATAGTATGATATCAGACCATTTCTACCCAAACAACAGGTACTGGTTACAGGTACTGGTACTGGTACTGGTACTGGTCCCGCAGAAGAGGGGTTGAAGCGTTAAGTGGCTTTCAGGTTGTTTCCTGATGGACATTTGGGTGTTGTGTATTTTTTCACTGTTGGTTGTGGTTTTGCATATATACTGCATAGTATTACATGCACTACTAAATGCGGTTTGTTAAACTTGTGTAGACAACAAGCTGTTAAGGATACATCTCATTATATTTACTTTCAATAATGTCTGACATTCTAAGTTAAGGTTTGATTAAAACATTACAAATAAATAACATGAGATAAATGAGATATCAGTACAAACTCACTCCTGAAACTATGTCAGAAAAAAGGTGTCAGAGCTGTATGTCAATATTGTCAAATAAAACCATGATTTGTTGAACTGCTTTAAGATAGATATGGCAAAGTCCTCTGGAGTAAAACAAAACAGGTCATAATATATAATATAGTTCATAATATAGTCCACAGTTTATAATGTAATCCGCAGGTATCACACAAAGGTAGGTGTAATACATAGTGAACTAGGCCAAGGGTTGGCAGACAAGGTCAGGAAGGTAACCAAGGGTTAAGCAGAGATCTAAAAGGAAGAAAGGAAAAATGCTTGGTATGCAACATACTAAGCATTAATGACAGAGCACTTCCTTCCACAATAGGTGGATCTACTCTGCATCGTATGGAAATCAAGGAAGAGGTACCCATGATTGTTTTTCCCATCCATAGCCCTCACAGACTGTAGGCAACTGCCACACAGGAGGGCAAGCACTGTGTAAGTGGACCTTACACAGCAGTGGGGTGGGGGGTAGTGACAAGGGAATGACAGAATTCACATTTCTCAGCCTTGTTTGTTGAATGGCCTCATCTACAAATGTTTTCATGGCATCAGACTCCAGCTGGGAGTGAGCAAGGCTTGGCTTACCTGAGTAGCAGTGCCTCAGGGAGGAGGTAGCTTTGATGAATACATCTGCACAGCCTTGGTAGTAGGGATGGAGAATAGAAACCAGGTCTGGAATGACAGAGCTGTCAATATATGTAGCTCAAGTGGGAAATTACAAACGGTGTGAAAGGCAGTTGAAGATCCATTGGGGTCATGGAAGCGTTCCTCACCAGTACAGTCCTATGGGACAGGGTCAGGCCTGATCATGAAGGGTGGGTGGGGCTGCATGGGCTCAGGATCAGGTTGTATGCTGCGTGTGGCCATGTTGACATGATTCATATTGTCCATAGAGATGGATGAGTTCTGGTGGTGTCACAGTAGCACTCCTGCTCAGTTCATAGTTCCTTGGACAGCACCCAACAAAATATCACCTTGAGTGTGGGTTTGTTACTCCTGTTACCTGAAGCTATTGCACCGTGGTGGTGCTTCTGCTCTAGTGGATTTCAGCATTCCAGGATCCTTTCTAGATGCTGAATGGCCTTAAATGGCTTTAAACAGGTTGTAAAAACAAGGTGGGGTCTTGGCTGCCCTATAGGCTATTTCACCAGGTTCACGCCTCACAGTTGAGTAAAGATAACATGATGTACACATTGCTCATCCATATAGAACTTTGGAGCATGGTATTTAAGTATATAGTACACTCTGAAGTTTTTACAGAAATCCAAAGAGCGTTCTAGAACAGCCCCAGCAATACAGGCTGCCACAGTGGGTATGGTGAGCAGGTCAGCAGCAGTTAATGCAACAGAGCAATTTATTGTTAAGGTAATCTTGTTTTTACTGGATCCATGTGGTTAAAGTAGTCTGTAATGAGAACAAAGACTCCAAACATGAGAGAATCCAGTTGCAGTAGGATTAATTCAGAAACCAGAAGGTTTCAAAAGACTTCATAATAATAACCAGTGCATAATAATCCACGGTTGTCACAAAATGGTTGGTGTCAGCCAGCAAGGTCCAGGGTTGGTGATGGCAGGCAGAGTCAAGGACGTATCCAGGCACTAAGAAAGATATATGGTGTCAAAGGACTCAGGGAAGTATGCTGGCAGATGGGAAAAATGCTCAATATGCAATATGGAGTTGGCAATAGTTCACAATGTATGAAAAAGAGCAACAGGAGTATAAGAAGGACTGAGGATGAAAACTGATTAGTGAAGAATAGGAGAGAAGATGGGGGACAGGTAGAGATGGTTCATTTTTGTGAGAGCTTGATTGCATATGTAGAAGTACGAGTCTGAATTTAGTGCACTTCCAGAGTAGTGGGTGTGTTGGTCTGTGCATCAGGCCGGTCAAATACTTATTTATTTTAGACGTGTTCATTTTGTTAACGTTGATTGACAAAATAAGTATGAAACGTGTGCAAAAAGGGATTAGTGTAAGAAACTGGTTTGAGAGGAATGTTGCATGATACAAAAAGAAAATATGATTGTATTTTAAGGAAGTAAATGTGTTTGTGTCTGAATGTGCTTCAAGCACTTTTTAACTTTTTTATGCATTTTTTTTGTCTACAGCCTAGAAATACTCACCTCTATGATTTATGCTTATGATTAACTTTGCCCTGTTTTATCTTGGTGCCCTGTCGGTTGTTATGGTTTGGTTGCACACATCCACAACAACCCCCCCCCCCCGCCTTTCCCCGAGTCACACCCACACACACTCTCTCTCACAGCCTCACCTATGTTCCCTATTACCACTTTATTAGCTGAAATCCACTATTAGCTTTATTACCTTTGTTTACATTTACATTTACATTTACATTTATGGCATTTAGCAGACGCTCTTATCCAGAGCGACTTACAAAAGTGCTTAG
>JAOXYF010000027.1:4681746-4691862 GCA_028565775.1 Sternarchorhynchus goeldii | reverse complement strand
GAGAGGAACCAAGACTCAAGGGGGGGGGCCCATCCTCTTCTGGCCGACACCGGTCACCACATCAACAATATTAGAAAATACTAGCCTTGATTCCAGTGATCACAACTGCAGTATTTTTATTTAGTTGACAAATCTTGACTTTCAAAGTGAGACCAAACATAACGTACATTTTTGTAGATGTGCCCTAAACTGCCATCTTCTAAGACTGCTTTGCAATGATTACGATATAGTACCATAACACCAGAATTGGTAGATCTGGGTTTTATCTGATTTTTACCTATTCCTCAGTCTGAGGAAGCAGTTCATTTTTGCACACAAACCTCTGTATGCTGCACATTTATGCTCTGCAGAGACGGGCAGCCAGTGCTTAGATGTTGGAAGGCCTCTTTTGTCATGCCCATGCAATATGACAGCTTGAGGGAATGGAGATTTGAGCAGGAACCTGCTATTATCTAAAAACACAGTCAATAAAGTAATGAAATGCTGTGCAAACAAACAAAACATTTTTGGATCAGTTAATAATGATAATTGGGTTGTCAGATCTGCTCAGAAAATGTATCAAATGGTGTTTGTTATTTTATTGCATTAGTTAAGACTTCATAATTCCTAATCCAAAAAACAACTGAGAGAAAATCTACTTCTATACTTCATTAGCAGAGTAATTTTGATTACCTGAACAACATGGTCAACATGCTTTTTCCAGTGACAAAGTGTAAAATCTCTCAACTGGGAGAACCTTGGAGAAAAGATGTGATGAGAAAAATAATTTGCTGTGACATTTGCTACACAACCGCTGACACAAAACACTTAGCTGGAGACATGTTAAATGTTGATACTACTGACCTGTTTTGTGCTAGCCAGTTTACAGTGTTCCTAATCTTCTGTTCAGTTCCAGGTAACTGACTCTTACCAGGTTCAGTCCAGCAGTAGCCAATGGACACACTGCGCCAAAGTGTTGGTGAAGATGCAGCACTATTCCATAAACGGCAAACTCTGCCAACCCTTTCAAAGAACAATAGTTCTACAAGTTACAAATTGCATTTTAAAGGGAAAAAAATTAATCTTAATTTGTGCATTATTTGAATAATTATTTAACAATAATTAAACAAAAACACCATTATTTAACAATAATTAATACTGTCAACAGCACACATATCCTAATTCTGGAGGGCTGCAACATGTTTTCTTCAGCTTGATAATGAACTAATGAGTTTAACCAGTTGAAAGCCAGGAAAACACTTCACTGCTAGAGACACTGAGGATTTGAATCTGAGAACAAGGATTCAAAGTCACTGTATCATTTCATGGTATTATTTAAAAAGAAGATTAAAAATTAAAAAAAGGCTTCACCTGCACAGAAATGGTACTGCGCCGTCTTGGAAAGCTATCAGTTCAAAGATTTTAACCAGCAGCTCTACTGGAAGTCTCTGACCCCAATCAAAGCTTTCTGGCTCCTTCTCATTCACATCACTTACTGAAGTTTCCCCTGTAACCTTAAGGACTTTGGGGTTCGTTGGACGTTTCTTTCGCTTGACAGAACCGTCCTTTGTCTTGACTTTCTTTTTATAACCTTTTCGTTTAGGCTTCCAAACGCGGTCATACTGGTTAGTGTTTGATATGATCAGAAGCATATCCTCCCCATGCTGTATTGTATAATTGGGTCTCGGAGCTCGTTTGACGTTACCCTTTTTTTTCTTCTTGCTCGTCGCATCACTGAGTGAATTCGCTTTCCGTTTGAGTGATTCTTGTCTTTTATCATCCGAGGTAGCCGTTTTCCGATGCGTCCCTGCTCTTTCTAACTCAGCTTTAACCTCCTCAGGACCTGGAGCAACGTGTCGTGAAGATAGACCGCTCTCACCTGGTATCTCACCTACACGAGGATTCGATAACTCTCGCCTATTAATATCCATGTCAGAAGAAAGCTACCCCTGACACAAAGGAAACATATGAGATAGACAAGAACGTTATAATATCTTAAAGATTGTAGCTACTGTTCTTAGTTAGTTGGCTAGCTAGCTAGGATATCTATTTGGTAGTACCTTGACCACGGCGGTTATATCTGTATTCCTTAACTTTTCTGAGGGACCTAGGAACATCCGAGTCTCATCGTCGGCAGCTAGTATCCAGCAAGCTAGTCCATCTAGAGTAATAGTTGTCCGTGAGTTAAGTAATTCAAAGTTCACAGCTAGCTAACTAGCTAGCTAGTAAGGTACAGATGCGAGTTAGCCAGCCAGTTATCCAACAAGCCACAATACCCAACAGGCAAAGTTCCTTTGTTGCTACGGTTGTTGGTACGCCGCGTCACAGCGTGGATTAGCCAATCCAGTTGCTCAGTCCCGAAGCCCATACTCCGTGTTGCCAAGTTGAGGGGTTTCAGCCAAATTGGGCGAGTTTTTGTTGGCGCGTCTGATAGAAAATTGTGGATTTATCTGTCGTTATTTTTGTTTTTATATGTAACATATGTATTGCTTAATAAAGCACCTGTAATTTTAATAAGACTACCTTCTTCCCACTTTCAATCAGGCGTCAAAACTTTCGTTGACATGTTAGTCACCTATGTTGAAAGAACGTTGCCACACCCATTTATACTGTAATGCTTTAAGACTTTTGCTATGCCCAAGAGACCCAGCAAGCTAACCTCCTACAATGCCCAAATGAGAAAAATACAAACGAAGCTATTCAAAAGAATGGGAAAGTAACTCTGATATAAAACCTGTTACACTGAGTTGTACGGTGAACTGCAAACTGCAGCACTGACATTAGGGATCATTCCTACTACTTGAATGAGCACAGCAGCGCGGTGCTTATCAAAAATGTGACGATGGCAATGACGACTAAAATGCTTTGATCTCAGGGTAGCAACATATGTTGTATGCCACATGTCAATGAAAGCAGTCGAAAATGTGTCTCATTTACTGGAAGATGTGTACTTGTGGATAATTTACCATACATTAGGGCGGGTTTGAACATTTATTTAGTTGGACCTCACTCATCAATCTGGCAACCCAGCCCATACCCGCTCCTCCCAGTTTTTCGCTTGCGACGCGGCGGAGTTTTTTCTACGATAAACACACAGCGAACTACATACTGTACGGTACCGATATCGGTGAGCATACCCTACATCTTTATCACTGACAACGATCCACGTTTCTTATATAAATACAATTGCATGTAAATTCAACAAACGGCAGCCTGCTGAAAATGTGCTATTATCCCATATCAAAACTCTGAAATTAAGCGTTGGTGTTTGTTAGCTAGCTAGCGGCATGCAAGGCTTAGCTATTAACTGTTCTATATCTAGTTATTTATTTATGTTTAACAACGGATAACACTGTGAGAGGTGCATTTTATGTTATCCTGAAAAGCGATGTGAGTTTTGAGCAGTTCGTTTACAAGTCGGTCAAAATTGTATAATGATACAATAAAGCGTTAGCGTGCACGCTAGCTGGCTGGTCTGGTTTTGTCATGGGTGGATTTAACACGCGTGTTCTTTAGGCTGCGTATCTGCGCTATAACTAGTTAACCAGCGTTAGCGAGCGGACAGAGTAGCTTCATAATGCAGAGGTTTACTGCGAGGGAAGCAGCGACAAATGGCTAGCCAATTCTCTTAATTACACAATTCAAAATGTTTCGTGTTTATGGGGCAACTTTATTCATTTTGCATACAAGACGATGAATTATACCACAATCGAACTTTTATCGCTAATGAACTGTTATTGCTGCCAAGTATTTGATGAGGGAGATCAGGCCTACCTTTTGCCTACCTAATGCTAGCAGCGCTGATTGTATCTGGCAAAGGTCATTTTTTTTACTATCGCTTGAAACACCCGACATTTACATCGCGTACAACGCCGACCACCGTGTCGGTGAAATAATGTTACTTTATCCCAACGCAGGTCATTATTGTATTTCGTTCAATAGTATAGTGTTTCTGCATGTTAGCAACAGTGGTGCATGAATGCGTAGTAGATTAACCCGTAAAATAAATGACGTAAGTTATTAGGGCCGCTTCTAGACTGGGTCTGTAATTAGATGTTGATCAGATGGTAAAGTTTATTACGATTACTTCGATTCCAACGTGACCTCTCTCGGCTCCCTCGTGAGAATACATAGCGTATCCCAGCCTTAGAATCGGCCCTTACACAGCTGAAATGGACTTCGATTTTGTGGCCGCTAGTACTAAAACATTTATCTGAACTTTAGTTGGAAGATTGCGCTTCTCTGGATGTTTAAAACGCACCGTGCCTCTTTGCGCAATTATGGAGCACCTGCAAGACTTCAGTTTCAGTGGTCCCAGCGCCATGAGTATTGCTGCAGAACTGAGTAAGTGCAATTTAATTAATTTTAGTGCTTGTCTTCCGTTGCGGCTTTGAATTTACTGTGAGGACAGAGTTTTGCCACATGCATGCATGTATGTAATGTTTTCATTTTTGTGATGAAACCTCTGCATTTTCACAAAGTTTCAATCTGGTTACAAAAATGAGTGTTTTAAATGCTTGTCTTGTGTACCTCCTGTATATTTACATCTTTACAGAAGACAACTTCTATTTCAAGCTTGTCGATGACTTCCTTGGACCTCAGACTGGGGACTTATTGGATCTAGATGAAAAGCCCTGCACAAACCGGCTTCTGGTTCAAGTTGGACTAATGAGAGAGGACAATGATGTTTCATGGGTTAATGTAGTAAAATGGCTTCAGAAGATTTTTCCAATGTTCCAGTCTGCAGATTTCCATTGTTTGATTGAAAGGAATACTGAAACAGCATTGAGTTTAACAGGGGATGCCAGACAAAGCTTCCTGCAGTCAGATGTTAACTTTGAATTTGTTGGACCTATATGTGATAGCATTGGCGTTGGACGAACCGATTTGCTAGAAATGTCTGATTTTTCGGATCGAGCAAAATTAACAGATGTTACTAATGGTCTGATGTTGGAGTTGACTAACTTTATTGCAAGAGAAAAAATTGACCCAATTGTCTTAGTGTCATGGCTTCGTAACTTTGATCCAATGTTCTGCAGTGACGGCAAAATCCAGAAAGCCAACAAGCTACTTCAGGCCAGTCTAAAAAGGTTCCGGATACATTATAGAAACAATCAGAGAAGCAGAAACAGGAGGAGTGGTTTGTTAGATGAATTCCTTCAAAGTCCATTTGACCTCACTCCTGATCTGGAAGACTCGGAATTCAGGAGGGTGGCAGTAATGAAAAGACATTTAAAAAAGAAACGTATCAAGTTGGTCCAAAAAAAATCAAATTTCCGAACCACTGAAATCAAACAGGAAAACCAACATTTTGACATCTCGGGCACTCAAGATGAGAGTTTTTCTCTTGGTTCTGAAAAACACCAACATAAATTGGCATCTGATAGTGATTGTGACTCCTACCAAACAGGTAACCTGATTACTGTGAAAGAGGAACATGATATTCAGAATATAAGGAGTGGGCCTGTGGCACTGGACTTTAAAGAAAATCCCCAAACTGATACAGGTGACTGTTTAACCCTACTTGATATTTCTGTTCTATCTTTGCAAAAGCTTATGGATATGTATGGAGAGAAGAATGATGGTGCTAAGCTGGTGTCTATGGATCTCCTGAAAAACCAGTTTTCTGTAATGTTGAAAGAAGATCCAAAATTGAAATCCCTGAATGAGACGGTCATGCCTCATGCCTCCACCGAAGAGAGCCCCAAGCCCGCTGTGCCTCCATTGCATTTTCTTCACTGTAACACGCATTTCCTTCTTGACTTTATTGATGCAGTTGAGAAGCAGGTGATGTCATTTGAAAGGGAAATTGTAACCACGACAGGAGATAAGCTTGGACGTGACAACAACCCAAGGTTCCAAAGCTTTCTGAACTTTGATGAGAGCGCTGTCACCCGTTACATCCGTATGGTTTGTGAAATCTTGTGCCCAAGAGGAGAAACCAACAACAATTATCGAAGGCACTGGCTTGCCTTTTGCCTTGAGAGGAAGAATCCATCTACACTACCTGTCAATCAATCAAACAGATTCATTAACTATTTTGAGGCTGCAGCTGCACTTGTGCACCATTATAGAGATGTTGCATTGTTTGTGTCTGACCTGCAACTACTGAATGATGATTCGAATATTATTCTGGATAGTGTCAGTGATGATGCCAGTGACGAGGCCATACAGACTCTAGTCTGTGTTGTTGCTGTTGTGTACTGTAAAGTCTTGGGTCCTTTTTGGCAGCTCCTGAAAAGTGAAGCGCAGTATGTGCTCTTTAGTAAGTACATTTTTTGTCTTTATGAAAAGCTTCTACAGTGGTCTGAAGATACAGCTGTCCTCTTGGAACCTGAGAATGTGGCAAACGTTTTTCTCCAGGTTCCAATGCAAGAGAAAAACTTTCCAGGGGTATTTGCATTCTGTCATGCAAATTCAAATAACCAGTATGGAACGCTAATGAAGGCATGTTTGCAGAGGATGATGAAAGTCCTTGCAGCAGTTGTAGAGGAAAATCTTAAAGATTTCTTGCCTGGGGGCAGGTACTGTAAAGAACCTTCAGTGGAACTTGCAGAGCAATTAGTAAGCTGCACATTTTCTCAGCTAATGGGTGAGTATCCATTCGGTCATGGATACCCCTACAACAAAAACAGACCAGATAACACTCATGTCCAGGCAGATGACCATATGTCAGAGGATGGGCTGCTTACTCCTACTCCTACCCCTAAGAACACTGCTCCACCCGTTGGTGCTGCCCTAAGGCGTAATGCACCAAAGCCATATGTGATGTTTGAAAGGGCAAATCTGCGACCATTAGATAGAATCAAAAGGAAGAGGCTGAAGTTGATGGATAAAAGGCAAAGATCTCAAAGGCAAGACCAAATTTACAGGAAGATGGTTCTTGCCGCAGTGGCTAAAAATGGTGGTCCATGCAAGAGCATTCAGGATGTTGACCGATTGCTTATGAGATTGGAAGGAACAAGCCATTCTCAAAAGCGAGAGGCAATCCGCTGTGAGCTAAACTACCAGAAGTTTATTGTTGGCTCCAGAGACACACAGCTCAATCACATAGGCTTCTCTTTGACTGACATGATAACCAAACTGAAAAATGTCTTGCCGCATGAGAAAACGTGCTTAATCACCAAACCAACTGAAAAGGTCATTATCCATGCTGAGAGCAACGTAGATCAATGTAAGACCACACCAGCTACATCAAAGCCACAGGAAAACTCCATGAGCCAACCAACTCGGTCTTTCAACACAGGAATTGACATCGGGAGCAGAGGCAGAGCCGTAGTCTTTCAGAGCTACAGGGAGAACACTTTTGATGAGTTTTCAACCATTTCATAGCTTCACATTAACACAGGTTTAAATGTGTATTTTTTGTTGTTTGTTTTTTTTATTTTTACACCTAAAGTCCAGTAAAACAATGTTCTTCAGTAGTAGATCATTGGTTTACCATAGATTAATTCTTATTTTCTATATTCTTAATAAATAACGTACTGCTTTTCAAAGTTATTTTTGTACATTGCATGTGTGTTTGTTGCCAATAAAACCATGTATAAAGTGACTTACTGTATGCATTATGTAATGCTTTTATAAAACCCTGTATCTGAATAAGAATTTTATTTTTTTAAACAAAAATCTGCCAAGGCATTTACATGATTTTTGTATATGTTTGGACCAGTTGTTATGCTGTTTCTTCAAATATTAAATAAAAAAAAAAGACAAAGCAAAATGTTTTAAGGTTTCATACTGGCAGAAATGTATTGCATGATTTGTATATAAAATACAGCACAGTTTATTAATCTAATTTGTTCTCTTTTCCTGCACAGATTTCAACATTGACACTATTCAAAAATGCTAAATAATGTTAATTCCAGTAAATACTCCTGTGTAGAGTATATGGTATATGTAGAGTATATGGTATACGGCTTCTCCCTGATTTTCTCACCATAGTAGTATAATGGTATTTTTTTGTCATCTTTCTGTCTGCCCTTAATCACTATAATGCAGGTGGTACCAACTGAAGAATCCTCCAAGTCTCCAAAAGCACTATATATAATATATAAACACTAACTTGTGGTCGCCTCCCCACCCCCTGTTTTGTCAGAGGTCTCCAGCTAAATGGCAGATGTGTGGTGGAATCATGCTGTTGTTACACACCTTCTGGTGGCCTTATTTGGAATGGGATCATGGATATCTGTAAACTCACTTTGGCTTGAATTGCCTGTGGTTGTAAATTACTTGCCAGAAGGTAAATCATAGCAGTTAATATTTTATTATTGCCAAAATGTTCCTTGATTGAGTTGAAAATAGTTCTTCCATTCCAAAGTGGCTGCATGCTTTTGCTTCATCTGCATATTCCTACATGTAGAACAAAGATGACATTTCTCATACCCTATACAATCTAATATTTCTCTATTTCCTTGCTGGTAGGATGGATTCTGCCATCCTATCTCTCTGTGCTCATTGCCTTTGGGAATCTGGGACCAGTGGCCGTCACCTTAACCCACCACTTTGCTCCCGGACGACTGAACGAACGTGTGGTTATTCATATCATTCAGGTCGTCGCTGTGGTCGCTTCAGCCTTCCTTGCCTTCTTGTGGGACAGGGTGGCCACCGTGGCTGGGAAGTTGAGATCAGTGGGCTTCCTGCTGCTGACATTTGTGATGTCACTCGTCTGCTGCACCTCCAATGTCACTTTTCTACCCTTCATGTTCCGCTACCCTCCCCAGTACATTCGCATGTTTTTTGTGGGTCAGGGCCTCAGCGCCCTCTTTCCCTGCATTGTGGCGCTGGGCCAGGGCGTTGGAAAGCTGGAGTGTGTGGAGACAGAGAACGGCACGCAGGCCATCTACCTCAAAGAGCACTTCCCCGTGCAGAATTTCTTCTGGGCCTTGTCTGTGATGCTGGCTGTCTCGGCTCTCTGCTTTCTGGCACTGACGCAGCAAGCCGTCGCGCACACAGCGACTAAGAACGCTCAGGCACTGCCGGCGGGGCAGGGCGGAGCAGAGGAGGACCACCCGCTACAGAACGGAGGGCCACCCACTACGGAGGAGCAGGTGGAGAAACGGGCACCGGCTGTAACTTTCTGGACTCGGCGTAACATCTACCTGTTACTGCTGCTTGGGGTGTCCAACGCCCTGACTAATGGTGTACTGCCATCGGTGCAGAGCTTCACGGCCCTGCCCCATGGCTCTATGACCTTCCACCTCTCCGTTGTCTTGGGGAACATTGCAAACCCTCTTGCATGCTTTGTGGCAATGTTCGCTCTGCTTAGGTGAGTTCACGTGTGTGAGTGTTTAAAGGCATCGCTTTTAGGTCTGAAAATATAAACTGCTACACAGCTATTGTTTTGTATACAGGTTCTGTATTATTTATAATACAGATTTGATGAAGGTTTTATACACACACACACACACACACACACACACACATATATATATATATATCTCAGACATACTGTATAGAATGTTTTATTGTCATGCAGTGTTAATTAGCTAGTTAATTGGTTTTATAATAGTTTGAACAGCACAGTTTCATCAACATTTATTGTAATGAACTTCAGATGACAGGATTGTTCTGTTGCAGGTCGAGCTCTGGTCTTGGAGTGATATTTCTTTGGGGAGGGGTGTTTGCTGTCTATCTCCTGGCTCTGGCTGCTCTCAGTCCCTGCCCTCCACTACTGAGGAGTCCTGCTGGACTGGTGATGGTGGTAAGTGGTGATGCTGGTGTGGTGATGCTGGAGTGGTGATGGTGGTGTATTGATGCTGGTGTGATGGTGATGGTGGTGAGTGGTGATGCTGGTGTGGTGATGCTGGAGTGGTGATGCTGGAGTGGTGATGGTGGTGTATTGATGCTGGTGTGATGGTGGTGGTGGTGAGTGGTGATGCTGGTGTGGTGGTGTTGGTGATGGTGGTGTTGGTGGAATTTTTCTTTTAATATTTTTATAGGCTTTTTATGATGGTTTAGTTTTATGTTTGTTTTGGTTTTTTTTTAACAAAATATAAATATGATAGAGACCCTCCCAAGTCTGCTAGAGCATTATATCTCAACATGGACCTAAACCCTAACCCTAGAGCATTATATCTCAACATGGACCTAAACCCTAACCCTAGAGCATTATATCTCAACATGGACCTAAACCCTAAC
>JAOXYF010000027.1:4667948-4681646 GCA_028565775.1 Sternarchorhynchus goeldii | reverse complement strand
CCTAGATGTATGGAAAATACAGCTCTGTTATGGATATAATTTTTTGACAGCATAGTAAAAAGACGGAACAAAATTATCTATAGAATGGATTCCAACCATCCTGAAATATATTAATGATAAACAAAGAATCCCTCTGGATTTCTCTCCTCAGGTGATCTCCTGGATCATCTTCACAGGCCTGTTCTCCTACCTGAAGGTGGTGGTGGGTACTCTGCTTCACGAGGCAGGCCACACTGCCCTGCTCTGGTGCGGTGTGTTCATCCAGGCTGGCTCTCTCATTGGAGCGCTCTCCATGTTCCCTCTGGTCAGCGTCTACCAGGTCTTTCAGAAAGCTCAGGACTGCGTGGACAGCTGTAGTTAAGACTACAGTGAGCACTTATTCCATACTGTGCCTTTTAATGTGAACAGAACCACAAGTGGGAAGTGATCTGAAAAAAGTATTGCTAAGAAGGGTAACAAGAGGGAAATTACTTGACGGTTTCCAAGCACAATTTTAATTGCAATAATTGTTTTAATTTTCATAACTTACATTGTGGCCATTTAGAACACATATTACAGCCTGGCATATTGTCTAAATATGTTCATGTTTGGATTAGGGTTGTAAACATTTAGTTGTATATTTGTCGTTTTATTGTATACTGTATGTGTAAGTCTAAGCAGATTTTGTAACTGGAAAAGTGACCTTTGAATGCACAATTTGAGGTGTTCATTTTTGTTCAGAAATAAAGGGGACATAAACTTGTTCTCCTAAAAAGCAATCATGCCCTACTGGCAATTGCAGGATACCATACAATTTCTAATATCCAAATATAAAGTCAAATGTATTTATATAACGCTTATTACTACTCTGTGGGCACAATTAAGGAAGGAACATTGAGAGAACCAAGACTCTAGGTCTCAAGAATCTGCTCTACTGAGTCTCCGGGTGGGTGAGCAGTTTCTGCATCCATTGGCATGGATTGGAGAAGGGGGAAGGGGGTATATACATTTTTTTGTTTGTTTGTTTGTTTTTGTGAATGGTTGTACTGGGAAATCCATTCAACCTTATGCACTTCTAAATCTCTGCTGTGATTGGATAGTTCTACCACTGTTGTAGTTGGGTGGCTGAATGTCCTTGGAAACATGATCAGTGTTGTTGTAACTGTAATTTTTGGGGGATTTACTGTTTGTCACATTCCACGTCACTGCATTGTATTTATTGGTGAAGGGCCTTGAAATTGCGCCACTGATTAATGTTGAACATCTTGCTCTAGACATGTGTTAACAGTATTTAGAACAAATTCACTGTACCTGAATTACTTTGCTTTACTGATATTATTTTAACTGTGACCCTGAAAATTGAGGCTTGATCTGAATGTGACCTCATTTAAAATGTATTTTTTGGATTATTACAATCACTCTACCTTTTATTTGTCTCATGTTTAATGTTGAAAGATTGTACCATGTAGAAATAAGATTGTTCAGATTATTGGTCATTTTTGGTTTTATTCAGTCTCCCTGACTTCTTTTGATCCTTGGTGCTCAAGCAGTTTTGTCAGGGTTTAAATACATTTTATTGTACCATATATTGCCTTAAATATTCTAGACATCTTAAATATTCTAGACATCTTAAATATTCTAGACAGAATTTCCTACACAGCATTTGTATTTTGAGGCCAGTGTCTTGGGTTATAATGTCTGAAAGTTTTATTACATTAAAATGAATTGCCACATCCTGTTGTGGCTGAATTAGGGGGCATAAATAATGAGGGAAAGAACAATTGTTCTCATACATAAAGAAACACAAGGGCCATACAAAGGCAGATACAACATTTATTCTAAATGTGTTTAGAGATTTACTATTTTACCTTGTTTGACAGGATGTAATGTCTGAAGGGTTCAAATATGTCTTGAAGCAACCAGGGGAGGAAAACTTGACTTTCTTCCTGCAGTTGCTGTCTTGCACATTGCTAGACAGGCAGTGCCATGATTTATGTTCACAAGTGTTCAAAGTTTTACTCGAGTTTAACATTACCAAAGCTTACATAATGAGTTACGTTTTTGGCATTTTGCCCTGTGCTTCTATGCTCCAAGTCTAGACAATTTCATTGTATTCTCAGATCCAGTTTTTAACCATTTCTAGCAAACCGATGCAAAGCATAAAAAAATATTTTGGTGCAGGCAAAAGGATTATACAAGACGTGTAAAGATTCATTCCAGTTAACACCCTAGAAGACTTTGCAAGTGGTTATGTAGCAAATCATTCCATGCCCTTTTTTAAACACTAAACTGGATATTCAAACACAAATAGTATGAACATTACATCAAATGGAATATTACCAGTTTTGTTCTTTATTTAATGATTAATACACAAAGCTTCTGTATTGGTTTCATCTGCAGTACAAATGCAGTGAAAGTATAACCAAGTACATCCAGCTTTGATGAAACATCAACAGACAGGCCTTCGTGGTCAGAGGAAGAACCTCTTATGTATTATATAAAAATAATTGTTTCACAACACACAACTCATTCCTGTGAGTATCTCTAAAATAACTTTGCTTGTTCATGTTTGTTTTTTTACATTAGGAATCATTTCTTGTAAAGACCTATGCATATGTTGCTAAGTCTTTTACATGGTGATATAATTAGGTACAAGTACACGTTTATGTCTTCTGTGTGAAGCTAATGTGTTTCTCGCCTGGTATTCCATGTTTTTTCAGTGTTTCCTTTAACTTTGGGGAGTTAACTGGATTATTTTTGCACATGGAGGTTGTGTGTTGTGTGACCTGATTCAGCAGGGCTGCTTAACCCTGGGTTGATTGTGTATTATGGACAGAATAAACAATGTTTTCCTGACATTGTTCCTCAAATAGTTTGGCACTGTTTCACAGCAATGATGACATCGCTACTAGAACAAAAAGTAATCCTGGGTTCTTCTGTTGCAACTGGTCTACTGATTTTAAAAAATCAAAAGTGTTTTGTGTATTTATTGGTTATTCCAGTTCCTAACAGACAGATTTAGGTATTTTAGGTAATTATTGTCACCATGACAAACTGAGCTGCATAGAACAATTATTATGGAAATGCTGTTAAAACCTGTTGATGTTATGGGAAACAGTTGTCTGGAGAACAGGATTTTGTTGCATTGTTAGGATTGGAACATTTCCTACCTAGAGGAATATGCTTCATGTATGACAAGCAAATTTGATTATCCAATAGGGGAAAATTTCATGTAATGGATGGTGAACATAATCTTGTGTCAGACCATCTTTGGCACATGTCTGTTTTGTACAATATTCTCTACTGTAAAATTACCGTACTATTACTTCTTCATGTATTACAACTACAACATTTCATGTATTAATTGTATATTGTGATTCATTTTTATGTATTTCTAAAATATTTGTAAAAAATTATTTTATCTTTTAGAAGATCGTGGGGCATTTACCCAAAAGATCCAAAATCTGTAATGTCTCTCCTTACCCATGTGTTAGCCTGCCTGTTTGGCATGGGCTCCTGGGTCACTATCTGCGGGCTTTGGGTGGAGCGGCCTCTAATCGTTCCTCTGGTCCCTGAGGGTTGGTACTTTCCTCCTACCTTTCAGTCCTTATTCAAGTGGCCAATATCGGCCCTCTCTTCGTCACCCTAATGCACCGGTTCAAGCCAGGAAAGCTGAACGAAACAGCAGTGATCTACTTCATTGTCAGTTTCGGAGCACTGTCCAGCCTCCTCCTGGCTTTCTTCTGGAAGCAGATGGTGGTGGTGCACGGGGTGGAGCGCAGCATTCCTCTCCTTCTCCTCACCTTCTTCATCTCCACTGTGGACTGCACCTCCTCTGTCACCTTTCTACCCTTCATGATGCGGCTCAGGCCAGAGTATCTCACCACCTATTACGTGGGAGAAGGTTTGAGTGGGCTCATCCCAGCTCTAGTGTCAATGGCACTAAGAGTTTGAATTGCAATGACACGGTGGGCCTCCAAGGCAGGAAGGGTCTCTAGAATCCACCGATCACCTCCAGCTGCACTACCTACCAGCCAACTTCTCAGCCGAGGCATTGTTTTTCTTCCTGGCAGCCATGATGTCTGTTTGCTTGCTGGCTTTCCTGCTTCTGAACTGCCTGCCAATCATGGCTCAAGAGCGCCCCCTTAGCCAAGTTCACCGAGGTGCCACTGGAAACTCGGATGCCAGGAAGAGGAGGGAAAGGCCCGAGCACAAACCCATGATTAGTTCTTCACAGGTTGTTCCAAAGCACAGGAGCATGTTTGGAACAGGAACCTACAGCTGGGCGCAGGTGGTGTACATCTTCACCCTCCTAGCTTGGGTGAATGCTCTGAGCAACTCTGTCCTGCCATCCATTCCGTCATACTCATGCCTGCCTTATGGAAACCACGCTTACCATTGGTGCACCACCATGACGTCCATAGCGAACCCTTTGGCCTGCTTTATTGCCATGTTCTACTCTCAAAGGTGAATGACAAATACTTTCTATGATTTTTTATTATTTTTGCTGGAAGATGTTTATCTTGCTAGTAGTCTTAAGATTTTTTAGAGTTTGTACATTTAGCTATAAATGTACTGTGTTGAGAGGTGCCAGATTCAAGTCTGACCAGTTCTTCCCATGATCCCAACAGATCACTGGTTCTGGGACTTCTAACTGCTTATGGCTCTGTAATTGGGATGTATATTATGGGTATGGCAGTGCTAAGTCCCTGCCCACTGCTGGTCAACAACATCTCTGGAGTTGCTCTTATAGTGAGTCCCGTGACCCATTAAATGTAAACAAAATGTTTTAATGTGCTGTTTGTTCTTCTTGTTGTTGGGAGACCTCAGGTTAATTTATTTTTGCATAACATTTATGCATATCATTAATATAAGCGTTTGTGTTCTAAGAAGGTAGCATGACAGTAATAATAAGCTCTCTTTGCAACAGGTGGCAGCCTGGACCTTTTTTGTTCTCACACTGTCCTACATGAAAGTGATTGTTGCAGTGATTCTACGTGATGAAGGCCACAGCGCCCTCGTGTGGTGTGAAGCAGTAGTGCAGTTGGGGTCAATGCTGGGGGCTGTGACAATGTTCCCTTTAGTCAATGTGTATAGCTTCTTCTCCTGAGGGGATCCATGCAACACTGGGTGGAACACTGGGTGGTTAATATGGACAATGTTCCACTGGAAGTGACTCACCTTTCCTGAGGGAGGCTCTGTTTTATTACACAAACATAAGAAATTACATTGGTAAGTAACATTTAAAAATTAATGTTGGGTGGTGAATTTTAAAAAATTTTTGTGATATGAACGGTGTAGCATTCCTCTTTTAAAATGTATAATTACCTTTGTCTATAGTGCAGTGTCTATTAAGAACTATGTTTTCTCATCAATACTATGCGCAATTAAAAAGCATTTGGTCACCAAATCCAAGCAATTAAGTTTGGATGAAACTGAATTGAACTTTTTTTTGTCATCTTTAGTGCACATTCCATTCATTCTGTAACTTAGAACTGATATATTTATCATGCATTAGTCATTTTTACATATGTCTCTATAATTGGCATTAATTTATAATCATTAACACACCTATGTGTGCTGTACAAAACAGATCATTGGCTGGATATTCAGATAACTCTCAGCTTGGGTGTCCCTGACTTGACAATGGCAAATCAGTAGAAGTTATGCAAGAAACAGAACCCACTCATTGTGTCCTCAACCTGCCTCTGTAAGAATGTATTATATAACAAGACCCAATACTACTGCCAAGGTTAGGACCAGGTTGGTTGGTTGTCAAACTTGAGTTACAGAAATACTGCATGTAGTGAACATCTTCCAGCGAGCTGAATTAATAATTTTTGCATGTTGGGCGAAAAGAGCTAATAATTACTTTTAAAGAATGACCACTTGATGGCAATGTGCATCAAATTTAAGTATCTAAATTTAAGATTGGTAAATGCTGCATATCTTGTAATCTCAAAGATGATCAGGATTTTTGAACAATGAATTTGATTAAAAGAGTTTATGAAAACTGATGTTTAAGGAACAACATTTAGTTGATATTTTACTACTAAATATTGAATAATATGCTCAACAGATTTAAGAAAAGTCTTAGTAATCCAACCACTGAGAAGTTCTTGTCCAGTAATCCAACCACTGAGAAGTTCTTGTCCAGTAATCCAACCACGGAGAAGTTCTTGTCCAGTAATCCAACCACTGAGAAGTTCTTGTCCTTGGCTCATGTCAGCCTTTGCTGTCATTTATTCATGTCATCAGTTTGAGTTTGTAAAGAAACATCATCAGTTTTTTTGTTTTCTTTTGTATTTTGCAGGGTTTTGGTCTAGTTGTCATTACAATGCACTATAGCCTAATCTATATAGTTCCATTATATTCTATATAGTTCTCATATTTTATATAGTTCTATTCTATATAGTTGGCTGAACAATACAGACTGTATTTTCTTTGTAGGCCACAGGAAACGAAAATCAACAAAAGCACAACTGTCTCTACAAAACAAAACAAAACAAAACAAGACAAGACAAAGGTCCTGCTGGTTCTCTTGCTTGGATGGTGTTTCTTACACCTCTTGTCCTGTAATAGAAGTGTTATTTCGGGGGGGGGGGTTTGATGATAACGCACAGCCAGCGGTTGGGGGAGGGGTCCATTGCCCTGACCGTGTCAGTGGGGATTGGGGTCAGTGGAAAGTATGTCCACCGCCGTGGCGGGTGGCACCAGTGCCTTTGGACCACAGCCCAAGCACAACAGCTGGTTTGTCCAGCACACCCTCGAACTGCTCGTCTCCCTCAACTTCCTTGTCCTTTGAAGGAGAGAGCCTGCGTGAGCATGCTGTGTACAGACGGGTATTTAGAGACGCAGGAGAATTCAGTGAAGTTCATGTAGTTTAAAGGTAGCACTGCAAAAAGTAAAAATAAAAAATGAAAAATGAAACTGTATAGTAGGGCTACACTGTTGGAATCACATCTGTGAAAACCTGTTCTATTGTCTCCACTGAAGATGAATGTGTTTGAGCACTTCCTTACAGTGCAGGGTAAGATGAATGTGTTTGAGCACTTCCTTACAGTGCAGGGTAAGATGAATGTGTTTGAGCACTTCCTTACAGTGCAGGGTAAGATGAATGTGTTTGAGCACTAACCCTAACCCTAACCCAAGCGGTTAGCTGTGAACGATGGTAACGTGTGGATGGTGAGGAAAACATTCATGTTTATTATGCCACCCTTTGAGTTGGGCTTTGTGTAAAACATTATTGCAGAACATTTGCCAGTGTTTCTTGGTACATTTTTAAATGGTCATTTCTCCCACAAAGGAGTAAAAGAAGAATATTGTTTTGATTGTTTACAGTTAATATTCTGAAGACTTTATTGAGTAAATAATAATAATGAAAAATATCTAGTATAAAATATCTAGTATAAAACCCTTATATATACTATTGCTTATTTTGAACCTGATGGCCTGACTTGATTTGGACATTTTACATCCTATGACACAATATGGGTTTACAATGCTTGTTGCAGCCACATATCAAAGTGATCTAAAGAATCAAAGTATGGGTTTATTGTGCATATCATGCTACTGCAAAAAACTCTGCTAAGCTTTGGGTAAGAGGGATACATGCTGCTTGCTAGTAAAACAATATCCAGTCTCTTTATTAACCTTTTGGCATTTTGCTTTTAGAAATTCACTGTTAGGAAATAAAAACAACATAATTCTGATATGCAACAGTTTCCAACATATCAGTACGTAGAAGGACAAAGTAAAGTGCATACAATTAGACTAGAGACTTTAACCTACGGCACAATGACATGAAAGATGTGATAATACTGAGTGTCAGGAAACAGAAAAAAACAAACAAAACAAACAAAAAGAGAAATGTTTTCCTGTCATCAAAGGTAGAATGATTATACGTCTAAGCAGAGTTCGACAACATGCAGTTGAGCATAAAAGACTGAAGGCACACGGTGCCCTGGACAAAGAGGTCCAAGAGACACAAAGACTGTACAAGCTGTGCGATCAAATCTCGGTTGACCTGTATAAAATAGTTTTGATTGAAAAATTACTGAACAGAACAACTGAAATGCTATTTGGTTCAAAGATTTTACACGTTTCAGATCAGAAATGAATTTTCAGAATGAAACTGTCAACACGCAGTTCTCATCTTCTTCACTTGTGTTCAATTCATTCATGCCCAATAAATATGACTCTATTAAAATCTTTAAGAAATTGCAATTCCAGTTAAATGTTTCCTATCTGGGCAACAGCAATACCAAAATAGGCAATGGAATGGCTTTGGAGACGAGATTATTTACCAACGATCTCCTGTCAAACAACTAATAGTGGAACTACTGGATTTAAGGCCTTCTTGCATATATGCAAATGGTACATATTTAGACATGAAACAATTATGAAAAAAATTGCACTTTAGATAATAAGTTAAAGAGCTACATGAGTGCAGAAGAAAGAGAGAAAGAGGGTATGGTTCAGGAGGCTTGGTCCACAAATTCACACATTGTTTTGATAAAATGTTGTTATTCTGTGCTCCTTCTGTGCTGAATTCCACTCAGCCAGTTAGCTGGGACTGGTTTATGAGTGAGCGAGTCCTGGCCAGCGCTTGGACTCACTCTCCTGTGTGAACAGTGACACTGCAGTCAGGTGATTCATGCTCTGGTGCTGCAAGGAGAGTTTCACCATGTGACCCAAAGTCCTGTTCCTCTGTGGTCTTCCCTTCCCCCTCCCATTGCTGCTATGCGTGGCTATGGACGGAGATGCTGGAGAGGTCGTTCCTTATGATTTCGTTGACTGTAAAAGACAGTGGGAACAGTGCACGTTACTCCAATGGTGCTTAAACACAAAAAAGGTTCAGTTATATCTCCTCTTGTCTGGCCTTTATTATTAGATTACTAGATTATTTCCTTGTTGTTGCAAACCACCCTTTCAAAACAAACGACACGCGGCACAATTGACGCGGAGGTGAGGCGAGGCATGCCGCTGTCACATGACTGACGCGGAGGTGAGGCGAGGCATGCCGCTGTCACATGACTGACGCGGAGGTGAGGCGAGGCAGGCCGCTGTCACATGACTGACGCGGAGGTGAGGTGAGGCAGGCCGCTGTCACATGTCCTCTGAGCGAAGGAGGCCTTCCTCTCACTTCCTGCCCTGCGGCCTGTCCCACGGCGACCCCACACGCGAGGCGCCGCGCGCACAGGCTCGGCTGTGTTTTTTGGCCCGCGCGAGGGAAGTCCGCAGTGCACGGCTCCCTCCGGGCTAAGCACACCCTGCAGGGTTTCCCAGGCAGGCCGATAGAGAGGAGGACCAGATGAGGCCCCTGTTGCCATTAGCAAGTAAGCATATTAGCGGCAGACACACTATCTTCCCTCCATCCCTCCGGGAGCTTAGTGTGACAGGTTTTTGTTTTTGAGGCCCACTGAAATGTAATTCGTGCATGGCTATCAAGAGACCTCTGACACTGGTGTCTTTTCAAAGAATGATGCCCCACTAGATTTCATAAAATCTGTGTGTAGTGGTTGGGGAAGCAGCTACTCTGGATCCTCTGGTTTGAATGACACTCGGTATCAGCCAGCATAGCTGTTTTCAAAACAGCACATTCCTGGTCTATTACGACGTGCAGGGAAAAGGTCAGTGCCTGGTGCGTTCCTCAGATTTCACATAAACACCTGCAGGCATTTGATTTCAGCAATCATTATTTTATCTTTCAGATAAAACACTGGTGTTTTTTTTAATCATTTTTGATAAGAAAAATTTGCATTAGCTAAGCCCCTTTTGTAATTGCCTAATGCCTTTCAAAACTGCACTTCACAGAACATTTACAATACAAAGGAGCATTTCCTAGTGATCAAAGCCCAAAGATTTTTTTTCATTGCATTTCTACAAAGATTTTTTTCATTGCATTTCTACAAAATCTACTGCATTCCACATACTACCTTTGTTCATACCATTATCGATGTCATGAAAGGAACTTGCTCCAGCTTTCTGACTAAAGGGAGCCAAGTTGGGGTTTTTTGCAGGAGGGATCTGGGGTCATTTCAAGGCTTAGACCACAGTGAATAGTGCTGCCTTACGTAAAGACAGAGGGAGGGAGGAACTGAAGGAGAAAGCGCAAGGAGGCTACGCAAGCTGGAGGCTGTGGATTTCCTCCCAGCCAAGACCGGGAAGCCTGCTGAGGAATTCCCTCTGAATGACCCAGGGCCCTGGGGCTCCCCGCTGAAGATCGACTGTCGAGGGCCTGCACACGCCTTCCCAAGCCAGAGATCAATGGAGCACAGGCTGCCTTTCATCACCAGAGTCGCCCCACCTGAACAAGACCTGCTGTGGTTCCTTCCCAGTGCACCCATCGTCACCCCCAAAAAGGGTGCAAATGGCCAAGCTCTCCAGTGAGAGCCACAAAGGTGTTTACACTTTACCCCTCCAAGGGCAGATCAACCAAACACATCACGCTGGCATCAGGTTTTAGGAGTTGAACATATTACTATGGGGAAACCAACAAAATTACAGAGCTATGTTTGTTTTATTCAAGTAGATCTTACTTGCCTGTACTACTAAGAAATAGCAGTCCACTGTATGTAACCACAGATGTAAAACGTTAAATCCCCTCAGCATCCAGAGGAGAAGTTCTCATGGTGATGGAGTCATAAATATGAAAACCTCAAGAAATGTTGTAGACTCCCCTGGGTTTGAGTCTCGGAGCTACTGACTTTGGCCGTCTGACTGGCCGTCACCAATCTCTGAATAGGAGAAGAGTAAGTGTGAAGGCTGAATTATGGTGACCGAGTTGCACATGTCTCTAAACCACTTGGCCAGGCTGAAATAATTAGACGCCCTTCACATTTAGAAGCAATTTGCAGTGATGTGTCTTCATGAAAAATTTTGGCGAGCACTGGTAACTTTCATGGGAGTTTAGATGGTTTAAGTATTCAGATTTCTTGATAAGTTCTCATCTGTCAAAACACCAGAGGAATTCACAAAGAAATACCTGTCTGGCTGTCCCTAAGCACTAAAATTTCATTCAGGTAATTTATTACAAGATGATGGCCTCCAAAATCATCTCTTAGACATTAATAACTACTGAATGGTCTGCAGGTGTAGGTGCTTGAATGGGGGGTAAAACAGATGTGACATTGATCACTGCAGATTTAACTACACATTTAGAGAGCATCAGTGAGACAAATGGGAAACAAATTAATCTCTATAGGCAAATAAAGCCCATTCTTTTCAATGCCGATATTCATCTGTGATTCAGATGTCTGGGTCTGTGCACGGCTCTATGCCTTCGGGATGGGATGACCCCTGCGTTCCCCCTCAAACACTGGCCATGCATGTCCACTGAGAAGTACAATCGTTACAGCTCCAGCTCAGTGTGCTCACAGTCTGGCTTTCCACTCACTTGGAGCTGGTCACCTTCAGCTGCTCCATCCAAGTCACGTAAGCGATCCGTCCGCACTCCAGCTTCTCTGTACGCACACGCTCAGCTGTGTCGGCCAGTGTCAAATATGCCTTGCCCGTTTGAGTGAAGTTTAACAAAGAAAATATGGAACGAGCCACCAGCTAAGAAAGGGACTGATACAATTATTCAAAAAGCATCCTGAAACACAGTGTAAATATTTCACGTGTCAACATTCTCGTCTCATCCTGTGTGCTTTGAGAAAGCAACACTTTGATCTTGGTTAAAGATAGCCAAACTTATAACATTTAGCAAGTCACAAATTACTTTTGCGATTTGGATGCCATAAACCGTGCCTAATCAAAAGGCTATGTTGGGTTACCATGGCATATATATTGTTTTGCTGCCAGATTTCATACGAGGGGTCTAATGAAAAGTCTTCAGCAGTGGATCTTCGAGTTGACTCGGCTTAATAAAGCTCTGCTGTGAAATAATGGCGGAGCAGAAACAGCCTCTAATTCTTGCCAAACGCAGTGGTCTAGCTGGAATAACATCACTTTGGCCATGCTTGATGGTCAAAGATCAGCTACTAAGGCCCCTGTAAGTTCAGACAGAAATGTTCTGGCTAGCCAAGACCAGTGGGAATTTCACAAGAGAATATCAAAGGCCTGTCCAAACTGTGTTGCCTAGAAACAACTGTTACAATCCTAGAGACAAAGGTTTTCAATTACAGTGAATCTATTTAGATCGCCCCCTTTAAAGGAGGATGCAATGTGACTCATCTCATCTGGTATTCGGTTTATGTTTACGTGAAAAGACAGTAAGCAGTTACTTTATACTGCATAAAAATAATCATCATAAATCTCATCAGCTAAATTAAGTGGATAAATTGCCACACTTCAACAAAATAATCCTTTTGTCTGATTGCAGTTCTATCTTCCATCGGCTCATAAAAGTAAGTTCCCCATTTGTACAAAGATGTTATGCATAGCTTAACAATATCCACAACAATATCCCAACAAGCACTATCTGACAAACCCCATATATCTTTCTTCAGCGTGAAAAACAAACAAAGGCTTAATTGGTATTTGTTAGTATTAAGTTGTGCGAAAATGGTGCCATATCGGTGAGATGGCTGTTGTGACTTTGGGCTGGAAGTGAATAAGTGGATATGAGGTAATCCAGGGACGTGCTTCCTGTTCCAGATGGACAAGCAACAGCTGCAGCAGCCTGATAGAGTGCGGAGACCCCGCTTGGTCTCTGCCTCCGGGAAGCGGAGGGAGAGCGAGGAACTCCCAAACGATTAGCTCAGCGCCGCTGCAAGCCTCATTAAAAGACCCCAAAACGCCGGCACTCCTGCCAGTACTAACTGCCTCAATCCGCAGATGACAAGAAAAACAGGCCTGAAAAACAAACAAACAAACAAAACAAAAATCCCCACACACATCCTGAACTCCACCCACGTTCTGTAAGGGCAGTGCCATGCTGAGTCGGGACCCAGGAACGCCTGCATTCGACAGGCCAAGCTACAGGCCATGAGATGTTCTTGGACCTGGTGACCAGACCTACCATTACTGTACTGTCTATTCCCTCCATCACTAATGAATGACTAGTTCAACCTTGAGTGAGACATTCCAAATTTAACAGTTTATATTTAATGAGAGCCAAAATTGTGAAACCGTACGAATCACATACACTGGCCTGCCAGTCAAAAGTTCACTTTCTGTAAACAAAACGTTTTTCATGTAATTGACAGTGTTTTATGGTTTCTCATTATAATATATTGAACAAAATATTGTAGCATTTTTTTTTATCAAAACAGCTGCCCTGAATAACAGTAACAAATGTGAAGCATTTGGAAAACAAGTCTCAGCAGGAAACCACAAAACCTATCATCCAAGCTGTCCTGCAGCAGTTCTTTAAGATACAGATTTAAGATTCTCATTACACAGGCTTAAACTGCAGACACTGCACGAGTCATGTTGCTAATTTCAGTTCTTCAGTTTCCTCCATTGCTAAATGTGTGCACAATTTCAAGGTGCATTTTATGTCATTGTCTTGCTGAAGAAAAAAGGCCAGGTAGTAATAATCACGGAAGAACGATGTTCCTCTAAAACCCTAACCCTCTAAAACCCTGACCCTAACCCTCTAAAACCCTAACCCTCTAAATCCCTAACTCTAACCCTGTAAAACCCTAACCCTCTAAAACCCTGACCCTAACCCTCTAAATCCCTAACTCTAACCCTGTAAAACCCTAACCCTCTAAAACCCTGACCCTAACCCTCTAAAACCCTAACCCTCTAAATCCCTAACTCTAACCCTGT
>JAOXYF010000027.1:4632575-4649840 GCA_028565775.1 Sternarchorhynchus goeldii | reverse complement strand
GAGAGAGAGAGAGAGAGAGAGAGAGAGAGAGAGAGAGAGAGAGAGAGAGAGAGAGAGAAAGAGAGAGAGTGAGAGAGGTAGAGAGTGAGAGTGAGAGAGTGCTGCTGTCGTGGCTAATGGAGGTGGGTTGGCAAAGGGGAGTTTCCATGTGAGGATTGCCCAAGAATCCACAACTAGTGCCAGACACAGGGAAACCCTCTTCATAAACAAGAGCACACGCCCTTCATCCAGCCAGCAGAGACACACATGTACCCCCACATGCACACACACCACACACCACAGCAAAACGAGTGGCTAAAATCCATGAAAATCTTAATGATATGTTGTATGAACTAGCAAATTTAAGAACTGCAAATACTGTCAATGCTTGTAAGCATTCAAAAATGAAGAATAATGTTGTGTTCTTGGCTGCACTGAAACCAGTGTTATATTTTTCCTGATATGACACAATTCACATAAACTGATGTAAACTAACTCAAAAACAGCATCTAGCAGCACAATTCCAAGGAATTCTTATGAAGAGTAGCATAACAATGTTTGGATTTAATAAAGTAAGTGCAACTCTGAAAAAAAATGAGACTGTGCTGAAGAAATTAATAACTCATTGTTCCTGCAGAATGGCTGCCAAAACAGGACGCCGGCGTTGTTCTAGAACGCTCTGTTTCAGCAGCCTAGCGTGTCCTTGAGTCCTCTCTTCACAGGTAGAACAATAAAGGCACTTCCTCCAATCTTGCTCTGCGAGTTGTAGGATATCCAGCATGTTTACACCCCTTAGCCTCATCCCTTCCTCTGCCTCTTGTGTTTTTCACTTCCTTTTTTTCCCCACCAAGTCAGTAAGTAAATTACTGTTTGTAAACCTTTGGTATCAACAGCTGGGGGCTACAACTCAGCCTATTCTTGTCTTTTTATCTCTTTGAGAGATATATTGGATGTTTGATGTGCAGCTGGTTGAGTAGTGCAAGATGTCACATTACCCAGGAGAGAGAGAGAGATTGAGAGGAGGTATGAGAGAGTGTGAGAGAGAGAAGGTGAGAGGGAGAGCAAGAAAAAAAATCAAAACAAACGTCAAGGCACAAGGGACAGCAGAGACTGCCACATTCGCTGTTTTCACTTCATTCCTAGGCTGCGCAGGCAATGGAAAGTTCTAGAAATGTAAATCTGTTGGGTTAAAAATACAGCACATTAATGTGCTCCACATGTGGCACTCTGGCAGAGAGGGGGATATTTTGACGGCAGAGAAGGGAGTGAGGGAGGGAAGTAGCGGTCTGAGGGGTTTTCTTTTTGAAGGGGCGTGACAGAGCATCCACACTCACGGGTGTGAGAACACACTTTTATATACCAAAAAGTGACTTATAACCAAGTTTATATAGCTTGGTTATAACTTTGTTATAATGGCACTCAACTCTAGGCACACAGCAACCATAGGCTACAGATGCCCCACTTTTATCTGGGCTGAGAGCCACGTGGAATCCCATTGTAACCTTCCCCAGCACCTGTATGGAGCAAGGAGGACTAGGTCGATTAAGACTGGCCAGACTCCATCCAGCCATTCCATGGCCCAACCACAACCGCACACACAGTTGGAAAGGACTCCCCTACCTTGCGCTTTCTCCACGAACACCACCTTGGAGTCGGGCTGGAAGTTATGTCCGCTGAGAGCCATCCTGTCTCCTCCGCAGGCGCTGCTGCTGTCCATGCTCTGACGGTCCACCAAGGGCAGCTCCTGAGCAGAGCGCTGGGCTAACGGCACAAACGCACAACATGAAATGAGCACATTAAAACTGAATTCAAGGTGAATTCAAGGTGGCCTCTGTAAAGCTAGTTTAATCTTCAAGATGTCACTTTCACATTGGGGAATAAAAAAATATGTCTCCTGTAGCTTGAAGAATGAGTTCCTAAAAAGTACTGAAGGTGGGTTTAATAAGATAAATATTCTACAGCTGTATTCGTTCTGGGGTTTATTATTTTAACTAGGATTATCAATAACCAGTCATAGATAGCCAATTCATCAAAAAAAAGTCAGAGAGCATTCATCAGAATGGTCATCTAACCTTGGAATCTGGTTACGATACTGAGCAGGCATGACGCAAGAACATTAAAAAGCTCATGAAAACCTTATCCTCGACAAATAAACTTTCAAGAAGCATGGCCAGCTCTCTGTTTGCTGATATGTTTCATATTGCTGCTGTTTTCAGTAAGCGGCTGGCCTCGCACCAGAAATCCCTCCTATTTTATGAGCTGTGCTCACCGTGTAATGATCCTTCTCATTTGGCTCATAGTATCTGACAACTCCTGGCAAACGCCAGGGCCAGGAACTGCCATTGGAATACGAAAATGTACGATAAGCTTTCATCCAGCGGTCAAGAAAGACACTCAATACCTGAAGAAATAAGTGAGCTAAGTCTGCTCACAAAAAGATACAGCTAGTCACGACAATACTGCCGTAAATTCTGTCACGTCTCCGTATTTAACGCGATGAGAAGTGACCGTAACGCGTCTGTGTCATGATGCGATGAGAAGTGACCGTAACGCGTCTGTGTCGTGATGCGGTGAGAAGTGACCGTAACGCGTCTGTCTCGTTTTTGTTAATGTTAAATATCGCGGCTGTGGAACATTTTGGGGATAAAGACCAAGAAGTCAATAAATAAATAAATAAAATAAGTCAGAGGTGGCTCCGTGACAGACCAAAGGTAAGAACGAGTGTCCTACTCACAGCACTCGATGGGATTGGAGGCCGCCTGCAGGGACACCGTCCTGCCGTTGGGCTGGTTAATGTGCACGCGGAACACCATCCTCACGCGCGTGTTCTTCCGCCCGATGTCCGTCTCGCCCTTCCGTAGCTCGATGTCAGAGTTCCGTAGCTTCAGAATCCCAGCGCAGTCGATTCTTGAACAAATCAAAGGACGGAAATCATGTTTAATGTCACAAGTGAGACACATGTTGTTGGACAGCTATTGAATAAACATTTGTATATATTTCAGAAAAATAATGTCAAAATACAGGCTGGCTTTCATGGTACTCATTAAACACTTCATAAATGTCATCATTCTTTCACTCTGCCCTCAACCTCAACTTTACACAAAAACAATTCAAATTCAATCACCATTAAGTTTCCATCAAGTGCCATTTGATTTAGTGATTTTAAAACATTCATAGTAATGATGGATTTTGGCAAAATCAGGTTTGGTGAAGCACTTGAGAAATCATCAGATCAATCTGAAAAAAAAAAAACCAATATCACTGATATTATGGACAACAAACATAACTACAGCATGTGAAGTAGCAGAATCAAGTGGCCTCAGGAGGCAGTTGATAACTTTACAACTCCATTCCTTGGTCTATGCTAAATGCCCTCCAAAATTCACCAAATAAAATCCTCTTTTCAAAGACAACAACCGTTATGTTCCTTCTTTTTCAAATGCCCTGGAACCATCAACCAACAGATGTTTGTTGGAAAGCCTTCCTGAAGGCTGGAGAAAGAGAGAGATGGGGGGGTTCAGTAATCTGTCCGTTAAAGGCTTGGAGGAAGGTGCTGAGGTGGGCAGACCTGCTACCACGCAGCTAGCAGCTAACGTCCCCAACCCTGCATCCATGTTACAGGGTTCCCACCCGACCCTGAGGCCTCGTGTAACACGAGCCTTTGGTTCACAGGGGACAAAACCGCAGTGCTGGGGTTCCACCAGCTCACCAGCGCACACACCCGCACTACACATAGACAGGGATGATACACACACACACTCCCCTTTAACATCCACAGCCAGAAGCTAAGAAAGTGTCATAAAAGTAGGAATGGCTTTAAATTTGATCTTAAAGTTAGTGGTTACGTGTATTTTACTACTGTTGCATATGATACTTGGATAGAACACAGACTAAGAGTTACAGAGATGTACAGAGTTGTGGTCTGTTTAGCACTAACTAAAGCTTAAACTAACTAAAGCTTAAACTAACTAAAGCTTAAACTAAACTATATTGTAAACCTTTCTATGGCTTTTTTCCCTTTAATCATTTACTTTTTCTTTATCAAATAAACTGATCTTTTCTTAGTTTTTAAAGCATTTCTCCTCAAACGACCAACAAAACGTCCTCACTGGATCTAAACACTCAGCTTGCTTCTATCACTCAGTTCTCAGAAAGAGAGTAAAAATGTATGCACAAACACACACACACACACACACACACAACACACACACACACACCCTCACGCACACTCACATGGCCCTCATGTTGCTCTCAGGCAGGAGTGGAATCTCCAGCACTTTGGTGTTGGACTGCATGACCTCGTGGCTGGGTGTGGACACGGTCTTGCCGGTGATGCGGTGGACCTGGTAGAAGGCGTGCGGACGCAGCAGGCGGTCGTCTGCCGTGCCGATGAACAGCTGCAGAGTTAGTGGCTCGCTCTCCATGTAGCCGTGAAGCTGGAAGACAGACATATGCTCAGGCCCTGCACACCCCTCTCTCTCACACCTGCTGCACACCCCCAGAAGCCTTCGTTGCTGGCACAGCCAGTCAGTCTCCGACCCCTTTGATGGATGGAAACTATAGAAAACTACAACAATGATGATTTACATCAATTTACTGAGCATCTTCATATTGTTTATTGCTGATTATCCAAATAACACTGTCACTGTCTAGAATTTAATCATAAAAAGGTATTGATGTCTTTGGCAAGTTTAAGCTGAGCATTGCGCAGCTGGACACATTCGGTTTTCAAGTGAGGTGAAAAGGCTGGAGAACTTTGTATATTTACTTGAGCAGTTGTGTTTATGTCTGGCATTTCGGTTTAGACAGACAGAGGTGGGTGAGAGGGAGACAGAGAGAGAGTGAGAGAGAGAGTGAGAGAGAGACAGACCTTCCCCTTCCTTCATCACATTATCACCCACTAGAGAAATGCTAAAACTGGACATTCGTGATGTGGAGGCCAGAGCCCCCCTTGCCCACACGCCTGTGCACTGGGTCCAGTCCTCACTACCTCACGCTACACGACACAGCACCTCTGTGCTGCAGCACAGGGAGTGGCAAGACAAGATCGGCGCTCAGCACAGCGAGACACGTGCGCGCCGGCGAATTGTAAAGAAGGGAGGCACGGATGGCACTGAAATGCAAAGAAGACCATTCGTACCGCACCACCATCTAAAAAAAGATCCCGGAAAGAAACGTTTCCAAGTTAAATGGAAATTTGGTTCCAGACAGAACGCCTTTAGGTCAGACTCAGTAGTGAACAATTTCCAGGAAAAAAAGAAAATACGGAAAAAACAGATCATAAACTGATCAGAAAAAAGGAATGAGTTACTGTAAAGTTGAATCTGTATACTAGCACTGTCTGTAAAGTTGAATCTGTATACTAGCACTGTCTGTAAAGGTTAATGTGTATACTAGCACTATCTCACACTGTTTAACCTACATTAAGATAAGATAAGATAAGATAATCCTTTATTAGTCCCTCAATGGGGAAATTTCCGATCATTTTACATAATGAGCTATGTACATTTAAAAAACAATTCTTTAACAAGGAGCCCTGCTTTGACTTTGATCAGGCTGTCAAAGATCAATAAGATCAATGGGATCATCTGAACATCTCATGGTCCCATCCAACATAGTCCTACCATTTAGAGATGTTGTCTCTTTCCTGTAATGACTCTATTTTGTGTGTTGGCAGAGCCATTGTCCAATCTGATGGATTTCCAGAGAGAGCTGAATGTACATGCAGGAGCTCACAGCCACTCTGGGACTTGGGGGCCGCCTGCATCCACTATCCATCCTCCTGACGGCGCGTGCGGTCGGACGTCAGCCAATCTCTGACCAAAAAAAACCCCACGATGCCTAGCTGAGGACAGTAGGCTCCAGGACGAAAAACTGAGCCACATGAATGACGCATGGGGGTGGAGGAGGGGTAAGCGTAGGAGGTACTGTGAAGGTTGATTGGACAGCATCCACAGGAGAGCGTGCTCTGTAATAATCTAGTGGTTTACGGGATGGGACAGCCTCGTGTGAGGCTCCCTGGAGCACCCCCCCCACCCCTTACACACACACACACACACACACACACACTCTCCCCCACTTCCAGCCAGAAACGTGTGCGGTTCAGACAAACCGCCTCCACCATGCGCCGGCCCCCATGATGTCAGTGCTGCACTGGGAACTTTTACTAAACAAAAGGCAGCCTGTGTACTGGGGCGGAAACTGTGGTGAGCTCCAAAAAAATGGGGGGTGAGGGGAGAGAGAGAAAGAGAGAGACAGAAAGAGAGAGAGAGAGAGAGAGAGAGAGAGAGAAAGGGTCTGCTGGGTTCTTCACAGGAGAGTGGTGTGGAGTCATATGTTTAGCATCACATGTGCCTCATTAAGCCGTACTGAAGTGTCCAGCCAGCAGCAGATGTTACTCGAGGTGTTCAGGGTAGAGCGGCCGCTGGTCAGAACCAAGCAGCAGAGCTCCTCTGCGCAGCTCCGCTAGACAGAGTGGCACACAAACTCCAGTTATGAGACCGGGAGGTGTGTGTGGTCAAATCCTGACCAGTAGTTACAGTGCGTGCTTTAGTTCTCTGCGACTTATGACCTCCATTCGTGACAGTCTTTACCCGAGTGGCGTGGCCGGAGTCCATGAACAAGCAGAAAAGATCACAGGAGACGGGTGAGTCACCAGTGTCTGTTACGGAACTGGCTGAACTGAGCTGCCGTCAAGACATTGTGGTGTTGTGTAATACTTGAAGTATTTCACCCACTCCTCTGAGTTTTAGCATTGCGTTATGGCTAAATCATACAACCAGCTACCACATGGCCACTGTTGAGCGGACCCTTAACAGTAAGTGGACTGCTCACAGCCCGAATAAGCAGCCCTCGCCAGGTAGTTGATTAATTGTCTGATTTCCCTGACTGAGACATAACCACGAAGACCAAGAAGACCAGAATAGAGAAAAAAATTAGCCTGACCAAAGACTTCATTAAAGAAAAATTACCCATATGAGCAAAACAGAGATTTTTTACACTTTGAGCGGATGAGTTTAAAGAAGTTTGCTTGCTTCAGCCAAGTTGGACTTAAAGCTGCTTCCATCTCTGCCTACGTATAGTACAGTTGCCCACAGCAAGCTTCAAAGATGAATCGTAGGAAATCACAGGAGAAAGACAGCAGAGACGCAAAGATATGAATGAATACCTGCACCACAGGGTGACCTCCTGCGAGCGCCTTCACAGCCCCTCTGCTGCCCTCGGTCTCGTAATGGGCACGATGGTGAGATTTAGGCTGGACCTCGATCTGGAGGCTATATGGCCCAGAACTGGAGGACAGCTGCCAGTCGAGAGCTGGCAGGGAGGGGCTAAATATAACAGGAGTGAAAGGGAATCGGTCTAGTAAAATCTCCAGACAAAAAAAGGTTTAAAATAATGTATCAGAATCAAAGAATAAAAACATAAACACTCTGTGAGGTGCAACACGTTATCAACTGGGATCGTATCTCTGACGTGTTGGCTCAGGGCCAGGGTAACTTCTGGGTCCGACACATCTGGCAATTGATTCAAAACGTGTGAATTTTACCTGATGTAGGGCTTTGGCTTGGACCAAAATGAATGCTGTGGCACATCGAGAAAGCCAGTATAGCCCTCCTTCTTAAAGGGCAGGCGTGAGGTGGCGTAGTCCTCATGACTGAGCTCCGTGGAGACAGAGTCCTCCCCCCCAGGCTCGATCTTCAGGCTCAGTGAAGCGCTGTGCTCCATGCTGGTCTTCCTGGTCTTAAGTGCGATGCCCTCGCCCAGTTCTGCCATTCCATCCGTGCTGAGGGCATTGATGGCCGCCACGATGGCAGAGTTGGTGTACTGGTTGGTGTTGGGCAGCCAAGTGTCGTCCGTCACACTGAGCCGAGGCGAGGTGCGGGGTGACGGCCCCGGCGACTGGTTGGGCGAGCACGGGCGGAACTTGTGAGAGGCCCCGCCGTTGAAGCTGCACTTCCTCTTCCCACCACAGGGGGAGCTGGGGCGGGAGCCGCGGGAGCCCGCCCAGCCGTCGTCAGCCAGGCTGGCACGGGGAGACCCAGAGGGCGAATGGCGGGGCGAGGCCCCGAGCCCCCCAGACATTAGCGAGGAGGAGCCTTTGGGCGAGACGCATGGCGACTGCCACGGTGAGTTCTGTGGTGAGTTGTCATAATTGCACGAGTAGCCTGACTCATATGAGGAGGCCTCTGAATGGCAGCTGCGGGATGAGATGCTGCTCGCAGGGCTCAGGCAGGTGGGGTCGCGGTAGCCCTCACCACTGGGCAGCGTCAGGGTGACGATGGAGTTGACCCTCTTGGCCACAGGCATGCTGCTCTCCTCTACTTCGGCATCGGGGAATTGGCCATAAGCAGTGATCTCTATGCGTGGGCTCTCCAAGGCCGGGGCCCCATTGGGGCCACTACCAGAGGATGGGTAGTACGCTACCGAGGCCATGTCTTCATGAGGAGAGAAGGAGGGGGTCTGGCTGACTGAGACAGAGATGGAGGGACTGGTCTGCAGACTGTGGTACTGGATGGGATGGCAAGGGCTGCTCAGTGAAAGGGACAGACTGGTATTTGGTGGGAAGCTGTATGCATCTACAGAGAGAAATATATGATAAATTACAGTAAGAATACAGCAGTTAACAACACTCAAATGGATTATACAACATTTTTCTGAAGACAGGCAGCTGAAAGGCTTTATGATAAGGTGACATAAAAAAAAGATATGATTTTATACAATTTGGCCCTAAAAAGTAGCACAAGCACCATGAAACTTCATGAAGAAGGACACTGGCTTGGCGAAGGAAGTAAGGTGACTGATACAAAACCTACTCAGCCAAAAATAACCATGTGTTAAAAATACCTCAACAAGCACAAAAACAGATGGAAAACTAATACACACTCAGCCAACCTGTCTGTGTACAAGGTTAAAGTTTAATATAAAGTATGGTTTAGGATTTGAACAACAGGTTTTTTTTGCCCTAGTGAATCCACAAAGGAGCAGGAAAAACTGGAAGGAAGAATAAGCTACGGTGGCGTTTCCCAGCCCAGTCCTTAAAGGATTCCGGCGCTCCATAATTTTGCTCTTTCCCAGCTCTGAGCGCAACCGAACCGACCAAATCACGAACACTACAAAGGCACTGGGAGATGGAACAGAGCAAAAATGTGGACTGTCTGGAGTTCCCCAAGGACTGGGTGGGGGAAATACTGATTCACAGTATTAATATAATGAAAACGTTTATCTAAAGTAAAAAAAAAATGTGTAGGCTAAAACTTGTCCTGTTGTCTAAAAACAAGTTATAAAAACCACATGGGATGGCGACATTCGAGGGATATTTAAAGCTGCAGGTGCACAGGGAGCAAAATTAGTTGTTTGTGTGCAACTACAGTGCAGCCCAGAAGTTTGGTTAGTTTACTGTTTTTTGAACTGGCCCAAATGCGAGAGTGCTTTCGTCTGTAATAAATTAAGAGCTTTCTTTTGCGCGTAGCTGGAGAGAAAATTAATAACAGTCTCCACCGAAACTCCGCTCACGAAGGCTTGGAAACCGCACAGCGCCACAACCTCCCTGGAATGAATTTATACAGAACAGTAACCCAACTTTAAACGTAGCACGAATGTAGCATAAATTAATTACATATTTGAAGCGGTCTGACTTTGAATCAAAATCTCAGGTTAGCATAGTATAGCTAATTAGCCTATTATTTCAAGAGGCAAAAGAGCTGCAACAAAGAGCGCGAAAACTAACGGTGTACTTCTCACGCGTCAGGTCCTGCTCTCGCGCCACGCCCACCGAACCTATTCAACGGACTGACGCCGATCGTTTTATACTGCCCACGCGGACGCATAAGTGTTCCAAGACAACGCCTTTCACCATTTTGCAGAAACTGTTCATGCAATTTTCAGCATTATGGATACAAAGGTATGTAACTACGCTTGAGCAGACTAAGCCATATTTAAGTACGTCCAGAAATTCTATACATAACCAAGGAAACTTCTATTACCTTCTTCAGCTGATTTCATACTTGCCGAGAGAAGGATGAACTCTGGTGAAGTTTAATTGTCCACAGTACTAGCGCGTGATGTATAACTCCAAAAACTTGGCAGCAAAACGTGAAATTCTTTCAAAGAAAGCTGTATTCCAGTCACGGCAAAGTGCGCATAATTAGATTTTTTTAAATGACGATGATCTTCAAAATCCAAAATCTCAGTACAATCAGTGCAATTTTTCTTAACTAAAGATTCCCTAACTCGTTGTGCAGTATATTCTGGAGTTGTAAATTAAATTCCAATCGGCTTGGGGTCTTGGTGACGCACTATTTCACGGTGGAGAGGTCTCCGTAGCTTTATAAAGCCGGGAAAGACCTCCGTTTGGGTGGACCTCCCCTTTCCTGACGCAAGCTCCACGTCTCAACAGATGGAGAAAGGGATTCTCTGCTCTCAAGATTTCCAGATGTGGAGCTGTTACCATGCAAGGAAACACGCAGCACGGGCGCACAATTGGAAATAGGGAGAATAAAGAACAAAACATAAACTAATTCCGATTTTTTTTCCAGTTAGAAAATGACGGTTTCCATTGGTTCTTTAACAGGTACAATATTGCTCTGACCTTATCATCTACTGCTTAGCAACCACGGTGCGTCTGCGTTGCGAGTATAAACAGAATACTCCCACTCTATTTTTAATGCGTCGCTGAGCAAGGAAATGGCAACTACAACTCACGAGACCCGATTGCGCGAGCGAATGGTTTTGTCTTTATACAGAAGGAAGCCGTTTTCCGTAGGACAGTCTATAACTGTTAAGCACTTTATTAGCCCATTTTTGTTAATATCACGCTCGAGGTGGAATACGTCTCTGCTGACCATGAGGAATGTTCAAAATTAAGATTTATGAGGACGTTAATTTTCGCCAGTGTTCTCGTTAACCTACTCGCGCTTCCTCAATTAAATAAGGACTAATCGTGATCTGTGAAAAGTACACGCAGTGTGCCAAGCAGTCATTCAGTATTCAAATGCATTTTGCAGTAAAGTAATGCAGTAAAGTAGATATTTTACCCATTATTATTATTATTATTAGTAGTAGTAGTAGTAGTAGTAGTAGTAGTAGTAGTAGTCGTAGTAGTATTATTCGAGTCACCCTGAGAAACCTGGTTATTAATGAGGGCGTTAATACGAAGGCAGCTGTCATTTTGAGGGGAAAATCCTAATTGCATCACAGCAAATAACTGCATAGCTAACCACAGTATTATTATAAGGAGTTTAGAAAAGGTTTACAGAGAGTGACTGCAGATATGCCTGGTGAACGTAAGTATCTGTGTCACAACCCCTTTCCCCCATGAAAAGGTACAGCCACTGAAACACTGAGCTGTGAGCTTGATCACATGGGTTCATAGTAGCAGTATCTGTTTTCCTCCCCTGGCGTCCACTCTTCGGTCATGCCAAGAGTCCCACTTATTCGTTTGACCTCATGGAAAGCTCTCACTCGCAGGATAGGGACCTAATGTGGCAGAAGGTCTGCGCGTCTCTCTGTTTCCTTTCCAGCTATGTGTAACTGAGCCATACGCAGCTGTAAACACGGTTTTCTCCCTCGATGCAGGTAATAAATAGCTCCGGCCATGGTGATTGACAAGCGTCCACTTCTGCATCACGCGGCTCATGTTTTTTTCCGCCCGTTTCGAAGGGGGCGAGGGGTACGTTTTCCTGTGTGCACGAACAGTTCCGGATGGATTCTCTTTTCGACAATGCATTGAACGCAATGATACAAATTGTTCATCTGCTAATTATTACATAGCTGGTTTTGTTGCGCGTACATCTTGCTGACCTTGAAGTTGTCGGTGTTACGTGCTGAATGCTTCGGTGGTCAAACTTTTGGCATATCAAGTTAGTACTCATATCTGTATAACAGTACTGGTATCTATATAACATATCAAGTTAGTACTCATATCTGTATAACAGTACTGGTATCTATATAACATATCAAGTTAGTACTGGTATCTATATAACATATCAAGTTAGTACTGGTATCTATATAACAGTACTGCATGATTGAAAAAACAGAACAAGAAGATGCACTGCAACAAAATGCTGGGTCCAGTAGGACTGAAATAAACCCTCAACTTGCTTTTTTCTATACATTCACAATTATTACCACAAATAGATTATAGGTGTGAAATGTAATTAAGGTGAAGATTTAAAAAAGTAAAGATTTTTAAAAGTTCTGACCCAATCACAGAATCTGAGTTTCTAAATCATTGTTAATCAGACATCAAGGGCGTGAGCCGATTCTACAAACTGCTGAGACAGGGACTATTACTTCATATTGTCACAGAGATGCGAGTCTGATCATATGCAGACTTACTGAGGCCGATAAGCTTTCAGAAAAGTAGCTCAAGTTAAATTAACTCCACAAGTCTTGAGTTAACTTCTTCAGTGTACACACGAGTCTGCTTCAGTTCTTCAGTGTACACACAAGTCTGCTTCAGTTCTTCAGTGTACATACGAGTCCTGCTTCAGTTCTTCAGTATATACACAAGTCCTGCTTCAGTTCTTCAGTGTACACACGAGTCTGTTTCAGTTCTTCAGTGTACACACGAGTCCTGCTTCAGTTCTTCAGTATACACACAAGTCCTGCTTCAGTTCTTCAGTATACACATGAGTCTGCTTCAGTTCTTCAGTGTACACATGAGTCTGTTTCAGTTCTTCAGTGTACACACGAGTCCTGCTTCAGTTCTTCAGTATATACACAAGTCCTGCTTCAGTTCTTCAGTATACACATGAGTCTGCTTCAGTTCTTCAGTGTACACACAAGTCTGTTTCAGTTCTTCAGTGTACACATGAGTCTGCTTCAATCCTTCACAGTCCCAGGTGGTTTTGGTTTAGTACTAGTTTGGTGGTTTATTCAGCACCACATAAGGAGGCAATAAACATTATTCGAACACTTATAGATATGGCAAATGCATATAACACTTGGGTTTTGTGTAAAACACAACTCCAGATCTGCTGCAGATGTTGAAGGATGGCCATCAGGTCCCAGAGCTGCTGGGATACGCTGCTGCCCGTAATGACGCCATGGGGGCGCTTCATTCTTAAATGATGTGTCAGCGCTTTTAAAACAGCTAAAATAAACAAGTCCCACATTTGAGCTTTGCTAGCATCCCTGCTCTTTCACGGTCCAATGTGAATGTGTGTGCGCGCATGTAGGAGGCCCAGATGGGAGATATATGGGACTGGGGTGCAGGGTGTTGAGGTCAAACACACATTCACCCCCCCCAGCCCCCTTTTGAGATCCAGAAATCAGCTCACCTGTCTGCAAGGCTGGGTCTGTTGTGGAATGATGTTGAACTTTGCGCTGATGGGAAGCTTTGCTTTGGCTACAGCACCTCCTCCTAAGGCATTGGCCTCTTGTCTGTAGTTACTGGTAAAGCTAGCAGTAACGAAAAAGGTGCTCAGTCAGTCTTATTGTTTTCATTTTGCAGTAAGGTGTTCAAATAAAAAAATTATTTGAGAACAGAAAAACCTGCCAAATACTGGGGAGCAGGGAGGATTACAAACCTTTGAAAGATTTGAAAGGAGGACCTACACATCGGCATGCATGTTCTCTGACTACTTTTTCTTCAGTTTTTTCAGTTTTTAAAATGTTTTTTTAATTGTATTTCTTCGTTTATTTATGTTTTCACCAGGGAATTTAATCAAACATTTTATTTTAGCTACTTTTCATGAGCCCACGTCATAAGTCGAGCCACATTTAAAAATAAAATGTGAAACATATAAAGTGCTTAAAGTAGAAACTATAAAAGCAGTATAAGGGAGTGTTTACATGGAAATGGGCATGGATGTGGAGCTCCCCTCCCCTCCTCTCTACATAGTCTTCCTGTCTCCAGTCAATGCTCCCTTTGACTGTGGCACAGTGACGGAATCCCCCAGTCTGTTTCCTGTTGTGTAAACCTGTTGCCAGGCAACAGTGGCCGCTTTCCAAGAGGGATGGGTTTCTGGGCTAAGCACGAGCTCCCTCAGGCCGAAGGCCTCAGTACGCAGCTCTGCCATGGGGCCCAGACACAACACTGACAAAGAACCCCAAACACTGAGACGATTGAGCAACAGTTGGAGATGAAAGCTGCTGTTGTAACTTTGGCCAGGGCTATTTTAAAAGAAAATTGCTGACCAAAGTAACTCCACCCAGAATTACATGAGTGTGTACAGAATAAAACAACGTAATAAGAAAGAAAAGCAGAATGTGAAATATAATGTAGCATAAAACTAAAAAAATAATTGTGAAATACTAAATAACGATGCATGTCAAGTGATAGTGAATAAAAAATCACTTGTTTTCAACAATGATATTCGTATTGTGAGATTTTTAATAAATACGAACAGAATCAGTTTTCCAAGAACTGGAGTTCTGTACGTTTCTGCCATCACATTCTCTTGGTCTTTTCATGTCCTGATCCAGAAGATTCAGCCTGATTCCATAGGTTCTAAATACCTCTCAAAAGGGCAAAGTCAAAGTCAGGAGCAAACTGAGACTAATCTGTAACAGAAATGTTTGGGATAAAGGAGTTTTTTAAGTCATTAAAAAATCATTCTTGTTTTAGAACAGTGCAAAGACAGATGTAGTCGGAGTTGAACGATCATGTTTTGGACTTTATACTCAGGTGTTACACTTAAGGCATAACTAAGAAAGCACTCTTAGCAATATAGCAAGATCATCTGTTAAAGGCCTGACTCGCAGGTCCTACAGAGGACACATGATTGTTCACATCTGTAGAACCAGACGACTGATGCTCACCATTCATCTTTTGTGCGTAACTAAGCGAACGGACAGCAGCTCTCCCAAACCAAACCGGACCGTGGCTCAAATCAGCGTTGCAGGCTGCATATCAAAAAGCAAAGCAGAGAAACGGAGGTAATGCAGTTGTCACTGAAGTGGAGTCCGAAGTAGGGGCCCTTTTTGAAGAAGGAAAGAGAGAGAGAGAGAGAGAGAGAAAAGTGAGGGTGCTGTTCATTTTCTGGAACCAATTTAAAAGCGCTGTTTACTCGAGCATCTCACGTTTCTCCTGTCGTAGCCTCAGAATTACATAATGACAGAGTTCCAGGAAAGGCAGCCATGAACGCTGGCTCTGTGATCTGCTAATGACAGATAATGGGTAAATGCTTGGACGTACTGGCCCGCAGAGGGCCTGCTTCGACTCCAACTGCTATTTTTAGGCCCCAGAATTCCTATGCCAGGTTTATGGTGACCAGACCCCATGACTGGCTCCTGTATGCCCATGATGCAGTACAATCAGAGCCAGGTGGTGGTGACCATACAGAGGATCATCACCACAACTGATGTGTAACAGTTTGATGACTCTGAAGGTCCGAGAGCTTCTGGACCGACCAAGAGGCACCGCCTAAGAATTTGTATACAGAATTTTGTATGCAATCCAACATTAAGGTTCTACTGATAACAGATTATGGTAGTGAAAACCACAGACCACGACTGGTTTGTGCCAGCATACACAGCATAACCTCACATGCCACTACAGGTTTCTGAAGTACAGATCAGATATAATGTATAATTCTTGTACAAAGTGTTCAACACAGAACCTCAAATTTCAAAACATCTGAGCAACTTTGGCATACTGGTGCATGCTCTGCTGAAGACTGCTAAGCTTATGGTGTGTTTACTGGGAATATACCCAATCAGAAAGAAAGATTTAGAATATACCCAATCAGAAAGAAAGATTTAGAGAGGGCATGAGATGAAAGGATGAAAAGCTGTGCTCCTAGACCATTAGAACCAGTGGACCATCACGTTAGTATAAGGTCCTCATAAATCACACACTTCTTGCTCTATAGACTGAGTGTGGGACAAGGTCATTCATAACAGATATTTTTGTTCAGCTAAGTTGGGTACGCCATGCTTTCTCAATTAATTTAGTAAAAATGTTAACACACATCTTAAGATTAAATACATAAGCTGTTTCAGTACATCAAACAATAAACATGTATTGTGATTTGTCAAAAAAAGAACATATAATGATAAAGAATGCAAACAACAGATACAAACTTGAAACCTTAAATTTAAACAAATTAGAAATACGGGAAATCTTTTAAAATGATTACATCTAAACGGATGCGTTAGAATGTACAAAGATCTGCAACTGGACAGGCATGAAATTCAGGGGAGAGAATTTTACCGTGCAATAGTAAATGTTAAGGAACTACTGCCACCTAGTGGACAAAAATAAGCAGAACATGATCCTAAACACTAAATTGTGGGCCATGACTGCCAACATTTATCTCTTTCAATAAGTACGTTTTCAATTCAGTAACATCTCTTTCTCAAATATCGGCTTATTGGCTTATATAACATATACATACACACACACACACTATATATATATATATATATATATATATATATATAGAGAGAGAGAGAGAGAGAGAGAGAGCGATCGATAGAGATGGAGAGATAGATAGATAGAGATAGATAGATAGATAGATAGATAGATAGATAGATAGATAGATATACATGCACATAGAAAGAAAATGTTTTTTATTTATTTCAATGATGGCATCTGCATATTTCAAGCACGACCCATTTTCATAGTTTTTGTCCAAACTACTGTTAAGGTTTCCTGCCCATTTGGCAAATGACGCAGCATAAAGTGGAAATGAACACAGAAATTTCACAATTTTTTGAAGTATTTAATTTTATGAAATATATCGCTCTTTAATGATAACTATTCGCAATTGAAATCAGGAACCAACACTGACAATGACGATCATAACTTTAAAAAAGTGTTTTGACACTGACATCAAGCTCAACAAAAGCAAAGGCTTGAAATCTTACCACCACAGTAACACTTCAGCAGGGTAACTTACTCTTTGAACATTAAATACTTGATATAAAAGTGCCTTGACACAATAAAAAAAAGACAGTTTGCTCCAGATCAGTTACTAAAGGATCAGTCAAAGTACAGCACAACTCAAATGCAAGTCAATCTTTACACACAGAAAAGAAGAAAACAATACAGCAAATTAAGTACAAGAAGCTTTTTTCTTGAACACATTCACACACTCACATGAAGAATGATAAAACTCATTCCTCACTGCCCGGCCCCCTTGGTGCCCAGAGTAAGTCAGGTCATGACCCCAGAGGGCTCTGTACTGAAAACTTATCTAAGCGCGGTGTTTGTTGTGTTGCAGAGTTATGCTCAGGACACAAGTTCTGAACTCCTCCTGCGAATGTTATGCTCAGGACACAAGTTCTGAACTCCTCCTGCGAATGTTATGCTCAGGACACAAGTTCTGAACTCCTCCTGCG
>JAOXYF010000027.1:4599990-4619521 GCA_028565775.1 Sternarchorhynchus goeldii | reverse complement strand
AGGGAGAGAGAGGAGTTGAGGGAGGGAGGGAGAGAGAGAGAGAGGAGTGGAGGGAGAGAGGGAGGGAGGGAGGGAGAGAGAGAAGTTGAGGGAGGGAGGGAGAAAGAGAGAGGAGTGGAGGGAGGGAGGGAGAGTGTTACTTCTGTTCATGGTCACATATGGTGAAATGCTACAGCTATTTAACCAAGTCAACTCAAAGAATGTAGATCAAATTCCTGCTCAGATGCTCTCACTGTCACACTGATGTGGAATGTGGTATGAATGCGGTATGAATGCGGTATGAATGCAGTATGAACGTTCAAAAAAAACAATGTTTTATAAATGGAATGAATCATGTTTCTAAACAAAAACAAAAGCTGCTCATATGCCTCCCTGTAAAGTCCAGTGTGCATCGCAGAGCCTTGGACTGCACGTACGTGTGTGTGTGTGTGTGTGTGTGTGGTATTTCTACAGAACCCTCCCACTTGTTGGTCCAGCTCAATGAAAAGTACTAAAATCAAAAGTGGTTCCACACAGAGGCGACTCTCCACAAAAGCACTCGAGTTTTTTAACCCACGTTCATTTTCAAGTGCAAAACCCCTCAGCCAATGGAATATGTGGGAAAATGATGTCAAAAAAGAAGTTCTTTCCTGTGGCTGCAGAGGCTCCCAACAACACAGAGCTCTTTCATTGTAGCACACGCTAATAAAAACAGCACCACACCACCACAACACTGCTCTCTGGGGGGAAGGAGAGAAAAAACAAGAAAAAAGAGAAGCTTCTTGAAAAGGAGGTGGAGAAGGGGTGGGACGGTGGAAAGATGGGTGTGGGGTGGTGGTGGGGTTCGTCACTGGTCACGTCCCAGTCTGCGCTGGGTGAACTGGGGGAGAGAGGCGTCTGATTTATGGACGGCGGGCTGCACCGAGCGGCCTTTCTCCCTGCTCCACGTTACATGGACGGGAAGGGGTGGGGGGATTAGAATGAAGGAAAATTAAGACACAGGACACAGTTCCCAGCTGAAAGCAAGGAATCCCCCTTTATGAAGGAAAACAATAAATCCTGGCTGGGATTGGGATTGGATGAAGTCATTATTCATGCAGCCCCGGGAGGAAGAAAGAGCCTCCATTACCTCGAGCTAAAGATGCTATCAATGAGTGCCCAGCACATATTCCACCCCATTCATGCCGGGGCCCATTCTGAGTGAAAGGACCGTCCTGCCGGCCCCCGTGTTCCTCGCGTGTGAAATCCGATGACGACTTTGTGCACCGCGCTCATGAATATTCATGAGCTGAAATCCATCAACTTTATTGGTGCCTGAGATTGTATTTGCAACAATATGGCATTGAAATAGTGAAAAGCACAGTGTTGTGGATAATGACACCCTGAGGCCTGCAGACGGGGGCAAGTCAACTTATTGGGATCGGGATACAATTTGCCCAAAAACCTCCATATATATATATATTTTTTTTTTTTTTGATTGACAATGGCATTGTTTACCACAGCTGCATGGCTCACTGTGTGGTCACGGCCAAAATTTATTGTGTTTAGATACAAGCAAAGTCATCCTGACACATCCCAAGTAAACATCCCAGAGCTTTGTGCATGACTAAATCATCCATACTGGTACAGTGAACACGGATTCATGATAAATGCCATTTAAGGATGTTTGAAATCACTTCAAACATCTTTAGCCACCAGAAACTGTGATTGACAAACATGCATATTACAGACATGTCAGATTAAGACTGGTAAGGGCATCAACAGGAGTGTTCACTGGTGGATTATATATAAAAATAACAATAATAATAATTAATAACAATTTTACAATAATTAATAACAAATAAAAATAATTAATAACAATCTCAGTGCCTGCTGCATTGTTTCTCAATAGCAGGATAAGATCATGTAGCCCTGTTCAATTGGTCAGCTGTGACAAAGAGACAATCTACCTACAGTGGTGTCCTGTCACTCCAATTGATGGCACCGTGATCTTTTTCACAGAGAAGATCCTTTCAAATAACACAACACAACACACACGCTGCCACACACACGCTGCCACACACACCATGAACAAAAGCCAATGTTCTGTCAGTAGCTTTGTGCGGGAGCCAGGCAGTGTCATGACAACTCGTGAGCGGCGGGCGCGACTTTCGCAGAGTCATATCGACTGTCATGGCCGCCGTTTCTCGCTCCCTATCGGCACTTCTGACATCGTCACAGATATTGAATTCCGCTCGGTCGGAATACATGGGGCACTGCGCCCCTCACCAGAGCCACAACCTCAGCGATTCAGCTGAAGTCTCTGCTGTCAATATAGCCCCACCCCTCAAAAGGGGGCGGGGCTATACTAGACCCATGGATTCCTTGAAGCAGAAGCGCAGTACGCTACTAGACACAGACAAGCAGTTCCACAACGTCTGCAGAACATTTCGACCCCTGCAGTTCATCTAAACCTTTGTCTAAATCAAGCACTAAAGCAGTGGAAAAGCACCTGTACAAACATGGTTTGATTCCTGTGAAAGTTTGAAAGCTTATCGAGTTCCCTTTGTGTAAGACGTCTTCAGTATTGTGTGACGTATATATATTTATTGTTGTCACAACATGCTTTTCTTAGCTTTTCGTAAGCACAGGGATCAATGGCGAGTTTCATTACAAAATAATTAGAGAAAGTCTGTAAAAATAAATTTTACACCCTCAAGCCGCAACTAACCAATGAGATTATATCAAATGTTGTATTTAGTTCATTTATGAGATTATATCAAATGTTGTATTTAGTTCATTTATGAGATTATATCAAATGTTGTATTTAGTTCATTTATTAGATTATATCAAATGTTGTATTTAGTTCATTTATTAGATTATATCAAATGTTGTATTTAGGTCATTATATTTATTTATTATTTTTTATTGTTGTATACAGTATTAAATTATTTAACACTATTAGACTATAGTTTACTGGTGCAGGGTATCCAATTTATTTTCTGATAAAATCAAAACTAAATATTGTAATACATATCCTGTATTGTGAAAATAAGTATCACAATATAATGTTTTTGCCAAATCACTCATCTCTAGTGGAATGGAGAACATATTTTCCTAATTCCGCACAGGGGAAATACTTAATTAAATATGTAACTGCTCCAACTTTTTGTATGCGGACGCTCTCATTTGTGAACACACACAAAAACAAAAGACCCACCTTGTTCTTGGACTGGGATGTGTTCAGGACACTCCTGGTCTCTTTTCCTGTATATATTACAACACCTATTATGGTACCTGTGACACAGAGGGCAGAAACAGGAGAAAACTGGAGTTAATGGAAGACCTCCTGGTATCTGATAGAAAAAGCATTTTGGTCAACACACCACTTTGTAAAGGTTTTTCCCGGATGCAAAGCCAGAAACAAAATGATCCAATATGTCGGATCCCTAAAACTCAACAATTACAGAACAAGCCTAATAACAGTGGAATCAATACTGCAGTGTGGAACTTGAAAGATTCATTAGGGGGAACATGTAAGAGATGAAACACGTGACAGGATTATCAGACACAGCGCAAATAGACCCTTCAATCCACTGCACTTTACGAAACACAGAAACCTTTCGTCTTTGATGAAATCCATAGACAAACACCTTTTTTTTTTTTCCTGCGTCCGACACCTTGAACTGAACGCTGGTGCACTGGAGTGAATCCTGCAGGTTGTTTTAATGGAGCGGGACTGCTGGGAATATCGTGTTCCATCTGCAGGGATCCTGTGTTGAGTCTGCATGACTGAAAGGATGATGTCAGGTGTCCAAGTGTGGAAGGAAGGAACGAGGGGATGTGGGGAGGGGGCAACTCCGATCAAGGACGAGCCTAGGAAGGGGGAGAGGAGGTGGGGGTGCGGCGAGAGACCTCAACACCCAGGAGAAATGAACAAGAAGCAACCACAGGTCGATGAAAAGGTGATCTCTGACAAAAGTAGGAGGCCTTCGGGGAGCGCCAGAGCTTTACTGGTCCATGAGGTTCAGGTTCTCCCTTCACGGCCCTTGTAGGCGGTAGTGAAAGCGGAGCAGAAAGGCTGATCCAAGATCAGCGCTCTGGGGAGAAGAGGCACGAACGGCAGTGGCGATGAGGCGGCTACTTCAGTGCCCATTAGCGGCTCATCGTATTTCTCTGGCGTGTTGCCGAGTAACCTGCGATGAAGAGTCATAATCACCTGGGAAACGCAGAAGACGCCTTTCAAGATGCGCCACACTACACTCTAGTAAACAGTAAAAACACAGAGGCGACCTGACTGGGACTGGGGACGTTCCACAAGCGAGTGTTTCTGAAACCGAAACTTTGTCCCTTTGGACGCCGACACACGAGAGAAGGAAAGAAAGAGGCCCAGGCTTACCGGATGCCACCACAGTGCTAGCCCAGAGCGTGTTCTCAATACTCAGGCTCTCCTGAACTGGAGGGTCACAGTCCTCCTGTAGGGCAAAACCATCATGATTAAACCTCACCTGCCTCACACGGCAAAAGCAACTAACGCAAGGGCACTCCTGATTTCTAGAGTGGGCGCGGCTACCCAGAACAGCAACACAGTCCATTTAAAAGAAAAACAAAGAGTGTCTACATTTCTACCTTTATAATTCCACTTGTTTACAACAGCAGCAAAGATTATCTTCTGAGATTATCTCGCACAGCCCTATTGAGTTGGTTTAGAGTTTGGTGCGCGAATGGAAATATACTATTATATAATATTAAATTATATTGTTGAATGAATCAGTCCACACAACATGCAGCGGTTGGATGAATCCAAATAATCTTCTAATCAGCAAGACTCAAAGGAGTAAGAGGCATCACAGTGATGTTATATACACCCACAGTGATGTTATATACACCCACAGTGATGTTATATACACCCACCCGCTCTGCCTACATCTGACCAGCAAATGTAGTAATCACCTACTCTGATAACAACGCTGCTTTGATGCCAGGTTTGTGCCCAGCTAAATGAGAATTCTGTGCTCGCATGATGCTTGGGGAAACTGCAACTGACTGGCTGGCAAAGAGAAAAGTCCTGAGTAAAGACTTAAGGTGGACTAAATTTGGATTTAAGGCGGATTGAATACAAATTTATGGTGATTTTTATGATTAAATCACACAAGATAACAGGAACGTGAAGGACAGTTAAAAGGCTAACCATGCTAACAGCCACACCCATACTCACCAACACCCTTCGTGAATGCAGACATGAATTGATCAGGTTACAGATCGAATGGCTTGTCTGATATGATAACTATTACAGCTCAGCAGACCGATACTACTTTTGCTTGAAGGCATGAAGGTGGGGGGTGGAGGGTAAGAGTGAGTGAGTGAGTGAGTGAGTGAGTGAGTGAGTGAGTGACAGCCAAGGGGGTTGATGGGTCAGTGACATTCACACTAATGCAGGGACAGTGAGCCGTCATCCCTGTACCAGCAGAGTTTGTGGGGGTCTGTGAACAATGCCAGGGCAGCATTGTTCCAGGCTGAACGCACCGTGTTTGAAACACTACACTAGAAAGCGAACAGTCAACAAAAAGGCTCCATTAAACAGTTCTGGGTTCAGCCTGCCCTGCTGCACATGACCACAGGGGAGGGACGGTACGGGGAGGCTGGGGTTGCGCGTAGGGGCCGTCTATCACCGTCAGGGCAGGGCGGCGAGCTGGGAGTACCGCCGGCGAACCCCAAACCCCCGCCGCCACTCTTCCGCCTGGAGCTGATCGATACCGTCGTGGGCTCAGGGAGGGTTAGACAGCGCAGGAAGTAAAACCTCCATCCTCTGATCTGTGTGTGGCCAAGAATGAGGGCTCCACACAAAGATTGGCTTTGTATATGGGGCTGTCTGTGCCTCTCTCTCCCTCTCCCTCTCTACTCAGCACTAATCTGCTGTTAAATAAAGAGCCCTGCTCAGCCAGTGGGATGTGGGAACACATGCCACCATCATCATCCTCAGCTCCTTTGAAGTTTTACGAACTTATTGTGAAATATTTCTTCCAAGTAACTGATGACACACCAATTTCAGTACAACTGATAACAGCCATTTCATCATTTAAGGCTCAAGTGTTTCGGGGTGAAGTGGACGTAGTCGACCTGTAGAGGCACAGAGTCGACCTGTGGACGTGGTCAAACTCCCTTACCCGAGTAAAGTTCCCTTCGAAACTGTGAATGTCCAGCTCAGGCCTCTGAGCATAAACATGTGCTTTGATAGAGAACAAATCCTGTGGGAAGACCATAGACACGCCCACACACGCACAAACACACACACAAAACATACACACATAAAAAAGTGAACACTGCTTTGTGAACAGGACTCTAACCTGAAGCAGCTGTTATCACTCCATCTGTAGCTGTTGTCAGGTTTTAAATGACTGGAACGGTCATTAGACTACAAACTCGGGTCTGATTTACCCTGTGGTGCTGTTTCATAGAGTGGCATCAGGCTACACTAAAACGTTCATCTCTGTTCTCGCTGTACACATGAAAGCTTCGCTGTCTTACAGTCCGATTAGTGCTGTACCACAGTGTGGGAGTGTAACTGTACCACAGTGTGGGAGTGTAATGACCAGAAGGGACAGACAGTCATTTCTAACACCCTGTAACATATCAAACTCTGGCAGTAATATAGTTGATTGATTAAAAACACCACTAATAAAAATAAAATATCTAATGAGAATAAAACTTCATTTCTGAGCAAAGCAGCTTCAAAGCCGAAATCATGTAAACCCAAATCCAACAAATTCTAGCTTACATCCAAAAATAAACAAAATGGTTTCCACCTTTAGAATATTAAACTGTCAAGGCCACAGGAAACCTGAATCGACCTTTGCAGATCCAACCCAGCAGCAAGTCATCGTATGATTGCTGAAATTTTAATTCTGTGATCACATTAAGTGGTTTCAGAAAGCCAAATACAAATCTGAACTTGTGCTCTGGGTGGGCGATGTCTCCGCGCGGATGGTGAAGCGGAGACAGCCGGTCCGAAAGAATCCTGTTGTATGTTTGGGTAAAGTTACCGTGCTGTGTGGAATCTTTCGGGCTCCGGCCACCGAATCAGACCTGTGCCAATATCAAACATGATCCAGACCGGGAAAACGGTGAGGCGCGGTAGTGTTACCACATGAAACGTCAGCAACACCTACCCGCCGTGTTCCGGCACTTCTGCCACTAACACTACGACAAGTCACCGCTAGGTGGCGTCACCGAGAGCAGAGCAATGTTGATTTCTCGCACCATTATCAGTGGTGCTACCCACGAAAGTTCAGGGCGTGGCTGAAATCTCGGGCCGTGATCGCAGACAAAAGGCACGTACCCCCACCACGGGCAGCCGCTGGGTACAGGCTACGGCAACTTTCAGCTTCCAGTCTGTTTCTCCATCAAGCTGGTCCGTTCTGATAAAGCAAGAACCTGAAACACACACACACACACACACACACACACACACACACACACACACAGTATGAACTTTCTCTTCTATTCCTGTGGCTTTATAAATACAGTTCCACTGTGTTCTGTGCTATTTAAAGAGAAAAACATGTCAAGCCACAGAAAAGTTCTGGAGATTGGATCTTGTGAAAGTTCTGGAGAGTGGTTCTTGTGAAAGTTCTGGAGAGTGGTTCTTGTGAAAGCTCCCACACACACCACAAAACACTGACCTGTCCCTGTACTACAAAGCCCTTCCACACTGACCTGTCCTAAATTCTCGATAACAAAATCCTGAAAAAAGCCAGACCAAAACGTTCTGGACTGTCCATAGTAAAAGAACAGTGTAAAAATGTCCCATTCAAGCATTTAAGGCAGACAAACACAGAACACACACACACACCACAGGCATCATCCTGCGACACACTGGAGACACACTCAGCCCATTATAATTAACAGCTTAATAGAAATATGACAAGTGCAGGCAGCAGCCGTTTATAGATTCATCTATTAAACCAATGTTTTTTTATTTTTGGCAGGATGGCAAGATGAATAAAGCCTAAGCCATCAAGGTCATCCTAACTACGGGAAATCGTGTCATGTTACGCTGGGACCTGAATGACTCAATCAAACTCACATTAGGGCACACGGCAGCCAGACTGGCACACGAAAGCTATAGTGCCTTCTTTTCCAGTACTTTCCTTCTTTTCCAGTACTTTCCTTCTTTTCCAGTACTTTCCTTCTTTTCCAGTACTCTGTAGTTTTGTTGCTGTAATTTACCACTGTGCTTCAATTTCTGAATAGAAACTCATGACTGTAATGGGAAAAACAACCACGTACTCTTGCTGACGGACTGATTTTCACACGAAAGAGATGCAGGAGGAAACAGATCACTGGAAATGCATGATGGGTACTTTTACCATTTGTCTCACTCTCTCTCTCTATGGGATGGGCTGAGAGCATGAGAACTGCATTAGCCAAGCAGGCATAAAATGTGCTTACTATTAATTCATTATCTCAACTGATTTACCATTATCTTCTGATGCTACTGAAACACAATGATCACTCTGCCTGTAAGGTCACGTGGTGATACTTCACCAGCAGACAAAAAACATGGATGGAATAAGGTTATTATGATTTAGTGGGTGTAAGAGAGACCAGAACAAGGCTTACCAGTCTTCTCTGAGGTTCTTAGAAAGATCATATCGGCCGGAACCCTCTGATCCTGTGCACCAAAACCGCATACGGTACATCAGCAGAAGCTTTTCAAATACATACACTCAAGGAAGTACAATATATCATTTGTTAATCATTATCGCAATACTGGAAACAGGTTTCGGTATGAAAACGATTTTTACGGATCGCTAAGGATTTCATTAGGACAGTGAACATACTGTTAACACCAAGTTCAACAATTTCAACTGATTATGAAACACATGGTGAAATCTGTGACATGAATGTCAATGTCAGTCATTTTCTGAGCCGAAAGAACCCTGCCGGGCTATAGGTGTGGGATCAGCACCGTAACTTTAGTCCCACTATAGCATAGGTCGCTCTTGAATAATTAAACAAGGTCATGTGGGCCACAAGCAATTAAAGTGACCTGGGCCACATGCAGTGAGAAACATGATGCAGAACAAAAAAGAATGTCAGGTTTTCATGTGACGGATCACATGGCATGACATGAAGGCGCGTGCTGACAGCACGGGGGAAGGGAGCCGGCGACGAACCTTCTCAACGATGATGAGGTCTCCAACCTGAATGTCTGAGCTCTTCACTTGGACTTTACCTGGGGGGGAGGGGGTTCGACACCATGACACTGCTGAAAACGTTTTATGTACTCCACATGACTAAAAACTTGTTTCACATTGATCGTCCTCTCTAATGGTCATAGCATCATTGATATGACTACCATAAACTGGAGCAGAGAAATGACAAGACCGACTGGTCATCCTTAATTATGGGAAATCAACAGGAAGAGCTCTGGGTGTACATCACACACAAAAAAAGGACCAAATTTAGAATTGGATCAGAATGGACATGCAAGCTTATTGTTATTATTATTATCACTGCAGTGTAGTTCATTTTTCATGTGTCTTAAGTGTAACTTTGGATTGAGAATCATGGGTAAATACCCAAATACCCAAAGCCATTATCTACAACTGAGCCCGTAACCGTGGGAAGACATTGGCCTGCACTGAGGCGTCCGTCTTGGGCTGTAGTCAGGTCACCTTGAACCGTGAGCTTGCTGTAGAGCTGCGAGTTCATCTCTTTGTCCCTCCAGTAGCGGCGCACCTCATCCACTGCCTCCCTAACCACGGTGACGGACAGCACGAAACCCTGGGCAACAGGGGGTGGGGTTGGGGGTGGAACGAAAGTAGTAAACTCGTGAAGAACGGGATGGCCCGCCTTTACAACAGCTCACCGCTTCTCAATCCGTTGGCGTCTCGAGAGCTGGCGGTAAGACAGCCAGAGGTTATGAGGTGTTCCAGGGAAGGCCGGGGTGGTCGGACTCACCAGCGGCGCCCAGTAGGTGTACAGGTAACCAATTTTCAGCGAAGGCACAAACTGGGAGCAAGCCACCACCAAAAAATATAAGTTGAGGAAAAACTTGAACTGCTGGTACAAAACCTAAAAGTCAGAAGAGGAGGAAAAACTAATGACTATATTTGAATTAACTTTATTCAGTCGTTTATTTTCAAGCCACCAGAACTTGACAAATTTGATTTATGCCATTTTCTAACAGCAGGGTGGCATTAACATACATTTACATATATTGATTTTCATTTGTTTTTAAGAGTGGACCAGTATTAACGTTAAAGCCATCCATTCTGTCTTCTCTGTTCACACAGACGTGTTCTGTCTGTTGCTCCCCACCCCATCAGATACAGCAGCGTAACTGGCAGAACTTTCCTCGAATAGCCGGTCGCCTCATACAAAATTCATAGTACAAGCTGAAAATAAAGTTGCCGGCCGTGCAACTGTATGAGACGCGTAGGACTCTGAATAAGACATCAGCAACTAGTCATAACACAGCAGATCGGTTACACACATCAGGCGGAAGAGATACGTTACAGCTACCTGCTGCCTCTTCAGTTCACAGATAGATGCGCATTAACCTGATTACGGGCGGAATCTGTTCTGAGCACCACGGGTAGAGATTTCACTTTACAAGAGTCAGGTCAGGACTGAGCAAGCGCTAGTGTACCAGCAAGTCACTGAGCCACAGGGATCCACCATTAGACAGAAGGCAAGGGGTCAAATTAGTGTTTTTCTTCACTCCTTTCACGCACACAAAAAACACGCCCTGAATTGTAGTATCTCCGGCGTGGGCATACCCCTGGTACGAAGGTGAGAATGTTGTATTTCTGGTTCTTGATGCCGTTTCTGGGGTACTTCTCCTCGCACCTCTCGGGGGAGCCGAGCCACACCGTGCGGGCCTTCAGCTCCTTCTTCCACCAGCACATGTGGAGGAGGCATTCGCAGCACCTGAGGTGGGGAGGAGCAAGACAAACCACAGCGCCCAATCAGGCCCAGGCAGAACGTGAGCTTAGAACATGCCACCTCTGCTCTAGAGGTCGACTTTAAAAAGAAAAAAAACTGGTTCAGAAGAATTTAGGTTTTTGTTTTTTAGAACACCTGCCATGTCACAGGATCGCAGTCAACCAAGAAACTAAAGACCTCCGAGAAAGTTTTCTCAACATTCACAGAAAATGGGACAAAAGGGGGGGGGGGCACTCAAGTTCAAGAGAGATCAGGTTGAGGGTCACACACCTTCATCCTCTTGTTTTGATTTTGTTAGCTTGCTTTTGTTTTTTAACAGCGAACAAAACCAATCGTCGGAGCCCTCTTTACGTTGGTTCCCCGCCCGGACGTTTGCCAACGCCGCCGCCCCGCTAAACTAACCAGCTCACACTCTGAAGGTCAAACGGCAGGCTGAGCGCTTTCCGTTTGTTGACCTTTTTCGATCTGTTTTACATTCTACCTGAAGTGTGCCTCATGCTCTCCAGGCTGCTGCCATCAGGAGCCGGCCCACTGGATAGTGTACACAGTCATGCTGATTGGTTTGGCTGGCATTAAAATAAATTACATCGACTCTGAAAAAATACGATAATATTTGCGTTGGCCTATCTGCCCTCTGGCTGCAAGTGCCAGGACCCTGATTCATAAGAGAGATTATTTGCTCAAATGAACGTTGTTCAAATAATTGGCCCGTTTGAATAAGCAGAATCACTCTGCTTGAATTATTTGTTCGTTTCATAATCCTTTGCCTAAGCACAGAAAATTACTGGAAAGCATCAAACTGGTGAGCTGTGCGAAATCCGATTTGTTCATTAGGGGGAGAAAAAAAAAAATCTATATACAGCTTACAACTGAGATGCAGAACTGATAACCAAACACAGAGTCAGTTGGTTTTACTCGAAGGCAAATATGATTCTCCTTCAATAATATTTCAATATTCAGTAAAACAAAAAAGAAGCAAAATCAATTATTCAATATTATAAACTGGAAAAGATAAAACCACAACCTTTCACCTACAACTCAACTGACAGGGTCTAACCCAAAAACATGCACTTAGATTCTCTGTGTACTACATGCTGCTACCAGTGTGTTAGAGATTCACTGGCCCTAACTCTTACACACACACACACACACACACACACACACACACACTAATCAAACCTTGTTCTGCACCATGCAAGTAACAAGTTCATGTAACAAATTCAGACATTTTCTGTCTGGGCACCCAGATGGTGGCATGAACTTCCAAACAAAAGCCTGAAGACTCTCCTCTTCACCAAGTCACTAAAAACTTCAATAACTTTTACTCATACACTAACATTAACAAAGCAAGGAATCTTTATCTTAGAATGTTTTTCCAAACACCCCCCCCCCCAACCCCCGAGACTAACCTTCCACACAGGACCTTCCAACCTCCGCAGATTAACCAGCAGAGGCCCCTGTGAGCATGGCCGACCCTGGCTCTGGGCAGCGTGTGGTAGTCGCTCTCCTCGTTCTCGAGGGCCTCCTCAGACATCATCAGGGGCATCTCGTCGAGGTTCGAGACGTCGTCATCGACCAGGTACCTGTGAGGGGAACAAATCGCGTGAGTGAGGATTGAAGAAAATCAGTAAGGACCCTCGCGATTAAGATAAAAGAAAAAAAAAACTTTCAACCTATAAGCAAATAAGCAAATTATTGAAGAGCAAAAGCTAGCAAAATTACCACCATGTTCTTGAGTTTTGTATCTAGCACTTTACTTGGGAACTGTGAGAAGTGAATATCCCTTGGACCACAGAAACACTGCTGACCAACAATATCAACCTGCGCCCTGACAGAATTCTGTAGGTTATTTTTAATGTTCTTTAATGTTATTAGAAACATGATCCGTCTCTCTAAACGTGAGAGAGGGGTACGCCACGTCTGGTCCTTGTTAACTCGTGACAACCAAGCCTTCAGGTGCGTATAACGTGGTCTCGTTTGTTTGCAGGCAGTGCTAATAAGGCTACGAGCTAAAGGTAGTCATTTCTTCAAGCGCCCCATCACAAACCCAGACCTGTGTTCCTAACCGTCAGGCGTAACCATGCCAACCCCAGCAGAAACACCTTACTTTTCCGAAAGTGCCGCCACCTCTGTGAAGTCTTGCGTTTTGCCCTTTGGGCTTCCCACAAAACCGCTCATTCTGAAGCACCTCTCGGATTAAGAATGGAGAAGAGGGTCGGCTTAAACACTCTACGCCGAACAGACGAAGAGAAACAAAACAACAGGGGGGTGGGGGAAGAAAAAGAAAAAAAAAAATACTCCAATGTTAATTTGAGAGCACTTTGCACACACTCACACACATCTCCAACGCTGTGCGACAGAAAGCTATTGTGACACTATGAGACAAGCCCTAGTCTCCGGAGGATATCAGATTCCAGCCACACATCGGCCTACCGATTAGAGCATCTCCTCCACTTAAGTTCTATAGTCCAGGTCTCACTTAAAGCAGACCAACTCTCCATGAATATCAACCCCATTTAAATAACCACCACAGATGGCTTTATCACAGACAACGAGTAAAAAATAAATAAATAAATAAATAAAAGTGAAGCCAATACAGGTCAAAATGGAAGCGTTTCATAAATGTGTAAACAGTTAACCAGTTAATCCAAAACAACAGTAACTGCATAGGACAAAGAATGAGCAAATCGAAAAACATTTCATACTGACTAACATTGTCTATAGTTCTGCATAGGTGCTGTAGCAGACATCCTTAAATTGAGCTGTGTTCAGTTTTTTAATTAGTAAAACCAACACTTTCAATCTCTTACCACCTACTGCTGTTTTTATTTGATAGGTCTGTACAATGCCAAAGTCTCTGAAAATTAAAGTTTACTTTATGGAAAGTTTACCTGAATGGAAACTGAAATGTTATGTTGTAACACTAAAGATAAACATCACTAAGTTCTGGAACATCCCTACATCACAAAATTTAACCCAGATTAGAGGTTTATCTCGTAAAAGAAATCGGTAATCAAATCCACACATTTAAATACATTTGATCAGAGGAGGCTTGGTACACCTTGATTAGCTGTTCTTTACAAGCACCAAAAGAGAATCTAGTGATGAACACTGTAGTTTCACTGCACCAAGATAAACGCTCCACAGGGCCAGTGAATTCACACTCTACTGCTACAAAAAGCTCTCTGAGACTTTGGATCAGTCTCTTGTGAAAACCCTCTTTCTTCATCCTGCAGCCCGTGCTCCTTACTGCCATGGATTTGAAAGCGTCTGTTGGTCATTGCCATATAAGTGGTGAAACAAATTCAGATCTAAATTTTGCTCCGTACTGGTGTCACGGCTACACAAAGGAGCTCCGTCTGGATGTCAGACTACCAGCACAGCCACGTAGACACAGTCTCGCTGTGCCAGCCGTCTGAAGAAAAGAAAACAAAACAAAACGGAAACAAAGCATGCAGGTAGAGCAGTAACCCTAGCACAGGTGTGGTGACAGCTCTAGAACAGCCTAGGAGGAATGTGAAAGAGTGCAAGTTATCCAGCCAGTTATGCAGTATGAAACTAACGTGAAATTTGAAACCCATGAATAAATCAGGACCACTGTAAGTAGTGCAAGTTCTACAGTGGTCCTTTTCAAGATGTTAGTCTATGTTTTGCTTTAAAGACAAGTACTTCCACATCCCAGCTGTAACCAAAATGTTATGATACTGTATGGACTTTCTCCACGGCCGTAATTCTGCCGAACAGCTAGGTCGGTGTAGGTGTAGTGTTAGTGAGGATGAGTGCCCTCAAAATGGGATGATGCTTCAGTGTGTTGTAACCGATACCCCGCCATAAAGAACACGAGGGGGAGGAGTCTGAACCAGCAGACCACGCGAGTGCACCTGTCTGCTGTCATTGAGTGGAAAAAATGCTTAGTTTCTCTAATCCTTGGGGATTCAGAGAGGTGGCAAGTATAACTGCATCTCTCCTATGAATGCATCAATGAAATTAACTTGTGCAACATCCCACCAGGGTGATCATGAATGTCACAGGCCTTGGTGGAGCCGTTTTGGAAAGACCACAAGCATATAAATAACGTTCCTAATGTTGCAGATACATAACTACTACATGTCTGCATCTTAAGAACAATACAACCTGCATCGGGTAGATCTGCATACAGTACTATGCAGGGTTAGTACTACTACGCTTGGTTTAGCTAACTAGCTAGAATAAATTAGCTGCTTCTCGTGTAACATCTCATAAATTCATAAACGCAGCAGCTTGCACAAGGCACGCAATCAGGAAACTGGAACAAAACGATCCATTTATTTATTTACTGTTTCTACAACACGATGAGGCCCAAGTAAGACGTCTTATCGTTTGTGCTTGTGCGCGAAAAACCCCAAACAAACCCAAATGCCACATTCGAGAAAAGTGGATCGGAACGCAGTGGTCTCCCTGATGTACAGAGCGAGTTAATAACACTCCGTCCTTCCTGAACGAAAGTGCAGCTGGGGCTTTGGCCAAAGGACAGTAGCGATGACAAGTCATGTGCTAGCTATTAATAATCCACAAAAAGACATTCATCGTCGACAGAAAACTTAAAAATGATACTGTGTTAAATGGATTTATCATGTATTTTAACTATATTTCCTAGAGTGAAACTGGAGCAAAGCTATCCTGACAGCCGAAAGTGCTGTAACCGGATACCGAGTCAGATGAAGCCAGCAACGACAATCGCTTAGCCACCTAGCAAGCTACCATCCCGGAACAGCAACAAATACATGCTTCAGTGGGGCTACATAAACAGGTAAATGTATTTAGCAACGCATACATAAAAATGTGTTTTCTTGATAATAAAAAACATGGGGTTCTAACCTGGCAGGTCTACCAGCATTGTAATAGACGGCTTTGTTAGAATTGGTTCGTACAGGATTCAAGGGGACGCGGTCAGCCATCTTGGCTGTGGACGCAAATGCGTCACGTGAAAATTACGTCATGTGAAAATTCCTCCGACAGCTGCTTCCCCTCCAGCAAGAAAAACTTTATTCTGGACATCAGATTGGAAATTGATGACGTTGCTCTTGTGAAACCCTAGTGGTATGATAAGAAAGAGTCATTATCTGTTGAATGGTAGGGGAAAAATAATAAAGCTGCTAGATTTTATTCTAGATTTAATGTCGGTCCTCGCTCATTTTATAGCTGCCTCCAGAGTTACTCCTCCATAGATCCCCTGACAATGAAAACTTGGGAACTTGCCTCCCTGAAAACGTAAACTGAAGAAAGCCAGTAATTATCATACACATTTGACAATAAAAAATATTTGATCGTTCTGCAATAACATCTTTCTTAATGTAAGCTCTGGCATTTTACATGAAAAAACACCAAGCTCTGTAGACTTGTGGTGGTTTTGGTGTCTGTCAAACAGTACTGCTTGTGGTTTTAAAACTCTTTAATATTTTTAGATTATTATCCAGGCTAAAATTCTTAACTTGACAATGATTTTTTTTAACACACCCAAAGTATGAATCAATTTTTAAAAAACACATTCACTGTATATCAGATATTTTTATTGAAGGAGGCAGCATTATAAAAACCTAGAAATTAATCTCGTTCACCCAGTAGATATGGTCATGTAAGTCCATCAAAAGAAAAGAGCTGCTTCTTCCTGAATCCATGTAAATATGCTGTAATATAAAAATAGTTTCTTGTTTCATGCAAAGGACACAGAAAATGTAGTTTTTATTAAAACTGTGCCTCTGTTTTTGAAATTAAATCTAATTACACTGTAAGACCACAAACTAGCACTATAACGGTAAATATCACTTAAATCATCAAAACAGTTGCAACAAGACGTAAAGTAAAAAAGCAAAGTCTCTACAAATTATTCTGATTATTTTCCACACATATTCTTAATTTAGTGTTATAAATTTTTGATTTCTCCCCAGGCACAGACAAGAAAATATGTTTACACATTTAAGAGATAGAAAATTCTAACATATTGAGCTGTATAGCTGTACACTAGTTATGAAAGAATCCAAAAGTTTCTTTTTCCAACAGAGAGCATTATGCTGTATGCTGCAGAGCACCAAAACTGGAAAGTAATTTGCAGGGATTCCAGATTGGGGCTTTAAGACAGAAATTATATTGAATGTCCCATCTGTCATTCTTAATCTTAAAAGTGAACAGAAAAGACAGTCCACTATAAGGAAAAGTATATTTTCCCAGTATGCATCTGTGCATCATCTTCCACTATATCGAATGCAATTTAAACTATAACAAATTGGCCATAGTGATTGAATAAAAACTCTACATGAAAAGTATCAAGATCACAAAGAATGATGTCTTTATTTTGAACCCTATCTGTCCTTATACACTATATACACTAAATTATTTTAAACAGCCCCATCAAGTGCAAGTTTCCTACTACATGGATTGTAAATCAACACAAGACTAAATTATTATTTCAATATAGAAGTAAATTGTTCAACACCATCCAGACTAACTTCAAGTAAAACCGTTTGCTGTGAGTCACTGAAAACCTTTTATCCACGACCTGAATAATGTGCACCACCTTGCTGCTTTCTCTCAGCAAAGCTAGCAGTCAACCTTTTTGTTTATCTTTCACCCAAAAGAATCTTACACCTAAACAATAATTCTCCTGCCGTTTCACATGATTGAATTGTGATTATAATTTATTCTCATACTTTTTTGTTTAAGATGTCATAACTGTTCTGAACTATGACACAAGAAGAAATATAAAAAATAATTTTGTAAAAGACAAAACAACAACAAATACCTTCCCTTTTTTATCTGTGATATCAGGAGCTATTACTGATATTCCACAGTGTAAATCCTCTATCTACATGTCACAGTTCTAATTTTTGCTGTCCTCTGTAAATATTGGCAAAAAAATAATTTAGCAAATGCTTCTTATTGATAATATTGGCTGGAATACAAGTGGAGTTCTGAATGACATAAATAAACATTGAACAGTAAAAACACCTTCTTTCACCTTTAGAACATGGCCTCAACTTTATTGTAATAAAATCACAAAGTGTACCTTTAGCATGGGGGACTTACACACCATTTGCTTTCAGTAGTATCTAAATCATCAATATATATATACTCAGAATAATTTGATTTTCCTTCATATATAAAATGTACACCCTTTATTAACTTGTGTTCAATACAAAGTTTTAAATCAGTTTTGCTCATAAATTACATTCTATGTTACTGCTGGTAACTTGTTTGTTCACTTTTTACTCCTCCCAACCACAGTTTTAAACCTTAACTGCTCAGAAAAAGGAGCCATAACTAAATCAGGCCAAAAATAAGGAGAAAGGAGACTGAGTATCCTAAAACTCTAAACATCAGAAAATCTTCCATTCAGATTAAATACTCCATATATCGCTTCCATTCAGATTAAATACTCCATATATCGCTTTACATTTGAGAATATTTCCACCCCATTATACTCAGTTGATTCTAATCTCTTTATTTTCATCTATCAGCATTGAAAAGTGGCGTCCAGTCCCAAGATCTATGTTTGTTTTCCCCAGTGTTGTGATTGGTGGGTTGTTGCCAGTGCTGGCCTTGTCCACGGCCAGGGTCATGGCAGGGAGCTGAGCCAGTCCTCCATTTTGAATGACCGATATTTCATTGTTCTTCATGGCTAAACCATTGCTAATGGCCGCAGCATATCGACTCCAAAAGTTCTGATCTACGGCCCGTGCTGCTAAGTCCTTCTGAAGCACTTCGCTGAATTTGAGGGCCTCACCACCCAGAAGTGCCAGTGGGTTCTCCACTGACAAACGCTTGCCTCTACGGGCGGGTGTGTTATTCCACATGTGGGTGCCCATGTGCACCTGCAGTTTAACAAATACAAAAGAAGTGATTATCATTGTGTGTTTGCGACACAAATGTACAGCATATATTTACAAATGAGTAAAACATGTCGGTGTGTGATATACATTTTGGAACTGCACTGAGATAATTTATTAGATTTTTTAAATGTTGCACATGATAAAAGTTCTCTGCTCCTGAGAGAACAGTTTGCTTTTGTTTTTGACTCTACATGTTAACATACCTTGAGGTTTCCCTTGGTTGTGAAAGCCCGGCCACAGACAGAGCAAGCAAAAGGCTTTTCACCGGTGTGTGTGCGCTCGTGGATCTGCAGGGCGCTCGCTGAGGAGAAGTTCTTCCCGCACACATTGCAGTTGTGCTGCCTCGGGGTTCTTCGAGGTGGTGGATTTCCGAGCAACGAAGTAAAACCTGGGATCGTTGCTTCAGTGGATCTTGGCGATGACTGAATGGATCCAAATGGGAAAAAAGGCCCTTCTTTCACTCCATATGACCTACTGTAGCCTTCCACTTCCATTTTAACAGAAGCCTGTATGTTGTTAGCAGCCATATCAGAGGACTTCTGGCTTACTCCTGAGAAAAAATCATAATGTACTACATCAAGTACATTACATCATAATGTACACTACATCAAGTATCATCAGCCACAGGTTTTATTAATAAAGATGCTACTGCTTGCTGGAAGTATTAACTCTTATTATATCTATATCTATCTATCTATCTATCTATCTATATATATATATATATATATATATATTTTTTTTTTTTTTTTTTTTTT
>JAOXYF010000027.1:4561955-4572063 GCA_028565775.1 Sternarchorhynchus goeldii | reverse complement strand
AAATGGTTCTATAAATGTTTCTATAAATGTTTCTATAAATGGTTCTATAAATGTTTCTATAAATGGTTCTATAAATGTTTCTATAAATGTTTCTATAAATGTTTGCAAATTAAAAACTTGTTAAAAACAGTTAAAAACCTTGTTCTGCAGGCAGAGACTGATCAACCTTGCTATGCTGATGGAAACTCACACCCAAGGACACAATGTTCAGAATAACAGCTGACAATGTAATGAATAGTTTCTCTGAAAACCTTGTCTATTACACTTAAATGTTTACTACACTTCTCTCTCTCTCTCTCTCTCTCTCTCTCTCTCTCCCCCTCTCTGTCTTTATAGATAATATTTTTATATTTTACATATATATTAAGAGATACAAAATGTTTAGGCCCATTGTTACAAAAAAGAGGTCAAGTATTCCCAAGAACACAGAAAGGCAACTTTAAAATTTCTTCTCTCTCTGCTCAGAACTTATTTTCCTAAAAGCTGCTTATGACAACGTTTATGAATAACAAAGTAATCTTGAGCAAAGTCTTTCCCTTGATGCCTGCCTACATGAACAAAAGGGCAAATGACCCTGTGGATGGAATCTTTGCTTGATGGAGCTTCTGTCAGGTTAAAATGACCCCACTTGGTTCAAAATAGGTATATCTCCCTTGAAAAAGGTCTGTTAAATTGCTCCATGAGTCACTGTGATTATGATTTAGTTGAACTATAATACTTGTTCTAGTGCCAAATGACGCTTCTTTCATTTTGCGCACTGTATGGTGCATATTTTTCATTTTCAGGGAGGCTTAATGGCAGAGAAGCACCTGTGTGGAATGTGCCTCTTCATCAGATTAGCTGTTATATCTGGCTCTCAAAGGAGTGTGGCAGGGTATGTGCTCTTAAGGAGAAAGGCCTTGGTTGTGATGATCACCTTTGTAAACCCCATCTGGGCTTTGAATATCGTAATGGATTTTCTTTTTTTTGCCATGTCATTTGGCTGCAAATCACTTTATTATGTAGCGTTAGACGTGACTGGGAGTAGATGTGTGCTGAGCAGTAGCTGTGTGCTGGGTGGTGGTAGCTCACTGGTTAAGGCACTTGACTAGTAATTAGAAAGTTGGTTCAAACCCCACCTCTGCCAAGTTGCCACTGTTGGGCCTCTGAGCAAAGCCCTTAACCCTCAACTACTCAAGGTGTAGTCAGTCACAATTGTAAGTTGTTTTGGATAAAAGCGAATGTCTGAGCAGAACACTTTATTATGTAGCGTTAGACGTGACTGGGAGTAGATGTGTGCTGTGTAATGCATTGGCACGTAACGTAAAACTGTTTGTACTGAGCACTCAAAAGTAACATTGATGATCTGAGGAAGGATATCTGACCTGTCACAAATGCCAAACTAGCCCCAACCCAAAGATGCATTCTCCTTTCTGGTGGACATAAATTCCTGGGTTGATACGCATAGCTCTGTCAGCCTGGACCAAAACACCCTGGACCACAAGCTATAAGCTTAACATGGAAGTAAAACAGGAAAGGTCAGCTGCTGTACCCAGTCGACAGGGCCTCCGGGAGCCAAACGGCTCGTCTCAGAAACTTCTACGTAGGCATGGCTCTATCGGGGGGTGATATTTGAGTTTGACTTTATTGTTCATAGCTGATGGGATTTCCACAGCTATCTGATGGAATTCAACACGGGGAGAATAAACCACTCTAGACTCATTCGTGCAAGAAAATCATTCATTGTCAGCACTTTTTGTATTTGTCAACGTCTTAAGAGATGATGGGCATAATCACAGCTAAAGCAATCAGACAGCCCTTTGCAGAAATCAATATTTACAATTTACTTCTCTCAAGGTTCATTCAGGGATACATGGGCATGTTATCCTCCCTAAGATTAGCTGATCATATCTCTATCAGCTCTGAAATAAGGTTTCCTTTTCTTTCTCTCTCTCCAGTTCACTCTCTGTCTGACATCTGTGTGGGCGTGTCCTGTTCTGGCCTTTGATGTAAATGTTTATACACACACACATTTCACATTTGATTAGACATTCAACAATGTACTGGATCTTCAGTGGAAATTATTGAGGTTTTTTTTATTGTTTTGTTTGCTGATCGACTTTTGTTTGTGTGCCTCACACACTAATGGCTCAGTGTTCAAACTTGTTCCACTTTAAATAAGCATTAGACGACAACATCCCGCAACGTCTCAGAGCCGTGACAGGACGTTTACAGGACCTGTGGACCAGGGTGTCACGTGGGCCAGGGACTCATGTGGTATGAAGCTGTTAAGTTGTTGTGAGAGCTCTTCACGCTGACAAAGATTGGATGGGGATTTATAGTTTTGAAGGATGAAAATACCACCCTCCACATGGAATCAATTCGTACCTTGTTAGTTCGTGTTATTTGTGACCGTGCTGATGAAAAGGGAAGGACTCATTGAAGGAAAACATAGAGCTCAGCTGTGGATTAGCATAATGAGAACTACTCCAGCTAATATGAACACCGATGCACAGGGTGGAGGCAAGTTATTGATTTGATAAACAACTATTGATTTACATAGCTTTATCACATGGAGTACAGAGTTACACGTGTGTGTGTGTGTGTGTGTTTGTGTGTGTATGTGTGTGCATCGGGGGGGTGGCAGTGTTCATAATATGACATGGTCAGTCTGGGCACGTGTTCTCTGGGTATACAGGAAAAATTTCAAAAGCATTTTATCCACCGACAAGTTGTTACAGTTCTGTGCTATGTAATTAGTAACTGACACGTTGAAAGCGTTAGAATTTAGTATAAGGCTGCCCTCTGTTGGTAGAGAGTTTATATTGCACATAAATAAATAAATAAATAAATAAATAAATAAATAAATAAATAAATAAATAAATAAATAAATAGTTTACATGATTTCTGTTAATTCTAGCAAAACATTAATACAAAACTCTTTTATTTCTTTGTTCTTACGGTAATTGTAAAACAAGCAACACGTGTGTTTTATTTGCTGGATGATCTTAATTAGTTCACTTGGTACTAGTTACCAAAGTCAAAACTATGCTACGTTTCTTGTGGCAAGAGAAGTCTTGTTTCTTGCAACAGCTCTTTCTACTTAGGCAATAAACATTTGTAAATCCCTCTGAAAGGTGCACTGTTTGCCTGATTATTTAAATTAATGTGTTTATTTTCGTAGCCCATCAAAATCAAACAAGGACGCGCGCACAAACACCGTATTTGCGGAAGGCGATCTTAAAAACCCGCGCCTCATTCTTATGGTCTGCGAGCAAGGCCTGGACCTGCGCCAAGGACACAGCGCTCTCGTGGCAACAGCAGGGAGTGGTGTTTAAGTGCGCCTGAAAATAGAGCTTCTACCTCCACGCTCTGTGGTTATCAGTAGGTAACTCACGCTCGTCGTGACATCACAGTAATCAGAGGCCTCCTGCATCTCTGATGAGAGCGACCTGGGGCTACCTTTCAGTGCAAGTTATATAATCTATTATACTCCCTCAGAGTTGGGGGTGGGGAGCTATTTAGGGCCTTCAACTACTGAGTGACTTTGTTACTGCATACTTCTGAGAAAATAATTGAAGTAATTTGTGTTAATGAATAGAGAACATTAATGAAATGAAAGTTTGTATTGTGTACTGAGTAAGGATCTAACCCCAATAACAAGCCATGAGAGCAGAAAGCTGAGGGATAATTACATTTTCAGACCAACTGACATTTTAGATTCATGTGTTGGTTAATGTCTGTTTGTTATAAATATAAAAATATGAATATAAACTGTATATTAAAATACTATAGTATAGGAGCAATGTATTTTTAACTGTAAAGAATTTATATAAAAATTAGCAATGAAATATGACAAAGAGTGATGATCTGAAGTCTGGTGTGAAAATAAGATCTATGCCACAGTGGCCATTTTGGGTAACCAGGTTAAAAAATCTCTTCCATTTTAGAGTCAGGCTTGTCATATGCCTCTGTGCACATGATTCATTTGTTTCAAAATGAAGCTCGACTTTGGTGGTGAAAATCCCTCCAATACACTTGTGATTTATAGTACGGTCATGGGAACAATGTGACCGGTTGCTCACACACACACACACACACTTTTAACTGTCCTGCTTCTGTTCACTCCAAAGCCTGAGAACATGGGGCTTTGAACTCCGAGCCTCCCTCCACGCATGTATCCATGACAACGAGGCACAGGCTATCTCAAGACAGGATCACCACACACTCCACAAACATGAACTTTAGTACATTGCACAAGTGCACATCAAAAGTGTTACCAAGCAAGCGTGCTATTATCAAACGTAGTTCAAACATCACTGAGCTTTTAAACTGCATCCACAATTATCACAGTTTGCTCTTGGAAACCATATTGTTCCATATTAAAAGTTGATCACTTTTATCCATTCCTGCAGAAACGTGCAGTTTCAACAAAGACTAACGGACTGTGGTTGTTATTGTGTCTTACACATGAGATAACAACATTGATTAAACATTACTCAAAAAACCCCCAAAAATTCACTATGCTCGTCAGAACATTGACTGTTTTCTAAATCATGGCCAGTTTCAAAAGAAAGTATTTTAACATTTGCATATAGTACAAAGAGTATAGAAGAAAGTGTACATACATACAGGCATGCACATTCAGACACATATTTGTACAAACAAACACATGCCACATTATCAACTGACATATTTAATCATCATTGTGTCCTGAATAAGTCTTATTTTACAGAACCATGATGTTTTCAGTATTTTTATATTTCCATTTTAAAAAGATATACATAATCAACAAAGACCAGCTCAAATAAACATCAAGCTTAGTTTACACAGGCATTGACTGTTTAAATCCAAACATCTGGCATTCAAACTAATGTCCTTAGAGGCTAAACAGATAACAACACCCATCCACTGCTAATGAGTCCCTTCTCCACAGCATCATACACACAAACAATAAAATCACAGCACTTAGTTCAAAGGATTGGGGGATAGGACTTATGAAGAAAGCATGGATGTGTGACGAAAACATTTTATTGTACCGTACATGTCTATATGTACAATAACAAAATACAGCCATTTCTCCATCTTCTAATTACAGGCCAATAGCATTATTAAAAACTCAGGAATCCACAGGAGGAGACTATGGACTGGGGGGGGGGGGTTGTAATGGTACTAGACTTGACTGCAAGCCTATGAGAAATGGACTAAGTCCTTTACTACACGTGTTATGAACGGGACTGCAGTTGAGGTTCAGTTCCATGACACATCAGGGTGAGGCCTCACTCACGCGGAAGTGGGCAGGTTCTGTCGGGCCGGGTGTGACACCCAGGCTGATGTGGGCAGCAGTGGGAAATCAGACAGTGGTACAGTTGGTGGAGGGCACCGGCTTGTCCCTCATCTCCCGGGCATCTCGCGCGGGGCATTCGCTGTCCACCCCACAACGGAACACCTGCCGGTAGGCCTGCCGGAAGTTCTCTGACAGGAAAGCGTAGATGACTGGGTTGACGGATGAGTTGCTGTAGGCCAGGCAGTGGGCAGCCACCCGGAGGAGGAAGGATGCCTGGGTTAGGGGGAAGGAGCCAAACTCCACCCACAGGTGCACCACATGGTGGGGCAGCCAGGACAAGCAGAAGACCACCACCACCACCAGAACCGTTTGCGCTGTCTGAGGACACCGACACACACACACAAAACATTCCCAATGGTAAAATTATTTATTCAAAACTGTGTACCCATGTGAAGTGATGCTACAAGCCTCTATTTCTCAGTTCAGTAAAAGTGTCTTATAGAAGTAAGGGAGAGGGGGTGTTGTCTAGACCATCTGTGGTTACAGTCATGCCCAAATTCTTACCTTCTTTTTGGATGCTTCAGACTTCTTTGATGTTTTCTTTAGCTTTTTGCGTAAATGATTGAGTACCTGTACAAATATTGATTACTTTAAAATATATTCAAGTGCATGATGCAGATGTTGATATCTGTAAATACCGACAATAAACACAATTCTAAGCGCACTCTGTAACTCACCTTTGCGTAACAAAAAGAGATTAGGATTAAGGGTAGCAAGTATCCAAATATAAATGTGAACACCACGTAGATTTTCTTCCGGTTGTGATCGGTCCACACTTCCCAGCAAAATGTACTGTTATCGTTACTTTCAACGATACTTTGGTGGTAGGCGACAGGTGCAGCCATGGCCAAAGAGAGAACCCATATAACGACCACTCCAATCATCGCGTGTCTCACGACCCTGATGGAAGACGATTTCCTGCAGTGTACAATGGCGATGTATCGGTCTACGGACATTGCCGACAATGTAAAAATACTAACTAACATTGACACAGTGAAAAAGTAATGGATGAACTTGCAAATAAACTCTCCGAGGATCCATGTTGGTAACATGTACACAGTGGACTGAAACGGGATGCAGAAGAGAAGATAGGAGAGATCAGCGATGCTGAGGTTGAGGATGAAAATGTTCGTGGTGCTGCGCGGTTGGCCAGGTTTGCGCCGCGCCAGGACGGTGATGACCAGCGAGTTGCCCAGGACGCCAAGAGTGAAAATGAGTCCAAAAATGAGAAGCGTAACAAAATTGTCGGTTCCGATACCAAATAATGTTTTTTTCGGTGCCTCCAGGTCTATCTGGCCCTCGGGCATATCTGTGCCACTTTTGTTATGTATGTTCATTTTTCCTTGCACAAATTGTGTTGATTAGTCAAATAGTTTTGCCGGCGTCTCAAAAAAGACCCTTTCCCCACCGAAAACATGTGCGGCAGATCCAGGAATTATGTGATGGAACAGGAACCCGTGCGCTGTCACGCACGCGCATTACAAAAAAAAACCGCATAGCATGTCCAGTTGGTGATTTCAAAAAAGAAAAGAAAGGTTTTTTGTTAACTGCTTGGATTCATAAATCCATTTCTATTCTGTGGTGTTCGCCTCGTGTTTAAGCTGTTCAAAATCTTGTTAGAGCGCGCTCCTGGCATGCGCACGCTTGTCCTCAGCGCAGGCAAAATATCATCGCCTGGGCTCTGCCTAGAGAACGTCATGGACAGTTTACTTTTTAATTTTTTACTTTAATATTTTTACTAACTAATTAAAAAAAGCTTTTTATTGTGGGTCAAAACGCTAGCTGGTCTGCATGTTGCAACACTGTCAAATATTCTATGTGATATGCTAATGTTAAATGTACATATTCCTACTAGTAAGTAACTTTTTAAAAAGTTATAATAATACGCTTTAGAAATGTCTATAAGTATATATAAGCAAATATAAGTACTTAGACATTTCAAAGGTGCAAAGAACCTTAGGGAGGGAGAATCAGATAATGTCTTTGTAAAGATATTGTTGAAAACATTGAGGAAAAACATTGTGGAGATGTTAGGCTGTATGACTAAATCATAGATGATTTTGCCAACAGGACAGCAGACCTCAGTGTACTCAGAGAGTGGTTCAGTGAGCGCTAGATCAAGCTTTTGCTATTGAAAACCTTTGATGAGACTGCTAGTAGAGGCAAGGAATCAGAAACATTCTGACATTCTCAAATATTCTGGACTCAAAACTTTTATAAGGGTTTTCGCACCACACCCACAGTGAGAGTCAATGAAGTTACATTGGGAAAAGTGCGCAGCAGAAAATAATTTGCTGTATTTTTTTATAGTTTTACCTTAATAAAAGAAGGTTTCTCTCACACAGATCAATATCACAATGCTGAGCAATAAAAGCATTTTCTCATAGCCTTTTTTGGTTTGCCTTTATCAAAAGTTTCTTTATGTCAGTAACTCTAGAGGACACCACAGGAGGCCAAACTGTAATTCCAGTACCATACATAACTCTTCTCCCTCCCTCAGTAACAGAACGTCCCATCCAAGCTGAGCTCCCACACCCCATGAACAGCCACTCACATTCTCCATTAATGATAAGCTCTCCACCCTCTTGGCTGGGTTTGCACAGACATTTTCAACATGTCCTTTAACCAAGCAGAGACCCCCACATGGGCTGGGTGATGACAGTGCCCACAGGAACAAGGTGAAATAGACAAATGCTGAAAAGTCAAAGACTTAGTATGTAACACCTCCAAGACAAAGGAGGTCATCATGGACTTCAGGAGAACAAAGAAATCAGACCATGTCCTCCTCCAAATATCTGAGGAAACAGTAGAAGAGTATGAAGTGTATGTGGAAAGTGTGAAGTTCTATGGTGTCCACATAGATAGACACGTCTCCTACCAGCTCGTTATGCAGAGGGCGTGACAAAGGCTTGAAGAAATGCTCAACTGCCACAAAAGCTCCTGGTGAACCTCCACTGCAGCACCACGGACAGCGTCCATGAGGCTGAAGGAGCTGCATGGTGTTGTCTGGTCGTTAGGATGGTTGTCTGTGCCAGCCGATTAAAAAACACAACATGTTCTTCTTTCCAAACTTTGATTGTAACCCTGCACTGATAGCCCTGATGCCAGCCCCCTGTAGGCTGTCATCTTGCACTTTAACACTGAATGTTCTGCAACTTTGCACATTGAACAAACGCTCACTTTACATGTGCAGAGAAATGTTTGTTAGGAAATAAAAGTACATGTGCTGTAGCAGGACAACAGTAGGCCTTGTGTGGGATTGTGGACATCAGGCCTTTGGACATAAAGCCCCTGCAAGCAAATGTGTGACGCCCCCATTGGGCAGCTCGAACCAGAGACGTTATAGGAAAAGAGTTTCCTTAGCATGAAGCAGATGTGGCTCAGTTCATATTGGGTTTTTTTTCAGAAGTAGAATAACTTTTGGTGGATAATTTATTACCTTTAATTGTGTTGGTTATGAGACGGGCGTAGGGAACTGGTCATAAAACCCATATAAAGTTTCATGTTTCTTTGAGTTCATCAGACATTCTCATCATGTCTCATGTGGATTCTGATCAGCTGTAATAAAGAAGGCCAGTTATTCTCTTTAATTAATTCATTCTGATCAGCTGTAATAAAGAGGCCAATTATTCTCTTTAATTAATTCCTGAGTCTGCATCTTTATTTTATACTTTGTCAATTAAATTGGTTTAATTGAATAAACAAGTATTGACATTGGGGCGGTTTCAGAACTACATCATCTGTCTGTAACACCTCTTGTACAAAATAATTACCCCACCCCTTTAAAGCCAGTGTTATTGATTTATCCATTCTACAATATCTATGCAGTTTTGCTTCTCATACTGCGTAGTGTAAACACAGAGTGAACCTTGTTTTTGCTGTAAGCTACTCTCAACCTGCTGTTGATGTTTATAATTATAATTCAAACTTTAATCTCGAATCACTGACCACCCTGCCACTTATGTTAAACTGTACTTTATATTGTAAATATTAATCTGAAAGGTTTTAATCTACTTCCTTGCTGCCTGTTCTGCCATCCATGCAGATGTGTGGTTTGATGCTTTGGGAGGGTCATTGATGAAATTCCTTTATATTCTTGTAAATTGAATCAAATCAAATCAATATTAAAATACTTTTGAATTAAGGTTCCTCACCTGCCAGACCTCATCATCTGTGTTTCCAGCATGCTGGAGTATAGAGTCAATCAGCTGCTAATACAAACATTGGCTATTTGCTCTCGTACAATTAAAGAAGAAGAAAATAATGGACAAAGCTTGGACTTCATTCACTTTGTTCCACAACAGCAGACATGAGTCTAAAAGTGCCCTGATTGGTTCTATCTGATTGGTTAAGTTACTTGCACTTGAGTGATTAGTTATTTGCACTTGAGTGATTAGTCACTATAGATGTGTGCTGCTTTGTGCTCTCTCACTGTGCACTGCACTGCAAAAACCCTAAAGTTAAAAAACTTGAGTTAAAAAAGGAAGTAAAATAAATTAGGAAAAAAATACTTGAAACAAGAATAAAAGTCTTATGCACAAAAGTCCAGGTGAGTCCAATTATCTTTAAGTTAAAAAAATAAGATCCCTTGTTTATTTTCAAGATTTTCTGGCTTGTTCATTTTTCACTTTTTGCAGTAAACATATATATGCATGTATACACACACACACACACACACACACACACACACACACACACACACACATGTATACACACACACACACACACACACACATGTATACACACACACACACACACACACATGTATACACACACACACAC
>JAOXYF010000027.1:4550791-4561203 GCA_028565775.1 Sternarchorhynchus goeldii | reverse complement strand
CACACACACACACACACACACACACACACACACACACACACACACACACACACACACACACACACACACACATTTTTCAGTCCAGTTCATATAGCAGTTTTACTTTGGAAATTAAATTTAGTTTTAACTAAATGAAAATTTAAATTACATTCACAATTCACTCATCGTTAATGAAAATGTAAAGAAAAAAATTACATATATTCTATAAGTAACAGCATGTTTGAGAAAACTCATATAGAGCATTAACTTGCGTTTATATAACAGGCCAGGAAAAAAAAGGCCTGCCATGTTTTTGTAGCAGTGGAATTGTACTTCTATTTTTGGCTTTGTTCCAGGCTGCAAACCACTCTAAGGCACGGCAAGACCGAACCCCCCCCCCCCGACCCCCCTGCCCCTCCCCCCTCCCCTTCCAGGCGGCGTGGGAACAGCCCACAAGGGGCGTGTCTTAATTTGAATGTTTGGGGGTGGAAGGGAGATGAAAACATCTGTTATGCATGTCTGAAAAAAGAGAGACCAAGGACGCCAATAAAGGTCACGGGAGCCACGTCGAGCTCGAGGGTGGCGTTAGACGGCCACGCTGGTGATGGAGGTGAAACCGCGGGGACTGTGACGCTGTACCTTTTTCCTGCCAGTACTGGTTTTCTCTCAGCGTGTTTTTTATTATACTGGTTCTGAGAAGCGTGACAAGCATGTTATGGATAAGCATATTACAAAAAAAGCAAAGTAACAAATTGCTTTTGATATAATGAACATTTCATTCATATATATATAGCCCCCCCCCTTATATTTTCTACATTCACCATCTAGCACATCACTGTGTTTCCACAGCCAGGATCCAGATGTACTCCCTAGTGACATGGCTCATCACAGCAGGGCTTTTACTTTTAAACAAAGTGATAATTACATTTCTGTGTGGTAGATAATGACATCTGAATATCTAAATGAATGCATGTAATTTCTACTCCATGTTAATTTTTTTGGGGCTTGCTGCAAAAGATAGAAACACAACTGTAAAGAGAGAGAGACAACTGTAAAGAGTGAGACACAACTGTAAAGAGACACAACTATAAAGAGAGAGACACAACTGTAGAAAGAGAGACACAACTATAAAGAGAGAGACACAACTGTAGAAAGAGAGACACAACTATAAAGAGAGAGACACAACTGTAAAAAGAGAGACACAACTATAAAGAGAGAATGTTTGTTACAGTGAGAAAACACATGAAATATTACATCCAGCCATAGTTGGATCCAAGATCCAATTGGAAACATAACTTATAATACAATTCCTTGCACTCTTTACTTGGAGTTGTTTCTTTGATGTTGTGAAAACCTTGAATAAGAAACATTGCAGTATTATGTAAGTTTTACTATTTCAAAACATCAAGTGACTCATTTTGCACATCTTTAAATATGTGAATGTCTGTTTCTCCGTGCGTATTTAATGGTTATTAAGCTCCTCTTTTACTCCATTGAGTCCTTCAGTCTTTTGTAGTGAGAATCTGCAAGGTACTGATGTTAGTCTTGATGTACTGATGTTACCATGGTGACCAGTTACCTCTTCTCTGAGACCAAACTCTCTCTCTCTCTCTCTCACACACACACACACACTTGGGTGTGTGTCTCTGTGTGTGTGCAATACAGATCCTGAAGGACCTGATCATGTTTTTCTGGGTCAAGTGAATCGCAGAATGGATCTAAACTGTTTAAGAAGTCATTACTCATATGAGGACCCCTTGTAATTTTGGGCTTATTCAGAAGTGAAGAAAATGGTTGCTTTCAAATCATAATCATTCCTCAGAATGAATAATTAATAACATTTCTGAGTATTTAGTAGATTGTGTCTGTTTCAGCACCATGGACAGTATCTTCCCCATAGCATGTCCTCTCAACGTGACCTGCTCCTAGATCATTACTTTTTCTTTCACTTCCAAATGTGGTTTGATATCTGGGCCCTAAGGCTGCACTAATGAAAGGCTTGCAGCTCCTCATGGGTTTATTGCCTTGAATTAAATGATTGTTCACCATCAGTGCCATGAAAGTTGAATATTTCCTTGGTTGCAAGGTTAAGTTTGTTTGTTTGTGTGAATTTACTGTAATAAATATAAAGAGGAGAAAGTTAGGAAGCAAAACTATAATACAAGTCTGTACCTTTGATTGGTGCATAACAACATGACACATTCATTAAAAAAACAAAAACTTGTCAATACTGTAGGGCAAAACAAAATGCTTTCTGAATAAAAGAGAAACAGAACGACATGTAACTAAGCATTAAAAAGCCTACATACCAGTCATTTAAAAATGCTCTGAATTTTAATATTTCGTGATTTTTTAAGAGGACTCCTGGTGGAGAATTTCAGTGATATTAATAATCTGAAACTTCACAGGGAGACTGAAATGGCCAGGCCTCTCTTTTGAGATTTTGTCATTTCCTCGCTCCTGTATTCTGAGCTTCTATTCTGAAATAGTCACTTGTTAAGAGCAGTGCATTATGGGCTGAATGACCGTTGGAGGGTTATGTGAGGAGAGGATGAGAGGCTCGGCGCAGCAGATCCTCAATCGAACAGCAGAGGGAGTCAGTGAGAAGCGCCGCTTTCTTATCGTCTCCGTGCAATCATACTCTATTTAGTTCAAGGCCCACACCACTTTACGGCAAGATATCCAACAAACGAGACTGTGATAGAGACAAAGAGAGAGAGAGAGAGAGAGAGAGAGAGAGAGAGGGAGAATGTCAGAGAGAGACAGAGGGAAAGAGAAAAAGAGAATCAATATGTTAGGTTTTCATTTATGCTAAAAATTTGTGTCTGTCTAGCAAACTTTCATTTGAAAGACAACCAGCCTGTAATAATTTTAAATTATGACTAGCCCACCAGCCTCCCAATGTTGGCCTAGACAACCACCCCTGTACAATACCAGCATGTCCCATGTTGTTTCTGTAATACAATTACCCAAAGAGTTAATGTTAGAGGAAAGTGTATAGAGTCCAAACAGACCTTACTTTTATTTAATCAAATGGATTTATGTTTGAAGCCCAGACGCACCTTCTCTGCAGCTATGCATCTTGCTCTCTGGGTGAAACCTGATTAATGCCTCGCAGGGCCCTGAAGATATCAAACAGTCCAATAGAAATTGGTTTAGTGCACTGCAGGCTGGTTTGTTCTATTATGCTGTAATGCACTAGCAAGTCAGAGTCCCTAAGGACTTATGACAACCATTTTAGAACCATAAAGGATATAAAATGCTCCCAAATAACCTACAGTACAATGTAAAATGACGAAATGTCATGTTTTGTAATTCATAATTGAGGAAAAAAATCAGGGCAAAAAAACATGGGAAGACTTGTGTTTATAAACCTTCACCTCTGTGTTTATATAAACCTTCACCTCTGTGTATATAAACCTTCACCTCTGTGTATATAAACCTTCACCTCTGTGTTTATAACCCTTCACCTCTGTGTTTATAACCCTTCACCTCTGTTTATATAAACCTTCACCTCTGTGTTTATATAAACCTTCACCTCTGTGTTTATAACCCTTCACCTCTGTGTTTATAACCCTTCACCTTCCCCAGTGACACTGTAGTTGCAGCATGTCTTTCCATATCTAGATGCATGTTTTGTAACGTGGTTTTAAGACCCTTCATGTCAAATCTGTTTAAGAGACATGTTTTAACCAATTAAATTACATGAAGGTCTTCTGAAATTGGCTTTGAAGCACAGAGCAACAAACAAGACGGGATGAACATTCCTACAATGATCACATTGTACCCAGGCAGCGTTTCACAGACACAGTTTCTTTCTTTGACAAGGGCTGTGGTGCGCTGAGCTCTCTATGTCCTATAGACATCCTGTAGACAAACTGGATACATTCTGACATATGTTACACTATGCACAGCTCCTGGGTTCCCACAGCATACAGTGTTACAGGTTTTGATTGGATGAGCAGGACTTCACTGTGGCAGCAAAACGAGGTGATGTCACTGAAGAGAAAGGCTACACCCACTGTGCAGATTCTAAACGGACTTTTAGTGTTTACAAGACCACGAGGAAAATATTCTTTACAATCTTTTGGTTAAATGGTGTTTTTCTGAAAAGGGTTTAAAATCCTATCCAATACTGGCTGATACTGTATGATACTAGATGCTGACCTAGCAGTGACAGAAACTGGTCACAGGTTCTCATCATGGCTTTTTGACTTTTTTCAGTCAATAAAAGCACAAATGCTTTTCTCATGATCATTCGAATATAAAACAGAAACTTCCGATCTCAAGCCACAGTCATTAACGGAGTGCAGCAAGTCCAGCTCTCAGCCGGTCCTGATCTCAGTGTGCAAGAGACCTGACCCTGTTGTTCATGTGGTCTGGTAAACAAGGCAATGCTAATTCCCCTGGGAGAGGCAGCCAGTGATGCCATCAACACTTGGCAACCACTTTCTGTGCTGTATAATGCTGCTATTTGTTTTATAGCGCAACAATATCTTGACTCTTGTTTGGCCTTGGAGGTCCGATTTCAAAGGAATGTTTACACTGTGACGTGCAGTTGCAGAAGAGTCTTTTAATTCTATTTTGTTCCCTGTAGACCTTTGACCTGTAGTAACCTTTTGTCTTTTGTCCTTTTTTTAAACTGGAGATTAGAATCTGGACATCCAGCATCATATAAGTGGGTTGTATGTTATAGTAAAGACTCGCTCCCACACTGATAATTCATGCATTAAATGTCACTGATTGCTTGTTACTTGTGTGCTTGGCAGCAAAATGTCCTATTTGAGCAAAACAACTTCCTTGGTATAAAAGACCCACAGCATCCAGTCAAGCTGATCCGTTCACTCCTTAGCACATTCCACACTCTGCCAGAGACTTCGTTCGAAAAGCACGTTCTGGAAGGGCTCTAAAACACCGGAGGTTCGGATCTCCGGGAGCGAGCACCGCCCCGTGCGAGCGTCTTCAGCTGCTCCCGTAGGCGGCGCGGTCTCGGTCCGCATGCTTCTCGTGGTTTCAGGCCAACTCCCCTTGTTTGCCATGCTTGTGTCCCACAAGCGTGGCTCCATGGCCTGTATTGTTTCCTCTCCCATCGCTTTCACCTCTCGCCGGCAACAAAGCCCGTCCGTCTTTGCCACACAAGGGCACTCGCACTGTGGGCCGCCCACTCCCCGCATTCCTGCTGCCTATCTCGGGACGGCTCCGTGGGAGCTTGAGATAGTGAGCTATTCGGTCAACAGATGAGCTTCTGTAGGCACGGCAGAATGGGGCAAACAGCACGTCGTAATCCATTTATAGAGCAGTGGAGAGGGCTATAAAACGAGCGCAAGGGAGGTTTGGCCACATGTATAAACAAGGAGCAGCATGTCGGTCTCACGCTGGTCAGGTATCTAGTTTAACAGGAGCACGCGTAATCCGCGCTGAATTCATTAGGTACTGCATGCATCCGCTTTTACTTTTACTCGATCTGCCGTATTTATGGTTGTCAGCAAAACAACCAGAGCGAACGATACCTCCTTCTACGTACAGATATATCACTTTAGTTTGTCACCTCAGTTTAACAGTCTGTTATCAAGACGGCTGTCTACTACAGTCTGTTACCAAGACAGCTGTCTATGGTGTTTATGATGATTTGGAAGCACGACTTAAACATTCACCCTAACCCCCTTGTTTTGTTTGAAACACTCAATGTCTCCATTTGAATCTCAGCACTAATAACCCGTTCACATACACATTATAACATGCAGCTTCTTAGGAAAGAGGCACTTAGGAACGAGGATGGCAAACTCACGTTGTCAAAAATCAGCTAGGGTTAGGGTTAGGGTTAACTCACAATTAATGCACATAAGAACTTTAAAACTTGGGTATATAACATTTCTTTTTGCCTGGCTGCAGCTTTTGAACTAGAGTGGCCTTTGTTAGATGGTAAAAATCCCAAAGAACAAATGGCTAATTGTCTAAAACTCTTGCCAGTGCCACAGTAGCAGCATGTTTTGCTATGACAGAATGGTAAAAGTCTTCATAACAGGCTCATGTTTTGCTATAACAGAATGGTAAAGGTCTTCATAACAGGCTCATGTTTTGCTATGACAGAATGGTAAAAGTCTTCATAACAGGCTTATGTTTTGCTATGACAGAATGGTAAAAGTCTTCATAACAGGCTCATGTTTTCATAACATCTTGATGACAAACATAACCAGAACCTTTGTTATAAATCCAGCGCAGTGGCTTTTATTACTTCAAAGTTATCAATTTTTAAATCAGTAGGAATGGAAAAAAGACATCTTAGTTGCCAAGTGACCTGCTCTTTTCATTTTCAAAATCTGTGACTCCACATCAAAAACCACATAGGGCTCATACACATCATATTTCAACATAAACTATTTGTCTAAAGGATGCGAATCATTGTGACAATACTTTGATTGTTCCACGGCCTGTTTTGCACTGGGCTGTGTCCCTCTCATAGGCAGCCCTTGTTGTGCTGGGCCCTAGCAAAGCACATGTGTCTGACAACAATAGCCAGTCCTTTAGCAGCGAGCAGAGCAGTGACTGACTCCAAGGGTACATGGGGCCCCAAAGAATGCCTGGCACGGGCCCAGGCCCACTGACGCTATTGAGGATCCACCTCATCTCCACCTCATCTCATCAGGACGCGGGTGGGGGGACCACACCTTCCAAAGGCCAGCCCTTCTCCCACCCGAGGAGCAGAAGACCATCCACAAGCTCGACAGCGGTGCCCTCAGAGTGCAGATCGGATCGCGTTGAGAAGGACACAGACGCACCATCAAGACCGTTGAACCGGGCTGAGAAGACCGACACCCACAATGGCCACTGCCAGCACCTCAGGACAGAGCCCCTTTGGGCTTGGACGCAGGAAGAGGTCCCCAGGACTCCTGGATCAGCTCGGAAAGTTCTTTGGAACCGATAAGAAGAAAAGGAGCAAGGTAAGGAATGATGCCGCCGTTACTGTATGACTTCAGGTTTATGTTATGGACCAAACACGCTTGTTGGTTGCTTTTTCGTTATAACGAAGTCTTGCGGTGGAGTAGGACATTTTTTGACCGGCATTTTGCATCTGGTAAAGACACTCTGCATAATTCCAAGCACCGAATCTGCTCACCTGGTAGAGCGGGAAGAGAACGATTTTATTGCCCCGAACCACAACCAAAAAAAGAGAACTTCTGTGCAGAATTATTTTAAAGAGAGAAGGTAGAGGAGTTTTTGGGACAATTCCAATGGTTTACAGAGCACAGCAATGATAGTGTTTTGCATTTAAAGAACCGTGAATAAGAACGGCAGATTCTCAGTCGTTGTATTTATTTGGTGAAAGTAAATGTGGGATAATATGAAAAAGCATCATAAAAGTTCATATTGAAAATGCTTCTTCGTTTAGTGTTCGACTAAACAAGCAATTGTCTTAACAATTGACAGCGTAGATTTGTATAAAATCTGCAAAATATTTTCATGCAGGGCCAATTTTATTTATTCATTTTTATTATTGATATTCTCAGTTTTCATGCAGTGTGCAGTGCCTTTCCGATGTGGAAGGGATGGTTATTTTCAGATTAGGATTAGGATTAGGATTGTACAGATTGTACAGTCATTTATTTTGAAAACCTGTCACTGGCTTCAGTGTCAGATTCTTACATATTTATAATCAATACCAAGGGAAAGGAAACCTTTGCTCTTTATATCATGAAATTCCAAATCCTTTGAAACCCTTTTTTGCCATCTTTCCCTTTTCAGATCATGTACAGCACGTTGAAATTCTAGATTAAAAAATTATATATTTAAAAAAGGTTGCAGTGGAAACAGTATCAGAGGTGCATTTCTGGTGACTGGCATTATTGTATTTAAATCAACTGTAATTCCTTAATAATTTACCTGTTTTTTTCTTCACTTTTGCATGATGCTGCTCTGTGCACTTTTATTGTTTTATCTAATGAAAGTTCGGCTCTTTGATATTAAACCACAGTGTCAGTAGAACATTGCAACTAAGAAAAAAAGAGCAGCATTCCTGAGTTCAGACGCTCCGTTTCCTGACGGTCCTGAAACCTTTCCTGTTGTGTTTAGGGTTCGTTGCGAGGTCACCTCTCCTCCTCACCTCAGAGACCTCTCCATTCCTCTACCCGTCGCCGTGGAGATGTGAACCCCGTGGTGCACTTTTTCAGAAGCTTTGTGAGTACACACACACAGGGATGAACTGCCATCTGATTAGTTAGTTAGCTAGTTGATTAAACGGTAATGAACATAAATCAGTATGTTACTTAACCTTCTATAGGTTATGTACTAAAGATAACGTATATGATAACCTATATGTTAAATGAAAAGTTAAATAAAAGAACAACTACAACATATTTTGAATGGCAACTACACCATGTTTTAGGCGGTGTCGATTAACATTTCAACTACACCATGTTTTAGGTGGTGTCGATTAACATTTCAACTACACCATGTTTTAGGTGGTGTCGATTAACATTTCAACTACACCATGTTTTAGGCGGTGTCGATTAACATTTCAACTACACCATGTTTTAGGCGGTGTCAATTAACATTTCAACTGCACCATGTTTTAGGCGGTGTCGATTAACATTTCAACTACACCATGTTTTAGGCGGTGTCAAATAACATTTCAACTACACCATGTTTTAGGTGGTGTCGATTAACATTTCAACTACACCATGTTTTAGGTGGTGTCGATTAACATTTCAACTACACCATGTTTTAGGCGGTGTCTATTAACATTTCAACTACACCATGTTTTAGGCGATGTCGATTAACATTTCAACTACACCATGTTTTAGGCGGTGTCTATTAACATTTCAACTACACCATGTTTTATGCGGTGTCGAATAACATTTCAACTACACTATGTTTTAGGCGGTGTCGATTAACATTTGAACTACACCATGTTTTAGGCGGTGTCTATTAACATTTCAACTACACCATGTTTTAGGCGGTGTCAAATAACATTTCAACTACACCATGTTTTAGGCGGTGTCGAATAACATTTCAACTACACTATGTTTTAGGCGGTGTCAAATAACATTTCAACTACACCATGTTTTAGGCGGTGTCAAATAACATTTCAACTACACCATGTTTTAGGCGGTGTCAAATAACATTTCAGACTAGGGCCATTAGAATCCCTGACCTGATATAGGAGCAGCCTTACCGAAATGACAGGGATGAAACTTCTTGAGGGTCTTTAGTTTTAGATGGTAAGATTGTGCTGCTTTTGTATTCCACATCTTTTTTATAATCAACGTTAGACTTTCACTACTGCCCGCGCATTGCGCAGGATTCACGCACTCTGGAGACGCCACCGCTAACCACACACCTTGGCTGTTACAAACGTGGCCGCAAATGACAGAAACTCCCGTCGCCGTTTATTGGCACGAGAAATCCTCTGTGCCTTGCGTGCGCGTGTCGGCCATTTTCAGCCCAAGGCTCACAGTTCAAAGCCGCTGTCATGTCACACACTCCGTCCGTGTTTATATGCAACACAATGAGCCGTACTTGGTCTATGAGACAGAATAAAGCATTACGCAGACGCTTCCAGGCTTCCCCCTTCAGTATGCAAATGCTTTACATAATGGATTTGGTTGGATGTGGTGGGGATCTGAGTGCACCTTGATAAATCACCCTTGTAACTTTGTGTATAAAACGGAGTTTATTAAATTAGTACTGCAACGGAATAGCCAGTGATAGGACGACGCTGATTAAAACTTCAAGCACGTTTTGCAGACGGTTCACTCGGGGTATAATGAATTGTACGAAAGCAACGCACGTTCTACATTTAAATAATTGAACAACGAATCAAATATTAGTTCTGCGGAAACAAATGATTGGGGGAGACCTGGAGTTTAGAAACTTCGAACTTTTTTCCCTCATTATTTCTATAGGGTTTGATGCAAAGTTTTGCCCGGAAACCTTAATTACAGCCAGTGCTTCAACTTCGTTGAATTGCTCGTTAGAAAGATACATGAGCAACTAAATTTACATATTCCACGGGAATGAAATAGGGAGGAGGCCAGCTGGAAGACTCTTCTCTTGCCATTTTAAAATAAATGGGGTCAAGCTATTCTCTAGTGTGGCTCATCTGGATTGCATTCACTGCTGAAAGGGTGTTTACATGTCTGGATAAATGTTCTGCTTTATGACCAGTGATTAAATGAAAGATTTTTTACAGATTTGTCTTTACCACCCACAGGTGTCTTCTCCTCGTCCCAAGTCAAGGGTAAGTCTGTTTCAGTCACCATTACGTTGTTATGTTTGAAATATGTTCATATGTTCGGAGATGCCATACGTTTGAAAATGTTCTTCTGTGATAACATAGACGTTAGCACAGCATTTTATTGTACACAATCTCATCTCAAACTCAATCTAAAAAATCAATTTTATTGGGATCCCAAATAACTAAATACCTGTGGTAT
>JAOXYF010000027.1:4508237-4523535 GCA_028565775.1 Sternarchorhynchus goeldii | reverse complement strand
TTAGGTATTGACTCTAGTTCTTGTTTTGACATTGTTTTTTTTCTGTTTTTGGTGGGTTTTTTTGCTTTTGTTGTATATATTTTGTGTGTGTGTGTGTGTGTGTGTGTGTGTGTGTGTGTGTGTGTGTGTGTGCATGTGCAAATTGTAGATTTGTAGCACAAGTATTGTCTGTTACAGAGAACATATGTGTGATTTGGTGGTAGCACCCACACACACACACACACACACGCATGCACACACATGCACACACACGCACACACACACAAATCCACAGTTGGCTTTAGACCTTCTCTTCTTTTTATCTTGTTCTTTCTCACTTAGCCACAATGACAAAGACCCTCACACACACACACACAAACACACACACACAGACAGCACAAACTGGCTCGGAGTGGAGGAGCATCCAGAGCATGGGGCGTTTGTGCTGAGCTGGTCTGGCCGTCAGGTTGAATAAACGTGTGGACAGCTGACTGACTACGGCTATTTATCAGCAGGAGAAAAGAGGCGGGGAGAGAGAGAGAGAGAGGGAGAGAGAGAGGGAGAGAGAGAGAGAGAGAGAGAGGGAGACAGAGAGAGGGAGACAGAGAGAGGGAGACAGAGAGAGAGGGAGAGAGAGAGAGGGTTAGGGCTGCTTGTCACAGACATGGCCCTGCGTGTGTCGTTAGTTCCTACTTTCAACTGATAATCCGTGTGTGTGTGTGTGTGTGTGTGTTACATGCAAGCGTGTGCGCCTGTGTGTGTGTGTGTTATTTAGTTTTGTATTACCATTGGATTGTTGAAAAAAAGGCTCAGATCTCTGTTTTCTGCAGCTTATTTTCTTTGTAAATGATTTTCCTCAAGCATATGGCATGTGATTAAAGTTTTATCATTTAATTATGATTTAATTACTTGCTCAGGAGATGTATAGACTGCAACAGAAATACAGGTCCAGTCAGGACAGCTAAAACTGATTTGCTGAGTGAGAGAGAGAGAGAGAGAGAGAGAGAGAGAGAGAGAGACAGATTGCTGTTGCAGATGTATCAGATGAAGTGCAGAGCTAAGACCAGTGGGGAGGGTGCATGTATCCCTGAGTAACAGCTACCGTGGAAACCATTAGAATCACAAACATCCCATCATATCCCAAACAGTGACAAAGGCCATGAGTACGGGAAAGGATCCTAACCCTAACCCTAACCCTGACCCTAACCCTAACCCTGACCCTAACCCTAACCCTAACCCTAACCCTGGTCTTACTGATGAGGCATTAACAGTATTAACAGTGTTAACAGTGTTCTGTATTTAAATGAAGTACTTGGCAGTTGTTGGGTGCAAATCAAATATAATAATGTCAATAAGAACGTTAAAGCTAAATGTTATTATATAAACATCATTATTATTTAGATATACATTAATAACTATAGAACTTTAAGAACGTATCTTGAAATGCGACTCCACAGTTCTGGAGGGATATTTCATCTTCCTGGCACTCAAACGTAATGCACAAATATATAAGTGAATAAATCCGGTTTCATGGGAAGCAGTAAAAGTCATGGATCCCCAGATGTGGTTTTCAAACAGATGTGGTTTTCAAACAGCACATACAAGCTCACGTCAGCTGGTGTGCAGACAGACAGCAGACCTTGTCTGCTCACTCCTCTTCTTCTCACAGTTTGCTGTGAACCAATGAGCACAAAGATAAATAAATAAATAAACAAACAATAGGAATAAATCAAAGTGCAAGTCGTGTAACTGGAGTCGTGTTTGTTTTTTGTTCATAATCTTGTTTGTTTTTTGTTCATAATCTTGCTGAGGTCACGTCGAGCTTCGTAGCCCCTGCACTCTGGGGTTGTGATGTCGGCTGTTATAAGGGACACGTTTTTGTCAGCTTGATGCTTAATTATAACGGTAGCCTGAGTGTAGGATGTATGGAGACGTGGGCGCAGGCCGGCGTGTTTCTCCCAACGGTTAAACGGCCTGTTTAATTCTACGTGTAAGCTAGGGTGGAGTGAGTTGTCAGGGTTACGGCTGCAGTGGAGGTTTTAAAAAGGCCGTCCTGGAACAACAGCGCGTCATTTTAAGTGGAGTGTTGCAGCCTGTAGCCTTCAGGTCCTTCCCATGAAATTACACCAAGGATCCTTCACACTGAGGAACCTGACATCTGCTCACGTGGTGTTGGATCATCAGGGCTTTTCTTGACATATCTGCCCCGCGGTAAAACCTGATTCGTTTCATCGTTACAAAAGCGGGTAGCTTTCATCATTGACGCGCCACATAATGTGAATCTGTGCGCGGATGTGACGGAAATGTCCCCACTCTGTTACAGAGCGACAGTGACGGTGATGTCCCACATCTTTTAGAGGAGATTCCTTATATTCAAGATGACTTAGTTGAAATTAAGCTGGTATTATTACTGCTGGATAAAAGAACTGACAACAAACTAAGCAAAACAACTAAAGGAAAGAACAAACCTTTCCTTTAAAGTCTCCTTGAATAAGCATATTTTTACAGTGTGAATATTTTATTCTGGAATGTGTGGAAAGCATGAAGATTCAAAGTTTGGTTTGAAATGTTCTGTCTCGAATTAACAACCAGTGCAGAACAAAGGGTCCCTTCAGCGCGTGTGGAGCTTCTGCGCGGAGCTTCACGTGCTACATGAACAGAAATGCTTGTGTCCTTCTCTCTCTCTGTTTTATCTCATGATTGCATCAGTTTAAACTCGTGCTGAAATCTTTTATTTTATTTTAGTTTCTTTCTTTTGACGTTCCGTAGCAGCAGTGCAGCCGTGCCCCGCCTCTCCCGGGCCGTGATCTGAGGATACGGCGTCAGCCAAGACCGCCCGCCGTTAGCCCATCTAGATCTCCACTGACCAGGGGCCGTGGGGGGTGGGGGTGGGGGAGGGCCGTTTGGGGAGATGGACACCGCCTTTGTCTCCCCCACTGAGAAGACGAGCTACTGGCGCGGGCCGGGCCCTGGGCTCTGACAATGCCCCAAAACTACCCCCCCCCCCACTGCCTCACCCCCTACTGCTGAGAGGAGTTGGGGACGTGAGCTGTAGTGACAGCTCTGGCGTGACTCGTACAATGCCCTCGCTGCCCCCGGTAGGGCGGGGGGGCGTTGGGGGTGTTCGAGACCCTCTGAACAGCTTCAGAAAAGGCAAAGGGAACGGCGCTTTCCCCCGGGGAAGGTTTTACACGTTCACCCGTGCAAGAGCCGATCGACAGGGAATAAAATATCACAAGATGTTAATTAGATGCAGGGCTGCAATGAGCTTTAGTGCTGATCCCTTAAACAACTGGGCAGGACCAAGGCAGTAGAGTCCAGAGCTCTCGGAATATCTGCAAACGCAGCGTGTGTTTCTGTAGCTGCGTGTTTCTGTAGCAGCGTGTCTTTCTGTAGCTGCGTGTGTGTCTGTATCTGTGTGTTTCTGTAGCTGCGTGTTTCTGTAGCTGCGTGTTTCTGTAGCTGCGTGTGTGTAGCTGCGTGTGTGTAGCTGCGTGTGTGTAGCTGCGTGTTTCTGCAGCTGCGTGTTTCTGTAGCTGCGTATTTGTCTGTAGCTGCGTGTTTCTGTAGCTGCATGTTTCTGTAGCTGCGTTTTTGTAGCTGCGTGTTTCTGGAGCTGCGTGTTTCTGGAGCTGCGTGTTTCTGGAGCTGCGTGTTTCTGGAGCTGCGTTTTTGTAGCTGCGTGTGTGTCTGTAGCTGCGTGTGTGTCTGTAGCTGCGTGTGTGTCTGTAGCTGCGTGTGTCTGTAGCAGCGTGTGTGTCTGTAGCTGTGTGTGTCTGTAGCTGTGTGTGTCTGTAGCTGTGTTTCTGTAGCAGCGTGTGTAGCTGTGCGTGTCTGTAGCTGCGTGTGTTTCTGTAGCAGCGTGTGTTTCTGTAGCTGTGTGTCTGTAGCTGTGTGTTTCTGTAGCTGCGTGTGTTTCTGTAGCTGCGTGTGTTTCTGTAGCTGTGTGTTTCTGTAGCTGCGTGTGTTTCTGTAGCTGCGTGTTTCTGTAGCTGCGTGTGTTTCTGTAGCTGCGTGTGTTTCTGTAGCTGCGTGTGTTTCTGTAGCTGTGTGTTTCTGTAGCATCGTGTGTGTCTGTAGCTGTGTGTCTGTAGCTGTGTGTCTGTAGCTGCGTGTTTCTGTAGCTGCGTGTGTTTCTGTAGCTGCGTGTTTCTGTAGCTGCGTGTTTCTGTAGCTGCGTGTGTTTCTGTAGCTGTGTGTTTCTGTAGCTGCGTGTTTCTGTAGCTGCGTGTGTTTCTGTAGCTGCGTGGTCTTTACGCGAGATCCCGTCGTGCTAAACGTCATGCAGTTTGCAGCAACGGCAGGTTTGCCCGAGCAAGATGGGATTTCTTGTTGATTTGGATTTGACAAAAACACGGTGTTAAATCTGCACAGACGTCAGCTGCAGTCCTCCAGTATCTGTTCTGGCTCCTCTAATTTGCTCTCCTTTTGCCTGCCGTGTCCTGGGCCGTCATTTCTGTAGTCGGGTAACTCTCCCTGAGCGTCTGGGTAAACAGAGCATTTGGTGGAGGACATGGTGTACACACATGCATGGGACAGCACACACACACACACACACACACACACACATACGCACACCACACACCCACAAACAAACACACAGAAGCAGAATATGAAAAAATGCACTGATCCAGCCTTGATAGTGCCTCAAGATGAGTTCAACTGTCTGGGGATAAGTAGGTCCACAGAGCTGAGGTAAACCCTCTGAGAGCAAGCACATTTCAATAACAACCCCACTGCTGTAGTGTGTGTGTGCGTGTGTGTGTGTGTGTGTGTATTTTTGTGTTCGTGTGTGTGTGTGTGCCTTCATCTCCCAAATGGCCCAATGTCATTGTGACTAGAACTTGTTGTTTTGTTTGTCTTGTAACAAACCAAAATGTATTAGGATTAAAACGACCAGTTAGCAGATTAGCAGTTATTAGACTATAGAAAACATTCACAAGAAACACATTAAACAACACACCTCGAAATGACAGGTTGAACATCGATTGGTAAGTTTAATAAATAAAGGCTTCTCTGTTGAACCATTTTTATAGTCTACAGCAGACAATTTAGAATCTGTCACAACATAAACTGAGGTGTTAGTTTATATAAAACAACAGAAAGTGAAATATTGTTAGTTTATATAAAATGTTTTTTCTGCCTGCTTTTCAGAGTCAGTACAGTGGGTTATGTGTGTGTGTGTGTATGTGTGTGTATGTGTGTGTATGTGTGTGTGTGTGTGTGTGTGTGTGTGATGTGTGTGTGTGTGTGATGTGTGAGTGTGTGGTGACATGCAGTTGTTTTATAATGGGTTATTGATTGTTGGGAACGAGAGAGGGGTTTGGCCCTGAGGCTTCGTCCCAGCCAGCTCCTCTCCTGTCCACTGTGAATTCAGCTCTTAACGCTTCAGAGCACACACACACATGCACACACACACACACACGTACACATGAACACAAAAACACACACACACACACACACACACACATGCACACACACACACACGTACACATGAACACAAAAACACACACACACACACACACACATGAACACAAAAATACACACGCACACACACCCACACACATGAACACAAAAACACACATGCACACACACCCACACACATGAACACAAACACACACACACACACGCCCATACGCATATACACACATACACACATGACCATCCACATACACACACATATACACACGTATCCATGTGCATGTACACAAACACACACACACACACACACACACACACACACACACACACACACGCCTGCACGTCCACACATGCGTGCGTACACACTCCATTTAGGTCTGTGACCAGACGCCCATTGCTCACTCTGGCTGCTGAAGGGAGGTGGAACAGTACAAGACTGACACTGTCCTTAAGACAAAGACCACAAACACACACCCATACGCACAAACGCACATTCGTGTCGAGTTTGCAAGCAAACATTCCTAAACCATACTCAAAAAACGTAATTCATAATACCAGGCCTTACTCTGTAGACAAAGGCTGCTTTGGTTTACAGTCTACGACATGTCTGTAGAAAACGAGAAAGCTTCAGTATGTTTACAACAGCTGGAAATCTAAACAAAATTGCAGGAAATCCTGTCTCCAGGCTGTGGAGTGTGATTCCTCCTCCGTGGAGTGGGTCGCAGTCATTTTCAAGGTGATTGTAAACAAATCTTCCAAGGTGCTTGGGTTGAAACAGGCAGTGGCCGGGTTTAAATGACTCGGTCTGATACACTCTGAGAAGTGTGTTCCCCTGTCTGACTCCCTGTGTGCGAAAGCCTGTCAGAACTACTTGCTTCAAGAAGTCAGACAGGCCCTCATCCAGGCCCTGAAGGTTAGCTCACATAAATACACACTGGACATACTAATGATGTTTGCTCCTCTCTCTCTCTCTCTCTCTCTCTCTTTCTTTGTTAAACTGCCCAGATCATATCTTACACGTGTATAGAAAAACAAAATAAACAACTCGCTTTGACAACAGACAAAGTGCCCATTAGGATGCTGCTTAACCCTCTGCTCTGCATTGTGCAGTTACCCGGCACTGCCAACCCTGACCTCCAACACGGATGTGATCCATGCATGCACAAACCGCGTGTGGATCGTAGCTGCTCTGAAGAAAGCCAGTTCTGCTACACAAAGAGGATGCGTGCTGGTGTGTGTGTGTGGGGGGGGGCGTTGGTGATACGGTTACGTTTAGCATATCTCTGCAGTACACACACTGCATCCATAGGCCCAGCTCAAATACCCAGGGGTTCATGTCATTCAGGTAATGCATCAGTACAGCTATTAAAAGCACAGGGACTCGCTCGTGTCGAAACAGAGAAAATGGATTCACAGGGACAGAAGCGTCGTTCTTCCGTGCTTTTATTAGAAACCCTTACTCATCACTTCTAGCAAACTTATATTTAGTTGCAGGGTTTTGGCTCATTCTTTAAAAATGGTGATTCTTTGCTCTCGCTTCACAGGTCACACAATGAGGCGAGTCTCCTGTCGGGGCAATGATTGGTAGCGGAAGGTATCCCGGCAACAGTCAAGCGGATCAGTCCACAGAAGTCGGATCGCGGTCGGCAGCGGCGTTCCCGGCGAAAAGGCCTGCCAGCTGGGACGTATGACTGCAGTGGACGTGGGTTTTCTAGGTTTCATCCGATTGGTTGCCAGATAGCACTGCAGCGTTGCCATGGAGGTGGAGAGTCGGGAGATACCGGCCGACGACTCCGCCCCCGGGGCGGCCGGTGGCGAGCAGGAGAAGGTCCAGGGCCACGACTGTGAGCTGTGCGGCCGCTCCTTCCCTTTCCTGAGCTCTTTGTCACAGCACATGAGGAAACACACCGGGGAGAAGCCGTACAAGTGTCCCCACTGCCACCACCGGGCGGCACAGAAGGGCAGCCTGAAGGCCCACATCCGCAGCCACAAGCTGGACGGGGCGAGTCCGAGCGGGGACGCGCCGGGCGGGGACGAGGGCGGAGACAAGGAAGGGGGGGTGCCCGAGGAGCAGGGCGGCTGCTCCAGCCCGACGGAGAGCACGTCGGCCTGCAACAGGGTGGTGGACGGCGAGGAGGCGGCCAAAGCCAGGAAGAAAGGGGTCAAGAAGGACAGGGCGTCCGGAGAGGGCGGCAGGCAGTGCTCGCTGTGCCACAAGCGCCTGAGAAGCCAGGCTGAGCTGGAGCAGCACATGAGGGAGCTCCACGACGCGGCGACGGCCGAGAGGGCGGAGCCCGCTGGGGAGGATCTGGCTGCCGAGGACGGCGTGGGGGCGGAAGAGGAGGAGGAAGAGGAGGGCGAGCTCGGCGGAGGAGACTTTTCGTACGAGCGGCGTGACCAGGCGTTTCCTAGAGCTCACGAGAAGAAGCACCAGAGCGGCCCGGAGCATGGCTGCCGCGTCTGCGGCCGGCGTTTCCGCGAGCCCTGGTTCCTGCGCAGCCACATGAAGACACACGCCGGCAGGACGCGGCCAAAGGGCGATCCGGAGCAGCCGGCCACCGTCAACGAGGTCCCGCAGGACGAGGCGGCCCTGGCGCACCCCGCCTGCCTTTACGAGCTCTGTGGCAAGTGCGGCAACTTCTTCCACGACCGCAAGAGCCTGCGGCTGCACGAGCGCGTCCACAAGGGGGCGGGGCCGTCCGTGTGCGACGCCCCTGGCCCCTCCTCCCCGCTCACCAAGAGGCAATTCCTGGAACGGCTGAACCTGAAGACGGCAGGGGACGCGGAGAAGGCCGCGGCGGGCGGACTCGGAAAGCGGATCCCCGAGCTGGACCCGGTCAGCAGTTACCAGGCGTGGCAGCTGGCCACCAGGGGCCGGGTGGCGGAGGTCTCCGAGAAGGGCCTGGGCTGGGAGGAGCGACTGGCCGACGCCGACGTGGCCTACGACAGGGAGAAGGGGGAGTACGTGCTCCTCAGGCAGGAGAAGCGGAAGAAACCGCTCGACGCTTCGCCGGGAAACCCCAGCAAGAAGAAGCGGGTCACGGCCACCGGTCCCGACCAGCTGCGGGGTGGCGGACAGACGGCGGCTGGGGACGGGAGCGTCCCGGAGAGCTGGAGCGAACCGGAATACCGCCCCTCTCCCCGCCACGGCCGGAAGAGCTCCCAGAGCAAGACCTCGGAATGCTTGGAGTGCGGGAAAGGCTTCCGAACACAGCAACAGATGGTGATCCACATGCTCATAAGACACGGTGGCATGATCAACAGCGTCGACGGGGTCTCACTGCAAGATCTCTTCACTAAGAAACAAGCTGCTCTTCCTAAACACGGAGACTCAGTGAAAGACCTTATCGACCAAAGTCCGAGAACACACCGTGAAGGTACAGGTAAGGGAATTCCCCATTTTATCACGAGAACTTTCAGATGGTATTGAGTTGTCTGAAATGTAATTAATTTTTTTCTCTGATTAGACTCTCCAATAACAATAAGCATAAAAGACCCTGACATACAATTTCATTTTTTAATTAAAGAGCCTTTAATAATTAACAAAGAGATTTTTCTGCACTTTAGATCTTCTTCTGTATTTCTGTATGAGAACTGTATTGCAAGCAGAGTCTTCAGAATTATGAAATGGGTGAAACTTGTCCAGTCTACACTGGAGAGATTCCAAGTGGACTGCAGTCAGCGTACTGGATATGTACTCTACTAACCCTAACCCTAAACCCTAAACCCTAACCCTAAACCCTAACGCTAACCCTAACTACTCTACTGCATTTATCCCCTGGATGATCAGAAATGGGACTGAAGTGAAGGAATCATGTTGACTAATACTGGGGAGGATCAGACGCAGCAGAGACTGGACATCTACAGGCAGTAGAAATGACCTTCGTTTGATTTGATCAACCAAAACTGTGCAATGGCGTTATTTTCTGAGTGAATGAACTTGAGGAAAAACATGTTGTATTGTCCAAAGACAAAAACAAAGATTTGCTGTTGTTAGTTAATGAAGATGAAGAACCTTAACTGCTATACAGTCCGCATAAACCGTTATTCTAAAGGTTTTACATGTGTAAGTGTTTGGAAATGTAGTTCTTGAATTGCGTTCTTGAATTATGGAGCGGGGAGCCCTCTAGTGGCAAAACCGTGAAGCGCACGCTAATATTCACGAGGGGCTATTCCTTTGTGCATGTCGCTCTCCACGTATGCGATGACTGTCTTAACTGTCTTATGCTCGTCCGTTTGAAGCGACAGAAGAGCGCCAATCGGACACGTTTCAGAGCGTAAATATGACCGATGCTTGGTCATATTTACCAAGCATCATATCAGAATGCCACAAAAATCCGCCGGTTCTCGCCATCTACACCATCTTCGTCCCTGTGCTATTGCGAGGGCCTTTCTCTCTGACTCAACAGCCACTGTATGTTGTACGGGGGTTGGGAGGGCAGCAGGAGAGCTTCATCCAGGATCAGTAGTCATGTGCATCAGCTCCACACTTCAGTGCAGTCACACACTAGAATGCTTTTATTTATTGTTTATTTATTTATTTTTACATTTTTAAATAATGCCATCTTTCCCATAGCAGAGACATTCGTGCTCCTCGCTTCCCTTTATTCACCAACGTCGACTAAAACAGCTGCAGCTGATTCTGGTCGCCATGTCACTGACGGACCGGGCCCTGCGCTAAATCCTCGTAGCCGGTTGGTCTGCTCGCAGGCATTAGCGGCTGCGCTGATTCGTCTGATGTTCTGCCCGTTCGACTGCGGCCCTCGCAGGCCCTCTTTGCATGATGCTATTTCAGGACTTCCTGTCTCAGGAAGACAACCCCTGAAGATTTGTGTGTCCTTTCTTCCCACCGCTCTTGCTTTTTTTATGCGGACCTTTTGTTAAAACACACATGTGGCTCTCAAGGACAGAAACGTGCAAAACCAAAACTCCCTCTTTCCAACCGCGGAAGCACTATGCAAAATGCTCTTTCCTATCACAAGCTGGGAGCGAGTTCAGCCGTGAGCTGTAGGTTCGCTGTAGGTTCGCTGTACTGAAAATAAAGATTCACTGTTTTGATGTGTGGGTTCCTGACAACAGTCCCACATTTTTTACAAATAAAAGAGGTACTTGTTTCCATTGCGAAACACAAACTCTCAAGCTGCTCATGTGTGACCTAGTTAATTATATATTTATAACCCACCACTGTGCTCATGCGTACTAAAACAGTTTATAACCTATCACCGTGCTCATGAGTACTAAAACAGTTTATAACCCATCACTGTGCTCATGAGTACTAAAACAGTTTATAACCCATCACCATGTGCATGAGTACTAAAACAGTTTATAACCCATCACTGTGCTCATGAGTACTAAAACAGTTTATAACCTATCACCGTGCTCATGAGTACTAAAACAGTTTATAACCCATCACTGTGCTCATGAGTACTAAAACAGTTTATAACCCATCACCATGTGCCTGAGTACTAAAACAGTTTATAACCCATCACTGTGCTCATGAGTACTACACAGTGTCCATCTTTATTTTATGTAGCTGTAGTATTGGGTATGTCTTGCTGTGACATGTGAGGTGATACACCATGTCTGGAGTGAAGCACTTCAGTCGAAATGTGCAAAAAATGGAGTACAATATTCTTGCATTTTTGAAGCATCATTAAAACGGTTTGAAGACCATGTGCACATACAGATGTAGAGTAACTGTGATTGTATTCCAGTTTGGATGGTTTTTCACTGAAGATGTTTTCTTTCGCCAAAGGCATCCAGAGTCATCAGACAACCAGTGGAAATGAATAAATATTTCAGGTGTTCTTGATTTTTTTTGTTTGTTTTAGAACTAAAGCAGTTATATGATTAATCACAATTAACCCCACACTGGATTGAATCTAAATTCCACAAAGAATCATGTGAAAATGTTCACCAGCAATAAAATACTCATCATGCAGGACAGTTTCTTTATATACACTTAAACTGAAGTAAAAAAAAATCCTCGCATCTTGCATTTTGTTCTTTGTTCTTCTTTAAATAAAGATCATTCAGTAAAAATACTTTATATACTTTATATACTTCTCTTTGCTGATGACTCTGTTAGGCTCCAGAATGCGTTTCTCTCAGTTTGTGCCCATCTGAAGTAGATGTTGGAAGGGTGAGTCTGTAAGGTGAAGCTGAATGCATGGGAAAGGCCATGACGGTTAAACCTGTGAAAAGTTCATATGAGAGGCCCACCACTGGAAAGCTGTTCAGCGGCCAGTTGGAGCAGCCAAATACAAACCAGATGGCATGGGGAGAGGGGGGGAGAGCAGAAAGACGCCGAGAAAGAAATAGAAAGGAGAGAGACACAGAGAAAGAGAGAGAGAGAAGGCGACTGCTGCTTCATGGACAAACTCAGTGTAAACAAACATCTCCCTGACAGATGAGTGGGGGGTGGGGGGGTCCAGGCTGTGTGTCCTGGCTGGGTTGCCAGACGCTGCTCAGCTACTCCCCCCGATGCCTTCCGTATGTTCCCATGCTGAACGTGTGGGAGGATGTGGCTCCACCTCACTCACACGGCTCCTGGGGGCCGGGATGCCTGATGCCGTTGTTTAAACGTGAGGCCACAGAATCTCTGGCTTTACTGTTATTATCGTGTACGTGATTCGTGTTTCCTGAAAATACTCTGCTTTATGCAAATGCATTAGTGTGACGGATTATGCAAGCGCAGATTCTGATGTGAAATGGGACCTATGAGCTTATAATTTAATCTGCCTCTCAAATGTCACAGAATATGAAATTAATCCACATAATCACTCAGTGAAAATTGACTGATTTGAAATGTCAAGTTTTATTGCATTGTAAATGTATAGTTACATTAATAGACCATATCAGTAAATTATCAGACCAACAAAGTCTTAAGAGGAAGCTTAGCCTGTCTTGTAGGTACAAGCCCAGAAGCTACTTTTCCACAGTGAAGTGCTGCCATCTAGTGGTCAAACGCAGCAGTTACCTACTAAATTGCAAATGCGTAAAATCATTGTTTTTAGTGAGCAGCTTCAGACATTAATTAAACAGTAACTGTTGTTTGAAGTGTATGCTGTAGACATGAAACTTATTCACTTCTTTTTGCTTTTGGTTTTCCAAATTTGCCAGATGTTCTTATCCGAAGTAAAATCTAAATTTAGTAACATGACAGGAAGTGTAGTCCCTCAGAATCGAACCCATGACCGAGGTATTAATTGTTCTACCTTCTCTATCTGCAGTTGACAACGGTTTATGTTAACCCTTGAATGTGTTTTTTTGTGTGTGTTGGCAGATAAAAAGCCATACACCTGTGAACACTGTGACTTCAGCACCTCTGAGCTGTCTGCCCTGTCAGCCCACGTGAACGTCCAGCACGCTGCTACCAGGAATTGGGACCAGAGGCCTGAGGCCTTAACCAGCATGCCCGGCCAAAGCCACGCCCCCTCCACCAGCCACGCGGGCTTCCCCCGCCTGAGGAACGCCCTGCTCCAACAGACCCCCTGGCCGCGCTCCTCCTCCACCCATCAGGAGAGGGCTCCTGCGTCCGGTGCTGCCGACGATGGGAAGGGCAAAGGGCACGGAGAGTTAGGATTAGTGTTAGCTGACAAAGCAGACAGCAGCCTGCTGAACCTGTGTGTGGAGGCGTCCGGCCCAAGGGATGGGGCCACGGCCTCGGGCTCGAATGGGCTGGTGAGGCACCAGTGCCCGTACTGCGCCCACGCCACACTGTACCCCGAGGTGCTGTGGATCCACCAGCGGGTGGCACACCGGGTGGACAGCACCGCGCTGGCCCCCAAGTGGGCGCCCAGGAACGGCTTTGGGGGGCCCAAGTCGGCCCTGGACTTGAAGAGACGCACGGGGCCGCCGCCGTTCCTGGAGGGCAAGGACTGCCCCTCGCTGCCCCAGACGCGCACCGCCCGTACCGCTCCCCCAGGGCCGGCCCGCGCGGGGCCCCTGAGGGCCAAGCAGCAGAGTGCCGGCTCGGAGTTGGCACAGGGCAAGGCCCAGCGCAATGGCCCGCCGCCGCGTCCCGCCAAACACAAGGCCAGCGGCAGGTCCCGCACCATCAGGATCGAAGCAGAGGCCCACCAGAGCATCGCCGCCAGCACGCCGGGCCCCGGGCCCCCCCGCAAGACTGGAAGCCCCAAGACAGGCAGCAAAGTGATGGAGAATAGCCTCCTCCACCAGGAGGGGCTTCGCTTCATGCTCTCCAGCAAGCACAGCACCTCAGGCCAGAGGAGCCCCACACACCAGGAACCGCAGACCCCTGGCCGAGCCCAACCGCAAGTCCAGGACACGCAAGCCTCAGCTGGATACGAGCCCTGGAGTAGGCTGGGCCTCGGGGGGGCGCCCTCCCATTCCCAACCCAAGAGGCAACAGGCAGCAGATGGTGCAGAAGCTTTTACGGATATATTCAGTTTCTTGAAGAACTGCAGCCCTAATGATCTGGCCACTCTTTACCATCACTGGGGCTTCAGTAACATCATGATGGAGCAAGCAGGTAAGAATTCGTACATACAGGATGTGGAGGGCTTTTATAAAGGCATCATAGGGATTAATTATGTTTGGCAAAATAAAAGTCCTTAACCTCTAGAGCTTGATTGATGTTGAACTGATAACTTATAATATTGGATTGTAAGTATAAGTAATGGATAATGACACCAAAGACCAAAATCACAAACGCTCTGAATGTACAGTAATTGATTGTGTAGGTCTTGCTGGTCTGTATAACAGTGCTGTCCTTAACGTGTACTTTTATATAGAGAAATCATTTTTGCACCACATTTGCTACCAGCCCCAGCCGACTGAGATGAACTAACACTTCATTACAGCTCCTTCTGGCTCTGCAGCTCCTGAACAGAACATCCAGGAGCTCTTTGACCAGCTTATTTTAAACAACGTAATGATTTAATCTTGTTGAACCGACTTGATTTAAAAATTGAACATGAGGGAGGTTTGATGGCCTAAAGTTTTAGAAGTGATTATTTTAGCATTTGTACAGAGATTAATATCTACAATTTTGTGGATAATTAATATAGGACAGCTTTTAAATACCTGAAGCCAGCAATTCTGATTTAATGTTTCTCAGTTATTACAAATATCTGAAAAAGAAAAATGCATACTTTTCTCAGATATAATTAAAAATAAAGTGAGTTAGGTTGTACCGCCCCCCCATCCGCACACACACACACACACACACACACACACACATAAAAGGTTAATGGAACTATTGAGCAATGTCTTCATCTCCATGCAAACTCTTAAACTGCACAAAGCACTTAAGACAGCTGTTGTTGAAAGGGATGTGTGTCTTTAAACAACACGTCTCCAAGTCCCTGCGCAGGCGACCTCTAGAACCCCACGCCTCCTGAGTGCTGAGAACACGCAGAACAAAACAGAGAAGAGGGCAGAAAGAGAGGGATACAGCGAAAGAGCAAGAGGAGTCAAATTAAGCCACCAGCTGCTTTGAATTACTGAATCTCTATTTTTTTGCCCCCCCCCCCTCCCCCTTCAAGTTCAAAGACAATTTGCCAGGGCTGTTGTTGGCTACCGTCGCTCCCACTGTAGTGCTGAGCTGCGGGGAGACCGTGGTCTCTGTCAGGTGTCCTGCTCCATATCATCAAGTTCCACTTCAGCCTTTTAAGTCACATACAATCCAGTGACCTTTCTAGCATGGAGCCGCACACCCCGTTAGCGCAGCCCGCGCATGCTAATAGCTCCGAGAGCCGCTCTTACCAAGGGCAGCGCGGCCTCGGTTCTGCCACCAACACTCCCAGTCATGGCTCATCGCCACGGCAGCGCGGGGCCTCCGGGGTCGGAGCAGGTATGAACGTAGGCTCAGGGTGACGGACAGGGGCGGGGGGGTGTGGTTGGGGTATTTGGTGGTGGTGATGGTGGGGGGGGG
>JAOXYF010000027.1:4409478-4420492 GCA_028565775.1 Sternarchorhynchus goeldii | reverse complement strand
AGACACAGACACACACACAGACACAGACACACACACACAAACAGACACACACAGAGACACACAGAGACACACAGACATTGTGTGATTTGGGGTACGGAAATAAACTGGAAGGACGTCCCAGGCTGTGATTCTTCTGAGCGGGAGGTGGAGGGGGGGGGGGGGTGAGAGACGGGGGTTAGTCTGTGGCTTAAACTGCACTGACCCCCATCCCCTGCTCTTTTGAACCAGTACTTGAAAGACGGCCGAAGCCTCCAGCACGTAAGTGATGAGTAGGTGAAGCGACGGGCTGTCACAGCACACCTGCAGGCCTGCCAGCCGGGTCCATCGCCGAGCCAAGATTAAAAACACTGCATCCATTAGGCCCTGTGTCAGCCGTCATTATTCTATAAAGAAGCGATTTTGTCACATCTCCATTCTTCACGCCGCTCTCCTCGCTCTGATGAATAACACAGACGTCCCGTCTCCAAACACAGCTCACTCGTGACAGGAACACAACCGTTTACGACACTCTCAGCGTTTCTGCACGTCAGCTCCGACGCGAGCTTCAAATAAGTCTGGTTGCAATGATCTCACGGCCCATCGCAGGAAGGGACTCAAAAGTTTTCTCCCCAGTATTTGTTCTCTGAAATGTACGTTTCGTCCCAGGCCTGCCAGTCAAAACACAGCCTCGCGTTTTTAGCTGGCAGGTCTTTGTTTTCCTCGGGGTGTTCAGTTGTGATTCAATTTTACTTGTTCTGCCTCATTTGACAGCCATCATCTGACTAGTAGATAGACCTAAACGGAGACTTTTTTAGAAAAAAAATAAATATAGCCTGGAAAACGAAAGTAGATTTACAAAAAATGTTATTTCACTGATTTTGTTTATGCACATCATCACTGCCAAGAGTCACGTCTTAAAGACAAATACTGACACGTCTTAAAGACAAATACTGACACAGCTTAAAGACAAACACTGACACGTCTTAAAGACATAAACACTGACACATCTTAAAGACAAACACTGACACATCTTAAAGACACAACACTGACACGTCTTAAAGACAAACACTGACACATCTTAAAGACATAAACACTGACACATCTTAAAGACAAATACTGACACGTCTTAAAGACATAAACACTGACACGTCTTAAAGACACAACACTGACACGTCTTAAAGACAAATACTGACACATCTTAAAGACATAAACACTGACACGTCTTAAAGACAAATACTGACACGTCTTAAAGACAAACACTGACACGTCTTAAAGACATAAACACTGACACGTCTTAAAGACAAACACTGACACGTCTTAAAGACAAATACTGACACATCTTAAAGACAAATACTGACACATCTTAGACATAAACACTGACACATCTTAAAGACAAATACTGACACGTCTTAAAGACATAAACACTGACACGTCTTAAAGACAAATACTGACATGTCTTAAAGACATAAACACTGACACGTCTTAAAGACAAATACTGACACGTCTTAAAGACACAACTGCCTGCAAATATACTAGTAGTTGCTGATAAGGTTTATGGACTCTACACGTATCTGGTTACTTGAGTTAATCTGGGAAGGATATGAATCTTAACCTTTAATCCAAACCGATTTGCTCATTTTATCACACGTAATTCACCTCATCAGTTAATTATCAAGTTGAGTCAGAGGTGTTACCACAGGGACCACACAGCCACGTGAAAAGCATTGGGGTCCTGAGGGAAGCGCTGGGGTGGAACGACCAAGGACCAAGGGTGTCGCATAAGTCTCACTCCACGGGCTGATGCTTCCACGATAATTTCACACTTTCCTTTTTTTTCACAGAGAGGGATGTGAATGTTCAGTCACACGTGGACCACATTCAAGGCCTTTTGCTTCCATCATTCATTGTTTTCCGCTTAACATAATGCTCAGCATCACCCAAACAGTGTCGTTTGAAAACACCACATTTTCTTTGCCTCTTGATTATTACAAATTGTAAACAGATAGAATTCATCATCCTCCCACTGTCACCGCAAGCTTTTGTCTACCAGCCTACTTCTGCCCAGTCTCCCTCTGTGAGGTCGAGCGGCAGGGATAAAACACAGCCAATTTATGGTGTTTACTTTAAAGTGAAATAAAGGCGGGGGGAGGGACAAGGATCTGTCTGCTGGAGTCACAATGACTGTCTACATATGTGATGGCAACATCTAACACTGTGAGCAAGACTTTGCTATTCAATATTCATAATATTTTTCTTTCTGAAATTAATATTACTGAACACATGTCTACTCACTGAGAAATGACTGCTAGAGAATAGAGACAGAGAATTAGGCTATTCTCAGACCTTCAATGTGTTATTATTTTATTAACGTCTCATTATTTTTCCCTTGTGCAAAGCAGGAGTAAAAATAAATTAAAAAAATAATAATCAACTTAATATAATTTCCCTTACTGGAACTAGGTGGTACAAAATGGGCTCTGACTTTCATAAATGTTTGTATCACCATCAAATGCATCTCCTTACATTACAGCAGTTTGAATATCCTTATCAACACAACATACTGATCCTCTGCTAAGAAACTGCACAGAAAAACGTAGTGTTTCACCATCAGCTTAATCACTACATGGCGTTACATATTCAAAACAAGACAGCGACACAACAAACCTGTGAGGCCTCTCTTAGATCTCTGTGGCTGACTGTTTACTTTCTGTGTCGTCTTAAACTGATTCGCCCCGAGCTTCTCTGCTTGAATCGAACTTTAGCTCTTGGCTACAGAAGACAAGCTGTGAAGCGCCGAAGCTTCCCATTGTTCCCCAGCAACGCCGCCTCCGGCAAATGTAAAAGAAAAACTGTAGGGAGGCAAGAAGCCACTCCACGACATTCCTCCAGAGAGAAACCTGGCATGGCCCCTCCTCTTCATCTCGTCACGTCCCTGAGTGACTTGGGAAATGGGAGGATTAAAGTCCCAAAAAAGTATGATTTTATAAACAACAGTCCTTTCATCAAGGTTTTGTGAAGGCAAAAGAAAAAGTTGTTGTTTTTTTTTATGCATCATTAAGTCAGTATTTCAGCTAGTTCCCAAGGTTTGCTCTACATGAATTAAATGTATGACATCAAACTCCGAGAGCTACTTTTCTCTTTTCAGCAGATTGGAAAATCACTGCCTCCCTCTAAATATTTGTCTCCATTTGCAAAACAATTCTCTGACTTGGCTGCTAAAACTTGTACATTCAATTCTATACATGTGGCTTTTGATTTCCGACAATTTGAAGTTATTTCTTGCTGCAAGTGCCATTTGAATGATAAATTGCAATAATTGAAGAAAATCAGAACTTCAAGGCTGAGGCTCAGTATATAAACTATGGGACTACAGGGAAATCAAAACATGCCAATTTCACTGAGATTGTGTTCTCAAATAGGACAACTAACCAGAGATTTTACTGCAGCAACTCCCCAAAGCTGCTCCCTGTAGATCATTGTGCAAACACCACACATTTCAGTCCTTGGCCCCATTAGGTTTTCATCCCTGCGAAGCCCCCAGTGTCCACACACATAATCACCCAATAATTGAGCCGAAAAGAGTAAATTGTTGGATTCCCAAAAGAAATTGGGCATTTCCCTAAAAGTCAGAAAACCCTGTGGATCCCTGTGGAAAATATGGGAGCAGGCAAAAGCAAATGTGCTTAAACTGGGCCTGTCTGCTGGTGTCTCCGTCTGCTCTGCAGCTTCTCGCATTGTGGCGTTTGTTGAGATTACAGTAATTTACATAGAATGTATGCAGGGACTACGCTAAGATCCTTAACAACTGTGGAAAGGCAGGATCTGTGTTCATGCCATCAGTCCTTGGAAGTCTGATATACAGGTTTAACTGAGAAGCGTTAAATCCACAAGTCTCCCACTCTCTCTCTCTCCGCCCTCTTTTTGGTGAGAATGCGTTTGCCTGCAGTATTTGTCCCTGGAAACGTTCCCTCATTTACATTCCACACAAAAGTATAAAAGCTGCACTGACAGCCTGATGGAGGTGAAAACAACTGAACATTGTGACTAAAAATATTTAGCATACCTGCGAACTAATTTAACAGCCATCTGACACTGGTTCATTCCATAGTTGTGCACAGTAGTTACGAATAGTTCAAATACAAATAGTTTAATAGTTACAATCCAAATCTAGTCAAGCCAAATGAAAGTGTTCGAATTGTACACAGAATGCAGAGAGATTCAAGGCCCCAAGTAAAAATGTCTGACGAGGGTCCTTCCGAGAGCTGGTACACAGATATTAGAGGAATTTCTCATCCAGCCATTCTGCAACACAGTTTGAAAGCTTTTGCCGTTTCCCTAGTAAAATGCAGCTTGCTGAAGTTCTACATGACTCAAAAACCAGAGAACGGAGAACTAGGCAAGGGACTGCGTCAGCATTTATTATACAACTGAGGGACAAAAACAATCATTTTTTTTTTTATAATGAGAGTTGATGGGACATTTCACAATGATATGATTAAAAACATTGAAATGCACCAGATTTCCTGCTGTGTGCTGCTGTTCACTCTCACACATCGGCGGACGCCTTCCATCAAACCAATTCATATTAACCACACTGGAGGACCAAAAAGGATGAATTTTGGTGCTACTGTTCACATACAATCTGCATATTATATCTATTTACATATTATTCCATTTTTGTTTACTATATATAAAATGATGTTATAAAAGAAATGCACACCATACAAACAACGCTGTGGCAACTGGCAAGATATGACGATGGAAAAATGTACATGTACATCATTGCAGGTCATTTAAATATATATGTACTGTATATAAGGATTTCATTAAGTCTTTACAGGTTGAAATTGAAGCAAAACCTATAGAAAGAGAAACGTTGGTACCAAAGCATACATTTCCAAATTGCTACTGTAAAAAAATGATACTTATAACAACAAAACCAACTGCCAACAAATACATAAAAAATACACAAAGTGTATCCTCATCTGAAGCAGCCAGTCAACCATCGATATCCTTTGAGGTTTAAAAGATGCAATCCTGCCTTTAATATATCATTTTCACAGGATCCACTTATGGGATGCAGAGTCTTATTGGTATAAAGACAAATTTGGAAATTTGAGCTCAAAATAAAATATGTCTGTTTTATGCCACATGTATATTATTAATGGATTCTGCATATCTGAGATCTGAAACTGTCGGTTGATTTAAGCACATGGTACGATAGATTCAAAATATTCACACATTATTTCTTCAGTCTTGCTTTGACCATTCCCATGGATACCATGCTGGTCTCAGTCTCAATTCCACAGAGTACAAACAGTGGAAAATCTGCTTGAATGTAGAGTCACCGAGGGGAGGGGGTGGGTGGAGGGGTGGGGGGTGGTGTAACATGCACATAATCAACACATATAAATACAAAACCAAGTAAGATACAAAAATCAAGAGTGAAAAACAAAATAACAAAACAAAACCTAAAGGAGAAACAGATCATGGTCCAGTCAGGCAGCGGCACAAGAACAAAATGGACTGGTTGTGACTGAAGGCTCAGTTCAGGTGCAGTGCAGTACAGTGATGTAGTGTAACGAATCCCTTCAGTCACTTCACTGACACCGACTCTGCTCCTCTATGCTTTATCTAACTTTTCAAGCTCGGAGACAAAGATCAAGTGATCCTCTGGAGACTTGCCATGTGTTTTGCTGAGATGCAGCTTCACTGCATGCTTGCTGACAAAAGTCCTATTGCACAGTTTGCACTGATAGATGGAGTTGGAGTCCTCCTCGGTCAATCCAAGAGAACCGAAAGTCTTGTCCGTTATCATTTTTGTGACGGCTTGCTGCTCTCTCATGAGGTCTAGAGATAACTTTGAGAGGTCCTTCAAACTGAACCCTAAATGGGATTCTAAGTGACTAATGTAAGTGGAGGGAGTTCTGAACTGGGAGGCGCAGTCACTGCACAAGAACAGTGGCTGCCCTGAGTCGATGTTCTTCAGGAACTTGGTTCCTCCTGTCCTTCTAAGCTGATACTTCACATTGGCCAGCCAGTGAGAGATCGTGGTCATGGAGAGACCGGTGAACTTGCAGATATGTACGCGCTCCTGAGGACCGAGGTCAGTTATGACAAACTTCCCCTCAGGGGTCTCACGAAGGCTGGATGCAAACTGAGCCTGCAGGATCAGCAGATGCTGGGGGTTCCAGTTAGACTGCCTTCCTTTCCTCTTTTGGACATGGGAGAAATCCTCTAGAGCATCCTCAAACGAACTGCCGTCTGCATCTGATTTCTCAGAGATAGAAGATGGCGTGGACGACTTTGGTGTCAGACGGCCCGTGAGGTTTTTAACCATGTCTGAGATGTCCATCAGTGCATTCTCCCGCAGAGGGGACGACACCGATTCAGACAGAATGGGTCGATTACTGTTTGTGATGCTGCTGCTACTCATGACGGTGGAGGAGCAGGTGTTTGGGCGCCCAGCGTTGTTCTTGGATTTCGTCAAGTCCATCGGCTGGTCGTCGTCATAATACCTATTGATGGACTCGACTTGCTTGACCTGAGTTGGATTGTAAATGGGTTTCTCCACCATGTTGTTGCTGATTTTATAGAGCATTGCTAATGGGTCTAGCAATGGGCTGACAGTTTTGGAGGCCTTGCCCAGGTGAGTGTTCATTATGGACTGCAGTGCACTGAGATGGTTGACTAAAGGCTGTTCTGGTGAGTGATCAGTGATGATTCCCAAACTACTGCATCCATTGCTAACCTGCATTTTGAGGCCATCCATTCCATCCATTCCATTCTTGTCAGGTGCATCAGCAAGGCTCTCCTTCTGTTCTACTTCTCTACCAACTGGCTCAGTCTCCTCTGTGGTGCCATTCTTCGTAGGTTTGCTTAAATCAGTTGGTTGAGGCGAGTCTTTTTTCTCCTTGGGTGCAGGTGAAGGTGATTTTTTGGAAACATATTTTGGGATGCGATCGATAATCTTCTCCTCCTTCTCCTTCTTTGAAACTATTTTGCCTGTGACTTTTTCCACCAGCTCCTCCATGGCGAGGACGTTGTTCTTATGGTTTGGAGGCGGGGACGGGCTGCCTGGGGAATGGATGAGGGCACTGGTTTCACTTGACAGAGACTTCAGGCTGCTAGCACTGAATGTAGGTTGGATTTTGACACTCTGAACAGCAGAGAGAGGTTTCACTGCCCCTTGGAGCTGGTAGGCAGCATGGATGCTGGGATACCCACCCCAGGTCGGGGTACCAGTCTGAGCTTTGCTGATTGCACTAGATACTGTATTTTCTAGAGACTTAAGAATATCAAGGCCCTCTTTAGGGGTCTCTTCCAGATCCTCCTCTCTGAGATACTTGTACTGAGGTTTCTCTGGCTTCTCTGTCTTCTCAGAGGGATCCTCTTTTTCTTCTTTAATTTTCTTCTCTGGTTCACTCACCTCCATTTTGTCCTCCTGTGAATCTTTTCTCTCTTCAGCTATGGAGGGGTGCAGTGGGGAATCTGCTTGGGACTTAATGGTTGGAACTGGTAGGCGCGATGTGGTTGGTGGAAGAGGAATGGACTGAATTTTTTCTTCCACTACTGGATCAAATACTAACTGTTTCCCCTTTTTTGAAGCAGAATTGGTGACTTTGAGGAAATGTCCTGTAACCATCATATGGGCCGTTAGCTGCTGTAGGGTGTCATGAGAGCTTCCACACTCCATACACTTGAGAATTTGGGCTTTTCGGGCCTCGAACTGCCAGGTATAACTGGCGCCATTCTGATAGCCGTAGCGATTGTTAGCGGTAACGTAGGGGTTCGTAACCTTTTGGTCTTTGGTGGGTGTGGACTCTGCTAGTGGAACACCAGTTGTGCTAGAGATGGACTCAGGTGAACATGGGGACACCAGGTCATGGAACACTCGCTTTTTGGTAGAGGGCACCAGCTTTGAGGCAAGAGCTGGCATTGGTTCTTTGAGAGGCACTTTCTGGTAGTGTTTTGTTTTAATCATGTGGACACTCAGGTCTTGCAGAGATTCGAACGAGTGTCCACAGTACATGCACTTCAAGACTTTTTGAGCGTCCTCTTTGCCCTCCATCTCCATCAAGGAACGCTTCCTTGGTTTTGACCATTTTTTGCCCATGTCGTCCTCCTGGTCTTTATTGTCATCACGGTAATGGCCTGTTTCATTCATGTGTACAGTGAGGCCCACAAGTGTGTCATAAGCTGCACTGCAGTCCTTGCATCTAAATTTGCTGGCACCAGTAAATACAGGCCCATAAAGCTTATTGTTCTGACGGTACAGTTGAACCGTGCTGAAAAGACTGGGTTCTGGCAGGAGGTGGTATGGTGTATGCTGTAATGTTTTAGCAAGTGCAGCTTGGTGCCAGTCATAAGCAACTCCCCCACTATTGGTACCACTTACGTTTCCATTGTTAGCACTGGTTAAGGTGGTGGCATTAGCACAGGTTGTACTCGTGGTGGTGCTGGTTGTAGCTCTAGCACTAGCGGTGCTAATGCTGCTGCCTTCACTGCTGCTTATGGTACTCATATGACTATTCACAATGCTATTGCTCCCCTTGTGGTTACTCGCGGTACTGTTGCTGCTGGCGTTGGCATGTTTGTTCCTCATAATGTCCCTTGTGATGCTGGACCAGGACGTGTCCGAGATCAGGTTTGCATAGACGGCTTTCATCTTGGCCAGGCTGTCCTGTAAGGAAAGCCCAGTGTCTGTCTCCATGTCCTCAGCCTCCTCCTTGCCCTCTTTGGAGGAGGTGCTTTTGAAGTCGGCCAGGTGATCGCTGGTGTCGCTGAGGGGCGAGCCGTACCCAGCGTCTGGGTTGGTGCCATTGCTCAGAGGGGAGTTCTGATAGCTCAGCTGCTCACGAGCATCATCCTCCTCGTTGCACAGGTACTCTGTGTCCTGACCATCTAAGGAGAGGCCGTCATCCTGCAGGTGCTCCTCATCGATCTTGGCTGCCTTCAGCTCGTCCTCAGGCACGTAGGCTGTGAAAACACGAGAGCAGAAAAAACGATGATGTGACAAAAGGTGCAGAAAAAGAGAAGAAAAGGTGCTTTAAATGGATTTAGATGTTTAGTCATTCTGTGAAAAATTCTGTATCTTGTAAGCTACTGTCTGATGCATGATTTTACACACACACACACACACACACACACACACACCTACATAATGATCCTAAAGAGATTTCTTGTCAATAGTCCTGGCAGAGGACACAGGTTTGCAATTATAAAGTGGCAAACATCCATATCTTGACTATGATAGATAGTACCCTTCACTGCTGAGAGTAACAAAGCTATCGAATATTACTGCTCAGCAAGGGTAAAGGGGGAGTGTGGATGAGCAAGAAAAATAAGTCCCCTTGAGGATGAAAACCAGGGACACCAGCAAAAAGAACATTAGGGAAACATCAGATGAGAAAAATGTTTGGAGAAGAAAAACCTTCACAGTGTGTGTAGCTGAAAATAAAGAGCAAACATTCTTTGGAAAGGACATTGATCGTTTTGAATAAGGATAAAATCTCCAACAAGACAGAGTGTATTACTGCAGTGCTACCAGCCAGATTACTGAGGGATCAGACCACTGTCACTGACCACTTCCTTTAGAGACAAATTCAAATGAGGCCACCTGAATCTCTCAGTTAAAAATCCTCACAAATTAAACGCTATGTGGCAATAGCTGCCCCATATACCAGACGTGTCATACTACCTACGAAAAAAACGCCGACTTCTCACTCTCGCGCCTTCCATCTCTCTCTCTCTCTCTCTCTCTCTCTCTCTCTCTCATGCTCTCTCCCTCGTAGTTAGAGGGCACAGACTGTGAGTGACTTTGATCTAGTTTTCCCCTGCCACGGTGCCACTCAACTCGGGCTCTTCTGGGTGGCAGACTGCATCTGAGTTATCGGCACAGACGCGCCGCCCCGCACAGCTGGCAGCAGCAGAAGTTCTTGTGGTGTGTCGCGCTGAGGCACGAGTGGAAATGACATGTCATGTTGTCACGGTCTATGTTGTACTAAATCTCAGGGAGTCCACTGTGCGTGGTGCCCTGGTGTATGTCTGTGTGCGTTAACGTCACGTGTAAGAGAGAGATGGAAAAAAGAGAAGGAAAATGATACAACACCTGGCCTGTGGGTTTAGCTCCTCCTCTCTGTTGTTTAATAAAAAACACTAAAGTTTCAAATTGTTTGTTTTGTGACATATGAAGCGTTTTAAAGTTTAACTGGTCCAGAAAAACATTTCCAAACATCTGAATAGCTGGAGATAACAGGAGAAAGAAGGAGAAGCACAGGATTCAGGAGGTTCACAGCAAATATTTGTACCCATTTTGATTATCGAGAAATTCCCTCAAATACACAACTACTACCTGAAAACTGAATGAAATGACATCTCACTTTAGAACAACAACAAAAAAATCTAATCTTTACTGGTCACAAGAGTTTGAATGTAACCAAATGTTACACATTCTGTAACAAAATTTGGCAAGAGAAAGCAAGTCCTTCATTTGTGGGAGTAAAAAACTAGAAAAAAAAACTAGAAAGCTAAAACTATGTAGGGTTTTATGATACACAGTGTGTAAATAAATTAAAGGACCATTATAGTTTATATAACATTGCATCAAGTTTTTAATATCCAGATTAATCCAATGTAAACGCCGGCAAGGAAAGGACCCCTTCAACTATCATGAACATCTGAATTAAAGATGCTGCCAGTTCTAACACAAATGGTGCAAAACAATACCAGTTTTCTCAAATGTGAGGTTTTGAGACACAAAAAGCTGTTTCTGTGTACTGTATCCAGCCTCAGCAATGACAGAAAACACTGTTGTACTGAAACCTGAATAACAGCACACTGTTGTACTGAAAACTGAATAACAGCAACACTGTTGTACTGAAAACTGAATAACAGCACACTGTTGTACTGAAAACTGAATAACAGCACACTGTTGTACTGAAAACTGAATAACAGCAACACTGTTGTACTGAAAACTGAATAACAGCAACACTGTTGTACTGAAAACTGAATAACAGCACACTGTTGTACTGAA
>JAOXYF010000027.1:4374219-4389687 GCA_028565775.1 Sternarchorhynchus goeldii | reverse complement strand
TGTTACTGTAGCATTACTGCAGTACAGTGTTACTGTAGCATTTATTACAGTACATTGTTACTGTAGCATTACTGCAGAACAGTGCTACTGTAGCTTTTTTTTACAGCACAGCGTTACTGTAGCATTTATTCCAGCACAGCGTTGCTGTAGCATTTACTGCAGTACAGTGTTACTGTAGCATTTATTACATTACAGCATTACTGTAGCATTTATTACAGTAGTGTTACTGTAGCATTTATTACAGCACAGTATTACTGCAGCATTTACTGCAGTACAGTGTTACTGTAGCATTTATTACAGTACAGTGTTACTGTGACATTTATTACAGTAGTGTTACTGTAGCATTAATACAGCACAGTGTTACTGTAGTATTTATTACAGCACAGTTTTACTGTAGCATTTATTACAGTAGTGTTACTGTCGCATTACTGCAGCACAGCGTTACTATAGCATTTATTACAGCGGTGTTACTGTAGCATTTACTGCAGTACAGCGTTACTGTAGCATTTATTACAGCACAGTGTTACTGTAGCATTTAATGCAGCATAGATTTACTGTAACTTTACTGAGGCACAGCTTTACTGTAGCTTTACTGCAGTACAGTTTTACTGTGGATTTACTGCAGTACAGCGCCGCATGCAGTCATACTTTTGTCATGCCATAAGCCGGAACACATTTTTATTTCGATCCTTGCTTTTCCCATAAAACCCGTCATTTATCTTCATTACTCAACTCAACCTTGGCGTTCTCAGGCAAAGGGAGAGCTGCTCCCATCAGCCCCAGCAGCTGGATATGCTTTGATTTCCTATAGGCCACTGGCTCTGATCCCTCCCCCCTCCACCTACATGCAAATTAAACTATTACTTTTGAGTGGTGGGCAGAAACATGAGTATCGACTAAAGAGGTCAATGTCACCTATTAATGACAGCAAGTTGCTTCATGTGTGTGTTATGGCCCCGCTGGCCGAGGGCCGAAGCCCTGAGTCCTATGAATCATTACTGCAGGAGTCAAACGTAAAATGTTCAGAAATAAAATCAGCAGATCAAACATACAACAGTAGATCTGTTAGAATGTAAACATTTCTTGATTCTCTCTACCCTGAAACACTCCCCTGCTTTCTGCCATCTTTGAAAGGAACTGTTGCTTTGAAAAAGCATTCCTGCGTTTTATTAAATATACGATGTGTAATTTTCAAATATGGTTTTGTAAATTCATGACTGTGATTAAGATCAGTCAAAGGTCAGACAGTATAAACATGGGCTCACACTACACAATCCATAGGGAACTCTAATAGATCCACTCATACTACACACCTTAAAGTCTCTCTTTATTCTCTGTCTCTCACACACACACTGCACAGACCAACACACTGCTGCTCTCTGTTTATCTGCTTCATCAGATCAAAAAAGACAACAGGGTAAAGCATATCTGTGAGTTGCTGCAAGACTACATCTCTGCTTAACTGCAATCAAACAGCATCACTGCAGATACAACAAATATGAAATTACTCCAGTAACAACGAAATTACTCCAGTAACAACGAAATTACTCCAGTAACAACGATGGAACAACACAGTAAATGAGGGAAAAAGAAAGCAAAACAAAAACACAGACAGCATGTTTGTACAGCATGAGCTGAAATAAACCAGTGTTTATTTATTTTCCCCCACAACATTGTTCCAACTGATCAAACAGTGGTGTGTTCGGTGGTAATGCACAGTGTTTAGGTAGCTGCGTTTAGTGTTTTGGGGACGAGACTTCAGCAACCTACAGAATGGCGGTGATTTTAACACACAGAGATAATGGCGGCGTGTTGACTAAGCGTGCGCCCTGATTGGCCGGGAGCCTCACTGGGCCCAGCGGTGCGGTTAAGAGCCAGGATTACCGAGGTCATTAGGCAGCATCGCCACGGTGACGTGATTAGTCAGGTAGCAAAGTCCATTTGTCACCTGCGCCAGAAAATTGAGTTAATGCGCCACTACAGGCTATGGGAACTGTATAATATCAACTTGATTACATCAAGCTGACACCTAGCCGAATTTGTCAGCTTTAATCGTTAGGGGCTGTCACAAATCCATCAGAAGCTCAGATAATTAGGGCCCCTATCTAACGGAAGCAGCAGAGAAACCGTTAACCCCCCACCCCCCCCACCCCCCTGATAATTAAGAAGCCTTTCATCCTCAGGAGAGGGCCAGGTTTAACGATTCCCGGTGCCAGTTCAAACTGAAGCGCCGAGATGCTCCTTGTGTGTGGATGATTTTTTTGTTTGTTTACCACCACAATTCTGCTTCTTTTTCTGGATCTACTGGCATCTGTATATCTGAACCGCAACACAAACAAACGTGCATCCGTGGAACTAAAGACAGCCTGAAAATGCCAGAGAACTGAAACTATTGTTTACGCATCTGAATGCGACGGAGACGTGCAGCGCTAGGTGGGTTCGCCCGCCCGGCGACCGCAGGGGCCGAGGAGCCGCGCGCCGAGATCAAAACGCGGTTTGTTTTTTTTTTCGTTTTTTTTTTTTCTGCGGCCCCGGACACCGGGACACGGCCCCCGCTCCGCTCGGCCGGCGACACGCAGGGCCGCGCTCGAAACGGGAGGCCCGGGGCGGCCGTCCTCAGAGGGGAGGAAGCAAATGGGAAAACGTACGTCTCCGGGCCGACGCTGGGTGGGCCGGCCTCAGAGCGGCTGGACCGAGCCGCACCAATCACTCCAGCCAAAAACCAACAAAGAGCTGCACAAAACAAGCAGCGCCCGAAGATAATCAGGGCTGCCCAAAGCAAGGAAACAGGCGGGTTCAAAAAAACGCACACGCTGCAGATCCCCCCCACCACAACCCCTACCCCAACCCCCACAACCCCTACCCCAGCCCCCACCCCTGGGTTCTGACACCTCAGTGTCTTAGTTTTCATTTGCCCTTTGGAGAAAGCTTAGCTGTAGCTGTAAATCACAGCACGAGCACGATAACCTAAATGTTGACAAACGGATAATCTCCCTGGGAGTCACTCTCACGTCTCACCGCGGGATCCACCGGTCTGCGCTGAGAGAACCTGTTTTGGTCTTTGCTTCGGTTTGGAGACTGAAGGGAAACCGGGCCTGCCAAATCCTGATTGACCATTACAGCCAACGACGTATGTGCTTGTCAAAAGACGAGACCGTTAAATCAATATACAGCAGAGACGGCGGGGACATGACGGCCTGTTTCGGGCAGGACCTGCCGGGTCAGATTACCAGCTACCATCTCACCCCGTGTCTCTTCTACGTCTCGGTGACAGTCTCTTCAGCAGAGTCTATGCCGACCAGAAAGTTCCGAAAGTAAAATGACCGCAATGTTGATCTGGTCTGTTTTCCCACCTCAGAGCTTTAATATTGAATGAAGTGAACTTGATCACGGGACCTACGTGGCATGACTGACATTCCCCAGACTGCTGGGGTTAAACGCCGCCACTGTGTCTTGCGTTAAACCCTCACTGTTGATGCTTTTTCCTCACAGTTAGCGTTTGTTTAAAAGGGCAACGAACCTGCCCCTATCGGGGCAAGAAATGTTCATATCTGAGCTATAGTCTCTCTTCCAAAACAAATCTTGTAAAAGAAGAAATTAAAATAAATTACAGGTCCGTCTTCATGTGAGGCCAACTAAAAACAGACGAGCATTTCTGCATGGATAGTTCAAAAACTATGTGCTCCGTCCATTAATGTAACAGACGAGTGTCCACAGAAACACTCTAGTCCTAATCAGGATCTTCTATCAAGCAAGAGATGATCTAGGGTGTTACTTTTTTGTGATCTCGACACGCCCCAGCAACCTCCTCTTTCCCTCACTATAAGATGAAAAAAAGTACAAGAATGTCTCCCCCTTTCCTTTCTCCCCCACAGCGGGGGCAAAAGTTGTCCTTAGTGTCTAGGGCGGCCAAGCGCATGCGTGTTTCCATGGTGAATGATTCACTGATGGTTATCAGGAATGAATAGATCAAAGGCATCCACATGACAGGCGATCAATCAAGCATCAAATCAAGGATGGCAATCCGCGACTAAATAGGAGGGCTGGAAAACTCTGTAAAGTACATTTTAGTTGAGGTCTTGACCATCCTGTAATCTGGCGTATTTTATTTTAGCTGAAAAAAGCAAACGATATTAAAATCTTACCAGGTAAACACAACTCGAGTCAACGCTACTAGTATGTTTACGTTAAATCTCAGGTCATTTAGCCTAAAAAAAAATTAAAATAAAAATACGTACTAGGATCAGCTCGCTACCCTGTTTTCTTTTGTAAAATGGCCTACGGGTCTTGAGGATTGGTGGCCATGTAATTGATTTTTTTTTCTCCAAATGAATGCTGCCATGGTTCACTCTGAGACTACAAGCACAAGCCGTGTGTGTGGACTTGGTCTTTACCTGAAGATCGCCTCGGTGCTTGCTGCTTCCTCCGCGGCATTGCTGTTCTCCAACTCTTTCCACTTGACTTTTCATACAGAATCAAAATACCGGCGACGAAAAAATAAATTAGTTGGAAAAATGTTAAATCTTGTATTCAGCCGTTCCTTTTTCTTTTAATCAACCAGGGTTTAATTTCCCCTCTCTCTCCTTTAGAAAGTCACTCAGTCGATTAAAGTCTCAGCAGAGTCGAGAGATTAAAAAAAGATTTAAGTTTGTTCACTGACCAAATGCTTTCGAAACAAAATTTCATGTGCAGATATTTCTGGCTGACACGTTTATTAACTCACTGCATGACTGCCAAGAATTGCGATATCATCTCCCGTCCAGTCTAACGGCGCAGAACTTAATCATGTGTAAAAAGCCGTCTTGTTCATTCTCTCCACTTGCATCCAAAGATTACGGAAATACTAGCAGATGTTCACCAGTACAGTAGCGAAGAAAGGGAGGAAACTTCCACAATCAGAGAAAACCCGTCCAACTGTATTTCCGTCCAGGCGCTCCTCCCCGGTTTAAGCTCTATACTCGGACAACGAAGGAAGAAAGACAGACATGAGATGGTTAATGTCAGTCAGTCACTTCACCAGCAGAAACAGATCAAAAAGGCTCGACGTCAGTGCGTATTCAACGGACTGTTTCCCGACACAACTGGCGGTTCGGTTCAGCTTCCCACGTTCCCTCCGATATTCACAAAAAGCAGTGTCCGTCCATGCTCCGCGAGCATGTGGACAGTTGATCTGGGCAAGCGTGACGCGGAGCCTACAGGGCGAGATCAACAAAAACGCAAACGTAGCCGACCCTCTTTCGCAAAACGGACAGAAACTAATTGTCTTTTATAAAACTACAGAGAAGAGAAACGGGGTCCAGTCTCAGCTCTCCGCTGAAATATGTATCGCACATTCAAGATGCGAGAGCATTTCAGACAGTCTCAACTGATAGACAGACGCATCGAGTTGCCTTTCCTGCTTCTCTATACTCCACCCCTCCAGGAGCGTCACTCTGACAGTGAAAACCTACCTGTCAATCTTTTTAATTGTTCTGTTTTTTCCCTCCTCCAAAACAGGATCGGTTGAAGTAAAGGAAGCTGCCTTTGGAGACGTGATCGTTTCGATTATTCACTTTTATCAAATGTATTCGACAACAACCGCTGCCATACCCGTTTTTTTAATCATACAGTGCTGCTGTTCAACAAAGAGACCACGGCGACGTGACGATTTTCCTAAAGTGCATCCACCTTGTCTATGCCTTTAATAATTTCTCTATCGGAGAACACGAAAAAGTACTTGAGACTGCACGCGCGTTGAAGCTGTATGCAAGTAGACACATACACACGCTCACGCACACACACAAACAAAACAAACAAAAAAACAAGTCTACCCTTTAAGACATTATTATTTCACTGTTTTAATGAAAATTGTAATTAAACCACTTAATTATTTCACTCATCTCGTGCTGGCAGTTATTAAATAGTAAATAGTAACAACATTGTCAAAACAGGTCAATCCTTGTCGTATCGTTTAGTATAAGAATGCAAGAACTTAAGGTCTCGTTGTAACCAGCATTGTAGTTTCAGCGTTATTTCATATAAGATTTTCTCGCCTTTTTTCCACCCCCGTAAAAGACAGTTGGAAGTTGCAGATTGATTCGTTACACCTTACTAGGAAGTGAACACTTTGCACGGAAAGGGGAGGGACTCTTGGAATAAGTTCAGTGTCACCGTAGCAAAGCTCTCCATCGGTGCGCATTACGTATTCATCAGTTGCAAAACATCCATAAATTAAATAACGTGTTCATCGCATTAAAACACTACAGTGCCTATGAAGTAAAGACTGACAAAAGATGTATAACCTATAGTCAGCACTTTGCTGAGATTGACCACCAGGTCCGAACCGAACCGAACTAAAGGTGAACTTTTTCAACTAAAGGTAGTCTTTTTCATCATTGACGCAATGTCCAGTCTTTCTAAGTTGGCGAGTGGGTGGGTTTGTTTTTAAGCGCACACGAGGGAAACGTGGAACCCGAGCGAATTTTGTGTGGCCTTGAAATTGCCTTACGTCGCCCCGACAATAGCCTCGAGATGCACCTCCCTTCTAACGGATTTTAAGACTCTTCCTCGCGGCTGCTGTGGGAAGCGCACGTCCTTACCGAGCACCGCCAAAAAAATATAAGGATGATGCTGCGCCTTATTCAACCGGATTCTGGACCGATTCAAGATGGTTTAGAGCCCGGTGAGTGTAAACATTCGCCTGTATTTCTGGATAAATATTACTGTTAATTTAGAAATGTTATTGTAACTTATATCGCATACACAGTTTTCTAAAGCGCTTCCATTTCCAGTAAATCAGTGACAGTTATATATGGTATACGATAAAATTGAGTCTTTTCTACAGCTAGACGTTTAAAACAGCCGCTTACCTTTTATGGGGCTGCACATCCTTGAGATACTGCCAGTTGCAAAATCTTACTGATCATTTACGCCCTTCGCCTGTCGGTAGAGGCTAATAATGTGGAAATATTTCCAAGTTCCGCCCCAACATCTGTCGATCTATCCATCCTCGCATCTACGGCGATCTGCCTGTCGCTATTGATGTGTCTTACGTCACCACCCTTCCATCAGACCTGGCGCGAACACACCACTCAGCCTAGCAGCAATATTGGGTCAAAAAAAGAGAAAATCCACGACCGTCGTGTTCAAGCATGTACAATAAAATTCTTTATTTACGTTTGAACAGCAACTAGTAATTTTTAAAAAGGCATGTCAACATTTTTCTCTATTTTTTTCTAACTAGTAAGATATCCATAATATCCATAATATCCATAATATTCGATGATTATATATTTGCATATAAGTATATGGGAGACGTGGTTTAATACTATAAAGTTATAATAACAATAATAAAAATCACCATCACCATTATTATTATTATTATTATTATTATTATTATTATTATTATTATTATTATTATAATATTCTTTCAGGATTCATCTATAAACGTTACTAGAGGACTACAAATCCTACTGAACTTTTGAATACAAAAATCTTAACTTGTCTGTAAATGTGTTAGCCTACATCTCCCGGTAGTAATGCGTTTATATTTGGTTAATTACCTTCCATGAACGTTATAACCACTTATCCCGACGAAATTCAAACTTTATTTTCAAACTTTATCCAGGAGTCGAGTGAAGTCAATATAATTATTCCGAATCACTGACTGCTTCAGATCAACGATTAATTATACATGTACATAGAGGGCCACGTTGTCTTAGGCTTACTTGTCTATATAATAATACTAATTGTACATTGCGTGCATAGTTGTTTATACGTGCATACAGTTTTAACGTTCTAAACTTTTTATGGGGAGCTGTTTAACCGATACATCTTACGGGTTTAATAAAGAAGAAAAAATATAGTACGCGTAAGTCACCATGAAATTACTGCGTAAAAGACGCAGAGAAAACGGAGGTCAAGATGACCTCTATTCAAATGTATAATCGCTGTGTTTTAGTTTACCGTCCAGGTGTCGAAGCGTATGTATGTCTGTAATGTGTCTTCATATCTCAGTAAATTGAAGTGGCCTGTGTGCAACTTAAAATAGTAACTTATTTACAAAATATTATTTTTCATAGCTTAGGTAAAGGTAGCAGGTTATGGTGAACTATCATCAGTTTTCAACATTCTGTCAGTCTGTCTGTTGTAAAGTTGCTCTAGGACACACACACACACACACACACACACACACACACACACACACACTCCCACAAAACTATCAATGCTTTGTTTTTTTATAGTTTACCTACTGCTGTTTTTGTAGATGAATTAATTTTGACTAATCAGAAGGTGTGTATGTTCCAAATGATTCTGTGTGTGTGTGTGAAGGAAAGAGAGAAAGATGTCTGTTCCTTTTCTAAATCCATCTGTGACTGTCTAGGTCTGTGTTATGTGGGATTATTTTTGCCATACACACATACACACATCCCAAGATGTCAAACACACCATGTATCGAAGCTAATCTTTACCAAGTTTACTGTTCCACACTTTTCACTGTTGATGATAAATTTGCACTGGATCAAAGATGAAAATAGCAGAACAGCTATCAGCTATTTATTTGTTAATCAGTTTTTAAACAGCCCCGCCTCTGTCTTTTCAACAGAAAACACAAACGTAATACTGCTTGAAGCACACTGGAGTCCATATGTTTTTATACAAGCATTTACTGTTTCTGCTTGAACAAATGTTTACTCCGTGTTGGTCTCGCCGGCCGACCGTGAAGCCGTGGAGCTGGTTTGTGTGTTTTCCCGTCTGAAGTCTGACACGGCTGGTCCTTATGCTTTTGGTCCAATATTTCTATGATCTTAAGGCATTTGCATGTTGTGAATCAGTGCTGTTGAGGAAGTGGTGCCCAGAACGAGGGATCTTGGGCAGGATGTGTGACAGGATTGGCTGTGAGGGGTCGAGGGAGATGTGAAGTGCTGCTCTTTGAAGGAGGTCTTTTCATGTGTGGCTCGTCATATTAGATCAACATGATGATCCCAACCGTTCACCATCTATACAACAGTGAGCGTCACCGCGCACGTCCACAGACATGTATGTCAAGATCTAAACATCTATAAACAATAATCCCACCCCCCCAACACACACACACACACACACACACACACACACCCTGAGTAGATCAAATCTGAAGACTGCCACGATGACAAGGTTTTCTCTTCTACAAGGAAAAAGAAATCAAGCAGAAATGCTTTCTTTAAACATAAAAACAGAGTTGGACATGATAACATGTATATTTGAATTTGGGGATCTCACCACTTAGATGGCGAGTTTTAATTTAGTTTTAGTGTGGTTGTTTAGACTCAAGGCCTCTACTACATGTGTGTAAACCAAACGTGTGTACAGGCGTGTACACGCATGTTCAGGCCTCCCTTGCTGTCCTGTAGTTTATAGAAGAACAAATGAGTCATTTGGCAGTAGATCTGATTCACTAAAAGGCTTCAGTAGAATTTTGTGCGAATCACTGCATAGTTCTTGAATTGGCGGTGCCATTTTACAGTCGAACTAATTCCAAATATTTCTTTCCTTCTTATAGGTGATGACATCATTGCTCTGACAGGACAGTGCGGCTGGCGACAGGTCAGAGGTCAAAACGCTCACAATTACATTATGAAACACCAGCTCTCTCAACAGGCCCCTTTCACTCCAACATTAGAAGGGCTGTCGATGCAAAGCATGAAATGTGTGTGATTGTGGAGTTTGAGATATTATGTGTGTGATTGTGGGGTTTGAGATATTATGTGTGTGATTGTGGGGTTTGAGATATTATGTCGACTTCTGATCAAACTTCTGCAACACGTTTATGGTGATTTTTAATTCATATTCATTGAACATAGAAATCTAGATCTGCATTTCCGTAAATCTTCTAAATGAAAATATGTGTTGTGAAAAAAATCAATATATAAATTAATAATTAAAATTAATCAATATATAAATTAATAATTAAAATTAAGTTCAACTTTTACTACTAATGCTACTTAAAAAAAAAGCAACACAACATGTCATTCCACCATATAGTTAACATTCATGATAAAGGAAACCAGCTCTGCTAGTGGTACCACCATTAATACTGAAATGACTATTGTCACTTACAAATGTTTCCACGACTAGTAGAAATATATCAGAACGGTTGGCGTAACAACCCAACATTATTCACGAGCCACTATGTCAAAAAGAAATGTGTAACAAGCAGCTTAACTTTTCAAGTGCTCAGAGTGATGCCTGCTCTAGCATGTTGTAATGATTTTTGTACCTTAATGTTTTTTGGTCTCGGGAGCCCTTTACGCCGAATGTCTGGATCGCTCCTCCTACTTCTGCTCCTATAAACAAAAGCAGGAATAAGACACTGTTGAATACTGTAGACCAGATGTTCGTTCACTTTAATAAATTCATGTTTGAACTTGTAGCTGTTGAAATAACACAAATATATCAGGCATGGTTAAAGCAAACGACTCACGTGGAAACCACGTCCGTGGTACAATTTGTAAATCCAATGTTTTTGTTTTTTCAGTGAAGCCTTTGTTGAGTTTTTCATAGTAACAATATTTATTACAATTTCCTAGTAGCATGTTGATATTAATATTTATGATAATCATTTATAATCATTTGATATGATTATCAAAACTGTCCCAGGAAGCTAAATGTGTTCTGTTTCTCGATTACTTTATTAGGGTTTATTTTTTATAATTATTTTTATCTTTGGAAGAAGAATGGAATGAAATATTTCATACAAATATTTAATGACTGTTGTTTAAAGATCCCAATAATAAACAATGAATTACAGTAAACCATGTAACACTGTCTATTCTTTGTAAATACAACTTCGTCCTAATGTTTTAATATCAGACTTAGTCAAAAATGAACTATAAAATGTTAGTTTTAAAAATGTATATTGAGTTTCACAGCCTAAAAACTAAAGTTACATTTTAAGTGAAATATATCAGTTCTTATACATTACATCCTTTAAGGAAAGACTAGTACATTTAACAGTATTCCCAGGGGCAAAATGGCTCTTCACAATTACATCTTTATAAGACGTTATTTTCCCCCCTTTGTCATGTGACTGGTTTTGAACAAGAAAGATTTGAAACTTTTGATAATAAAAAAAAAAGACTCTTCCATAAAGCATAAAATCTTCAGCCTTCATCCAATGACTTTCATAGATTCATCGACAGGCAGAATCTAAAGGTATATGATAAAAAAGAGGGAAAAAATATATAAAAATGAGACTTCAGCCACGTGGTGAAGAAGATCTTGGAATCCATCAGATAAGAGAGGATAATTAAAATGTCAGCTCCCTCAGAAAGAGAGAGACAGACAGACCGACAGACAGACCGACAGACAGACCGACCGACAGACAGACAGACCGACAGACAGACAGACCGACAGACAGACCGACAGACAGACAGACAGACCGACCGACAGACAGACCGACAGACAGACCGACCGACAGACCGACAGACAGACCGACAGACAGACAGACCGACAGACAGACCGACAGACAGACCGACAGACAGACCCATCAGAGCTTTACGTAACTCATTACTCTTGTAGATTCACAAAATACTCATGAGCAAGCTTTGCACAAAGACCTTCCAGTGTGACACTTTTACAGTTGCAGGGAGCAGGCAAGAATACGCTGTGTTTGGAGCCCGTGAGACAGTTGGGGAATATTCTCCGCTGCACGGTGAACACGAAGCATTAGATTAAGCGCTATTTTAGCCTTGGTTATGTTAATGCAGGCTCTACTCTCATGCACAAGTCAAAGGGGAAAAAAGTATCAGTGGTCAGCAGGTTGTAATATGTATTACATGCATGTCCTGAACTTAGTGTGGTCCACGCTGCTGTAGAGATGCTGCTCAATTTATGTTTGTTTGGAAATAAAAATGAAAACTGAAATCAGTGACTTATTGCCACATCAATAGTGAAATTGTTTCCTATTAAGACAGTTCTTGTGTGTTTTGTATATTAGCAGTTAAAACAGTGCCAGAACACAGAAAGGCTCACAGCATGTGTGCGTTTTACAGTTTATACAACTAAGTGTTCAGTAACTATCTGAACAGCATTAGGTATGGAACAGTACAACACGTGCAGAACTGCTCAGAGTCTTCAGTACAGGAGCCCATTGTCTGGAACCTCCCACGCCTGTGTGCCGTGCCTGTCCAGATCAGGTGACCTCTTTCATCAGCACCTTCCTGTGCATCTCTAAACAGCTGGGCTTCACCTAGAGCTCCATCTTACGATGGGCTCACGGAAAACCATCTGGAGTTTAAGTGACATGCTTCTCATTTCCAAACCCACCATCATCCGTCTTGAGCCCCCTCTACCAACCCCCCCTGCTCCTTTTGTTTGGTGTGACATGTGCAGTTCTCCGCCCAATTAGCATTTTTCAGCCATTAAGGGGGAGGCAGGATCTCGGAAAGGCGAGTCCGTTTCCTTACCTCTTACGAGTCCGTTTCCTTACCTCTTACGAGTCCGTTTCCTTACCTCTTCGCCGTGTCTATTTGATCGCCTGCGACGGAGAGCCGGCGTACTCGCCTCGACTCGGAACGAATGTCGGCTCCACGGCAAACACAAACTTTGCGCTAAACGTTAAACTGAAGGTGACATCCGAACGATTGAGCTTCGCCGAGAGGAAGAAGAGAAATGTTATTTCTGTTACGCAAAACAAGACGTGGAAAACATGTTCATTGCAGCCAGCTAAAACAATATAGTGTGCATTAACCATGCGATTCTGTTCTACAATATATGCACCGCAGTAATATCAACTTTTTAAAATAGAGAATTTTAGAATTTCACAATTTAAAAGCAACACTGTCTTCACTAAAGGCAAATATACTGAAAGAACTGATAATAAAAGATCCTCTTGGTGTAAATGACAAATGAGAAAGAGAAAATGTGGTGGCCTGATATTCCCTAATATTCTCTGATATTCCCTGATATTCCCTAATATTCTCTGATATTCCCTGATATCTCCCTGCCATAATTACTAAAATGTTACAATTTAAGACTACAGATAAGTGTGAGGTGTGTAGGATCGTATATGGGCTTTAAGAGGGTCAAAAGAAGCTCATTGTTTGCTTTTCGTTTGTGTTTTTTCTTGTGGACCCCGTCAAAGCCGTATCCTGAGGGCTGCAGCACTAGATTTGTCTCTCTACACTCCTCATGTAACAAAGGAAAACACACCTCCTTAAGCTTCTGCTTCTGCTTCTCCTCTCACATTAGGTTTTACGTAAAAAAACACAAGATCCTGAACCACTGCGCGCGAACACACACACACACACACACACACACACACACACACACACACGGTACTCCATGTCTCCAGCCACAGTTTAACCCTGTTTGATGTTCATCCTCTATTCATGCAGGTCCTCATAGATTTTATTTGACTTTATTTTATTTTCAAATTGAAAACTCAGTTGATATAAAGGAACAACACTGAGAGTTTCCACTAGAATTACCACGAGTAGAAGAACACTGAAGTCTTCAGGCTGCTGATATTCCGAAGGAGAGCCTCTCAGAGCCTCGGCAGCAAATAGGCTAAAATTAGCCGATACTCTGGGCTTCGCTGAACACCATTAAGTAGTGAAGGGGTGTTTTTATAGGGGCTGGTTTATATAACAGTGTGGAGGCCCTCACACCACGCAGCCCAGCCTCCCTCTCTCCTATCCAGCAGGTCCTTGCCCTCACTGCCAGAAATAGGAGCTGCTCTCTGACTCAGATAAACGCCTTTTATACGCCTCACGCCTTTGATCAGGGAGGACCGTAAGGCCGGGGCCACCCAGGGCCGCGGAGCCCGTCCAAAAGCTCAGGCTCAGGAGCGGGAGCGAGACCGCCTGCCGGGATCAATGCGGCTTCTCTCTGGGCTGGGCACAGGGTTTCCCAGCCCGGACCCCACTCAGGGTTAGGCGAGCAAACGTGGCTGGGGCAGACGTGTTGTCCCACAGCTATGCCTGCCAGTGCTCACTCACACTGCACCTTTCCCCCACTGCAGTCTCTTACAACCACACTTTGGCTACTGAAGTTCATGATTTATTTTTTTCCCCTGACATTTGCAATCCTTCAGCCTTTATCTCCATTACACACACACTGATGCACACGCACGCAGGCACACACCCACACACACACACACACACACACACATACACACATACACACACATACACATACACACACCTACACATACACACATACACACACCCACATACACACATCCACACACACACACACTCCCACACACACACAAACCTACTTACAACTTTCTAGCTTCTGGCCGAACCGCTCAATCTTACTACACTAATTAATCACAGTCACCTAATCACACTGACTAGGTTGGCAGTTGACTGGGTGACATTCTCTAAAATTTCTTATTTGTATTTTTTTTATAATCCCATATGAAATCTTTCTCTTTTCTTCACTTTCTCTATCCCCCTCTCTGTTATACACATACACACACACATTCATGCCCACACTTAAATGTGTGCACATACACACACATCCCTACACACACTACACGCCTGCACACACACACACATCCCCACACACACCACACGCTTGCATATGCGCACACACACACACACACACATCCCCACACACACCACACGCTTGCACACACACACACACACACACACACACACTCACACACACACACACACACCACACGCTTGCACACACACACACACACACACACACACACACACACACACTCACACACACACACACACACATCCCGAAACACATGCACGCACACACACAACTGTCCCGCCATTTTACATTCCCCTCATAATTTCTCAAGGTTAGCAAACAGAAATGTCTCGGCGTGGGTAAGGGAGTTTCACTCTGTATCAGTTCCACCCACGGTGCTTTTCTCTGGGCTGCCTGGGCACCGCCACGAGAGTCAGAGGAGGAGCTTCAAGAGGAGTCAGAGGAGGATCTGTCTTCCCCAGCCCTTTAAATCAGAGACAACCACAGAGCCCTGTCCGTGCTGAAGGCTTCCAATCGCATCCACGCTTCTACCCTAACTGGGGGGGGGGGTGGCAGGATTTTGTTAGTCAAAACCTCCTGATTAATTGTTATAAAGTGGCGTCCATAAATTTCCTTCCGCATGAATAATGCTTACTAGAGCCTGAGCAGGGTTTTGTTTTACTGAGAGACGGAAGAATGCAGTTGTGTTGACATGGTAGTATCTCAGGGGCTGGTCTTCCTGCACCTGACACACATGATATCATCGTGAGCTGCTTAAAAAATCCTCACACACACACACACACACACACACACACATGCACATACACGCCCACACGCACTCAGAAAGGAAACACACAGAAGTTGTAGGTGATAAGCTACTTGATCCATTTTAAATGCTCATTCCTTACGTCTCAGGTCCAGTCCTGGGTGATGGAGGTGCCTCAGAAGGCCACCAATGCACATGCGTGGCTGGGCCATTATTACCCCTGCATCCTGGACACAGGCTTATGGTTGAGG
>JAOXYF010000027.1:4321155-4331705 GCA_028565775.1 Sternarchorhynchus goeldii | reverse complement strand
GTGGTGGAACGGCCAGACATATGGACAGAGAGAGAGAGAGAGAGAGAGAGAGAGAGAGAGAGAGAGAGAGAGATACCGGATGAAAGATAGACGGGTCCCTGGTTAAGGGACCATTGTTCTTTCGAGCACTAAATAAAATGTCCTGCTTCCGCTGGAAGTGCCTGATTTAACAGACGCACAGTGGGCAGGTGGAGCTCTGACACGTGTAGGTGCTGCTTTCCTCCGCCTGGCTGGAGTGTCACAGCCCAAACCGAACCGAAGCGGAGACTCGGGGTTTATGGTGGCATGGCAACGCTCGGGTTCTCACTGGAGCACCGGTGCGCCGGCAGAACGTGGACCAACATTTATTTATTTACCAAAAGTTGAGAAGCCTCATTTGTTTTGTTAATCTTCTATGTGTAAACTGGTGGATTGATGTTAAGATGTTATCAGTATCACACACTTACACAATCTCTCTCTCTCTCTCTCACACACACACACACACACACACACAATCTCTCTCACACACACACGCACACACACACACACACACACACACACACACACACACATGCAGTCTACACACCTACTCAGCAACCTTTTCATGTACACTTGACATCCTTACAGTAAACTGCTATACACACAACCATGCATTTTGTTGCCTGCTCTGAGTCTGCATGGCAACAATAAAGTCTTCAATTACAAGCGACACAAAGCCCCTGTTCATACAGCTTTGCTCCCTGTGGCTTTTAGATGTTTAGTGGTTCTACAGTGGTGTAGCACTCCGGCCCTGGTAGGCACCTGTGAACACTCCACCGTCGGGGAGACGTGCGCCGCCTGAACCCTGAGACCCGCTGCTCAGGTCTCTCAGGTGCGGGTAATAATGACTAGGGGGCAGGAGAAAGGGGGGAATATGGTCTGGCGTAGGTATATAAATGAAAGGAGGGTGAGGACCAGAGAGTGATTGAGCACCACGGGTTTGAGCAAGCTGTCCTGTCTATTCAGACCTCCCTCCGCAGTTCATCACTGGCCAGACCAGAACTTGGCCCCTGGAGAGAGAGAGAGAGAGAGAGAGAGAGAGAGAGAGAGAGAGAGGGAAGGAGGGAGATGGGCGAGACCATTGTATAAGAATACAGATCGGCTACACACAGAAACGCCATTACAAACCATTTGACATTTTCATACTCTACTAACAAGCATGTACCGGAAGTACACAGGGAAGTATGAGTAATGTATGAGAACAAATCTCTGTCATTTTCTTGCTTTCAGGAGACTATTCGTAAAAATGTAGACTAGTACATTTAGAAATGAATCTGGCTGTAGCCTGCAGCCTGAATGTTTACTGCTAACATGGATCTGCCAGGCCCATTTAAAAGCCACCATATTCTCAGGAGACGTCTCTCTTTCTTTTTGCATTGTTTTGATGAGAAGGGGGCCATTTTAAACCTGTTTCAAATTCATCCAGGGCTGTCAAATTATAAAACATATCTCTTCGAAGCTACGCAAGAAACATCAGTAATTGAAGTGATAAATCTAGTTTCTTTTTTTCATCTCTGTGTCTCCGCCTCTCTTTCTTTCTCTTCGTTCTCATGCTCTTTCTCTCTCTCACTCCAGATCCCTGTCTTTTCAGAACATCGCTGATGAGTGGTAAATTGGAAATTATTCGGAGTGGTTACAGTGCTCAGAGACGCTGCTCTATTATACCGTGTCCATCAGAAGAGACAGATAAATTACTCGCACGTCAATCTAGCCATCAAACGGTAGACAGGGGGATTGGGGGACTGATCAATAGATGGGTGCAAAAAAAATTAAATAAACCAACTGTATTTCCCAGCTCTGTGATGGCATGAATAAATCGTGAGTCTTTCAGATTCGGTCGTCATTAACTCCTTCTTTCTGTGCAAGAGGACACGGTACTTGCACACACGCATGAACAAAGGCGAAGGGGAATAATTGCAGATTAAGCCGGGACAGGGGGAAATTTTACATGCAATCATAAAGATCAAAAACACAATTAAGAGCAAAAAAAAAGGCTTTTGCATTTGGCGTTTAAAAACCTGGCTGGGCAATTGCAGAGCTGAGGGGAGGAGGGTTTAAACGGGAGAAGGTTGAGTTGAGAGAGCTTTAATACCAGAGGAGTTTAAAACACCACTCACACTCAACAGTAAATGAATTGCTGCTATTAGTCACTGGAAGACTTGTCTAATGCAGGCCTTTGGAGAGGTGAATCCAGCCTCTCAAATCCTCTAATTTGTAATTGGCTGTCTACTTGAATAATTGATTGGAACAAATGTGAAATGGATGAGAAGGTCTGAGTGTCTTCAATCAGCCCCTCTCTCTCTTTATCTATCTTTCTCTTGCTCTTTCTCCCAAAGTTTACATTTAACTGTATTAAGAGGAGAAACAGCACTAACAACTGCACAAGCAATAAAATAACAGAGAAACGTGGCACCTATGGTGCGATGCAGTAAATCCTTCATTTATGTAATTCATGGTTTTTGCGGTTTTAAACGGGGCAATTCACTGGTAATAGAATAAAAGAACAAGAAGATCCTCACAAAGGTTGTGTGATCAAGAAGATCCTAACAAAGGTTGTGTGATCCACTGGACTGTTTTTCCACTGGACTGTTTTTCCACTGGACGTTTTCACACTCCAGCTTTTTTCTGGACCTAGGTCAGCCTGCTCCGTGAGTTCGGTTGTTTGGTCAAGTGTGAAAGCTATTTTCGAGCCAGGGACCAGTCCAGACCACTGATCTCTGATCCTTCTGAAATCAGTGGTCTGGGTTCCACTTCTAGCAAGTTCTGGTGTGGAAGCTGTGTGCTCGTGATGCTGCGTGTGGGTATCGTGCTTTGTTTCTTTTGTAACTTCACTGCTTCGATAAATCATGTTACTCTGATTTTCAAGCTTCATGATAGAAGGGAAGGGACTGCAGTGTGTTTCATGGATGGTGGCCATTTTACCACTATTTGGCATCCATATGTGCCTAATAAAGAATTTTTTATAAAGAATAAAATTTGTGGAGCCCTGTGATTGGTCAAGTGTGAAAGTTGTTTGTGAGTCTGGGAAAGTCCAGAGAACCTTTGTCTGATCCTTCTAACACCAAGCTGTGGTTCCCCGTGTGTGTGGAAGCTGCTGGGCTTCATGATGCATGGTGAAATGTGATGTATTGAACAAGCGCTGTTCTTCGAGGGTTGTATAAAAAAAGGAAATTCAGAAAATAAATGAACTTAGTGCTTAACATTTTGCAAAGCTGTACACAAAAATGAGGTGCACCGTGAGCCATGGTTCTGATGTCATTTTCTTGTATAAAAGTAAACCATGAGCTCCTCCCCCAAACGAGCCCAGAATCAGATCTGGGGATGGACTTGAGTATTTGGCACAAGTGTGAAAACACCTTTAAGATGGTAATCTGCATAAGAACACATTTCAAATTGCTTGCTATTGGGCACGAATCCAAACCACGAAAGAGCAAACAAGTCACAATTACCACAATTAAGCCACATTAAAAACATCATTCCCACCACGAGATGCTTCAACCTCTAGATAAATCATTTTTACAGTCACATAAACAAAAGCTCCACTTTTGCCAATTTTGTGTGTAATAATGCAACAGCATAACAGAGTAATGAATAATAATAAGACTAACAAGTTCACCATAAACTCTTACTGGGAGTGAATCATCAACACAGGCTTGAGCAGCAACTTAATCTTGGGACTGTATCTCATTATCAGGCTGCTGTGACATGCAGTGGGGCCTCTTGGCAAAATCTGCTTCACTAAATGGTAACTCAGGTTGAACAGCTTTTATGGAGCAAAATGGGGGTCCTCATGTTCAGGAAAAAATAATCATTTGGTCAGCAAAAGCACTGAGCATTTTAAAGGTTTTATTTCCCTTTAATAAGACTGAATTGAAAACTGTTAAATGGTGCAAAAGATACACATGGACAACACAACATAATTGCACGGATGGTGTGTGTGTGTGTGTGTGTGTGTGTGTGTGTGTGTGTGTGTGTGTGTGTGTGCACCATGATTATCCAGTGTAATTAACTGATCACCCAATCCATGTTACACTCATGTGCAAGTGCTACATACTCACACAGCACAGAGGCTCCTCGAGCTGGGAGTGTCGGGGATGGCGGGGGTTTCCGTCGAATTAAAATTCATGAACAGTGAGTTTAATGTTTTCTTTGCTACAGGCCAGCAAAAGAAACAATTTGCGTAACGCAGGCACTAAGGTCTAGCAAGATCAATAGTGCCTGATGGTATTGTAAAGCCTATTGACCAAATCCTGCGGTTGGCCCTGACCCTGAGCCGCTACAGACCCCCGTACGGGGGATTACGCATTTCTGCCCTGTGCAAATGGAGACGGATAGTCGTGCATAACCAAGCAGCCTTCAGGAGGCATCGTTCAGGGGCTTCCTGACTCCTTTTAGTTGAGTAGGTCTGACACGCTGGACAGGCTAAACGTGAGGAGGATTCAATAGACTGACTCTGTTGCTCCCAGGACCCAGGCGAGAGCTGTGCACTAGTGCCAGTGCATAGCAAAGCAGGTTCTGTATACAATGGGCTGTGGATCTGATGGTAACATTGCAAAACCCAGGCAGTTGGTGGGCTGCTCTGGTGGGTAGTGAGCACAGAGAAACCATTGTAGCCGCAAAGCAGATGGTTGAGTGCTCTGGTCATGGATGTGCACTGTTCACGCCACATGCACACATGCACACACACACGCGCAAACACGCTCGTGCGCACACACACACACACACACACACACTGACTGTACACACAAATGCTCAGATTCGCACAAGCGAACATCCATTGCACCTTTATTCCTGACCCCTCCTACGCAGCGAGTCATTAATATGTAGGCCAGTGCGGAGGTGGTCGGGGATGCAGTCGCAGGCCTGGAGTGGAGGCGTAGGCGGGGAGGAGGGGGAAGGGAGGAGGTGCAGAGGAGCAGGCCCGCTCGGCTCAGCTGCAGCTGCTCCACCGAGAGCGTCCAGGGCCACGGGAACAGGTGTGCCACCCACCTGAGCATCTCGGCGCGTCCAAGCCCACACCCACACCTGCAGGGAGGGCGAGCACAGCGCGCACACGTGCACACACACACACACACACACACACACACACACACGCCCCCGGTGCTTGAGAGTGCACAGCCACTCTCGCTCCCGCATGTATCCACGGAAACATTAAGTCCAATAAACACATGCAAAATGCCTAAATCTCATTTGCAGTGATTCCTGTGAAGAAGCCCAGGAGAGAACGACGTGCTGCACACTACATTCACTCCATGCAGCAGTCAGACACGTGTGAGTACAATACATTATTAGCACTGCGCATGATGAACAAAGCAGCACCACATGTCAACAAAGGCATAATCTATTATGTAAATGGATATTTTGCATGTGTGAACCGCGGAAGCGTCTATAAGTCACTGTGAGAATTGTGTCGTGCCGGATGAGGCTTTTCCTTTATCTGTGATGCCTTTAATACTGGGGTAAGTACCGAGAACATGGATATTGCAGTTTGCCATGTTTAATTGTTTCTATATGTGCTCTTAGAGGAAGTCATCTTTTGGTAGCTCTTAGTCTTCAGAGGTTCACTTCATGTTATAAATGTTTGAACACAGGCACAAACACTTGAACAAGTGCTAGGACTGTAGATGAAAGCACCGAACTTGAAAGTCCCCCCAACAAAACAAGATACACATTCTTCCTAGGCCAGAATTCCCAATAAGCTCGTGGAGACGAGCGCAGCGGGTGATTGATTCCCTCCCACTCTGTCATTTTGTCTTTTTCTCATCTGCCGATAATAATCCATAATGCAACTGTGATACAGTACTCCTGCATTATTCAAACAAAGTTTCTCCTTTGATTTATATATGCGTTCCCTCTCTCTCTCCCTCTCTCTCTCCCCTCCCCTTCTTACTCTCTGCCCCAGTATGTCGTCACAAGGTAGCCGCTGATAAAGCAGTTGCCCGAATGAGAATATGAGAGCTCAGGTGCTATGTTTGTGCGTGTGAGCGCGCGTGTGAGCGTGCGTGTGAGCGAGCGCGTTTCCCCGCGCAGGGAGTGATGTCGTCTCATACTGAATAATTATACCAGCTCAGCCCAGGCAAATCCTCCCCAGAAGGCAGTGCGTCTGTGAGCCTTCCACCTGCCACACACTAAACGCCTCCCCATCCATCAAACACCCACTTGACAAATACATTCCATAATAGAAGTTTATTTTTATGGGGAGCCCGAATCACAGACCTTCCCATGCATACAAAAACCTGTCAGAATTATTTATGAGTGCTGCTGAGATGCACAATATGTCATATCAAAGGCTGATTTTAGCCTCCCACCTCACACCGCCTTGTCAATAGTCGCGCAGGCTATCAATAATGTGGAACAGCAGAGCGATAAGCCCTCCCAACACAGGGTCATTCAGAGAGGGGAGGACAGGCCTCTACGTATGCCCACACACACACACACACACACACACACACACACACACACACACACACACACACACACACACACACTGTACAAGCATTACTATCAGGAAATGTGCAATATGGGAGATGCACACATCCGCTTACAGACATACTAGAACACACAGGCAGATGCTTGCATACACACACACACACACACACACACATACACATGCGTACAGATTCAGTTTAAGCAGTGTGGTGAACATAGACCATACAGAACTAAATTTTAGTATAATCATATTGGACTGGCTTTCTCCTTTCTTCGTTACACAGCCAACCTGAAGCTGTTAACACACCTTACCTTTCATTTTCATGGTTATATATGTGAAAGGAAAACTACTATTAATATACACATGTAAACAAGGTTCAGTATCATTGAATAACATTGAATAACTCTTGTATGATCACAGCACAGGGGACGTGTGTTTGCTGTTAGGAGGTGCATGGCACTGTGTCCAGTTTAAGTGGCAACCTTTTTAGGATTAATGGCCTGTACACAGAGGAGACGTACTTAATGAGTGACAAAATCAATCCCGTGTCTGGTGGCAACCTTGTGACACTGCAAGGGGGAGAAAAAGGCCTTCCATGAGCACATTGGAATTCAATATCATTGACAATTCCATTTTCTTCATGGTGTCAAAGCCAATTCAATTCCCAATTCCAAGCCCGAAACACTTCTCCAGCACGAGCCTAATCGCTTTCTAATTAAAATTGAACCAAAATTTGCATGTTCACCTTGTAAAGAGACCCTCGTCTCACAGGCTGCCTGCTCCAGTTCTTCTGCTCCTCTGCAGTTTTATCTACCTAAAGTAGCTTGATGAAGCACCGCTCTGCTCATGTTTGAAATGTCTGGGTTTTTCTTTTTTTCAGTTCGTTTACAACCCCTAGAAAGCTACACACCCAAACAACTCACCAAAGAGATGTTTGTGATTTATTTCAGCAATAAGTCATGGTTTAGCTGATAATGCAATGGCTTATCTATCAGGTAGGATAATATATTACGGATCGGCACTAATTTGCAGGAGCAGGAGTGGACAGAGGCTGTATGTTTCCATGCTTCTGTTCACCATGCAACACCCCCCCCCCCAACTGTTTCTCTATGCACGCCACTTTCCCAAAGCATGCTGGGAGCAGCGGGGGTCAGTTGAGCTGCTGGCTTGTTAGCACCGTTGCCGTGGTAAACAATGGCCCACTAAGCAGACTTGTTTCAAAGTCTCTTGTATGCAGAAATCCCTCTCGCTCCTTAATTACATGACAGCGCAGAACTTTCTTTGCAGTGTTTCTTGCTCCCCCTGCCCGCCAGATATCCACTGTAAGTAATTTTCAGCAGAGGGGAGGGGGGGTGGGGTTGGGGTTAGAGAAACAGAGGCGTCGTAAAGCTGTGGGTGAACCATCTTTCACAAGCACCGTGATGTATCGTCCCAGCGCCGTAGCAGCTACCATAAATGATTACCTGTAGTCGGCCAGGGCTTTGTAATAAAATGGAGGATTATCAATTCACAGGTTTTTGGCCAGATAGCATTCCTGCGGCTACAATGCGATCGCAATCGGGGGAGGAGGCGCATCTGTATTCGCCTGCCGTCTCCGAGAAGGAGACGAAACTTGGAGTGAAAAAGAGCAAGAAGTGAGTGATTTAGCTCCTGAGGGGTCTGTGGAACCGGCCGACCCTCTGATCTTCATCTGGGGCTCGCAGCCAGACGCCTTCATCCTCTCACTATCTCCCTCACATCTACCCAAGTTTGGCAAGACTACCTGACTAAGCCAGAACACACCCTACAGAATGCCTGTCCCTAGTGCAATATGCATTTGTTAACCCTAATATCATTACTCTAGGCACTATCGTAAGAGCTATATCAAACATCTAGACCAAAAGGAAAGAGACGACACTTGAATCCAGATCTAAACTACTCTGGCTGATGATACACACAGTATTGAGATGGACCTCACATCCATGGCAGGTTCTGAACCAACACTGAAACGCCCAAATTTCACCCATTTTACCTGCAGGAATATTTGTGTTTAAAACCGGTTCACTTGTGACTCATTTAATCATTTACATTTATTCATGGCTTATAAATCTCAGCTTAGTTTCTTGCAGGAACATTTCGACATTGGTCATAAAGATTTATACTGGCTACTTGCTTTGATTCATACCACTTGTATTCCCACGTGACAGAATCTCTGTGCCGACACCGAGACCACGGAGGGTGGTCTCTCTGCGTTCAGCTCGTTCGTTTGTTTGGGCCGTTGAATATTCACATCCGCGGTGGTGGATTTAGTGGGTCACGGAGCGGAACAGCACACCGCCCCTCGTCTATCAGGCCCCGGCGGGCAGCGGCAGAACAGATCGGGGCGGGAGGTGACACCTGTCGGCCAGTTTGAGATCATACTCGCCGTGCCCTCGGGGTGGAGTGGGGGGTGGGGCGGTAGGAACACTCGGCCTTGGCCGCCAGCAGGGGGGAGCGCGGTCTGGGTGCATTATGCAGGCGCACGGCAGGAAACAGGAGAGGAGCCGGGCGGGGGGGACGGCGAGAGGTAAGGAGAGCCGGGAGACGGAGGTGGTGAGGATGGGCGGAGCAATGGGAGGGGGTGAGCGGGTGAGGATGGGCGGGGCTAGGGGAGGGGGGGGGTCACAGCGGAGCACAAGCGAGGGGAGGAGAGAGAAAGAGAACGAAGGAAAAACAGGGGAAGCCTTAGGGACTTAGGCGGAGCGTTAAACCAGTGTTGACTAAGGAAACGGCTCATCGATCTTCTTTGAGTGACAGAGAGCAGCCACTCCCTCACCTCATACATGTCTGTACCACACACCAAGTACTACACACACACACACACACACACACACACGGACGGAGGGACATCAGCACCTCACCATGTAATTACCATTCAAACACACAAAACATTCCCATGTCAAATGCTAACAAAATCTGGCACACATGACATCAATGTCTGTGAATCTCACCTTCCCAGAAAGCTCATTGTAAATATTCTAAAGGACTCCATCACGGTGCAAAGCAACATGCGTGGGTCCGATGTTCTCAGGGAGGAAATAACTGGAGTGGAGTTGTACAATCAGCTCCATCCCTTCTGATGCTCACTGTTTATTCAGCAATGACTAACCATCAGGATTTTTTTTTTCCATCTAACGCTGTAGAGCGAACAGGGAATCAAGAATTTTAAAAAAGAAAGTTAAAGTGAGTAGTCAGGTGTCGATTCTGCTCTGTTCTGTCTCCCTGCGTGCCGTAACCCCTGTTCTACCGGGCCGAGCCGAGCCGAGGGGGACGCCTCTCTCAGCTTCACGCCGAATGTGCCCAAACGCTAGGGCCTTTTCCCCCGGCCGGGCCTGTCCAGCGACACACTCCCCTCGTTCTCCCTTCAGCGGTGCCACATGTCAGAGGCAGGAGTGACTGAGCGTGTGTGAGCGAGCGTCTCTGCTGTGGCAAGACGTGAGGGAGACACACCCTGCACGCCATTAATTCTCACATTTTACATATTAGTCTCCTTCACTGTGCCTTTCTGTAGGGTTTAATTAGACCACAGGGAGTTGGGTGTAGACAGTGTCTCTCCTGGGTTCTCTCTCTCTCTTTCGCTCTCACTCTCTCCTTTTCTTTCTTTCTTAATCTACTTCTCCTCCACTCAGAGGCTCTTCATGGAGCCAAAGGAAAACAAAGGCACTCAATGAAACTGTTCTTGTCTATTTCATGTCTGAATCTCCAACAGAGCTGTTTTCATAATTGTTCCCATCACTACATAAAATAGGCATTTAATTGCACGAGTCGCCAAGTTATTCTATAACGCCCGTTAAAATGCACAAACCGAAAAAAGTGGGTTGATCGTAAGTCACTAAGTTCTGAAGTCACATGTGTGCTGACTAACCAGCACTAGACTCCAGCACTGTGGCCAGCAGTGGGAGGGGCTTCGTGAGCTGTCAATCTCTCCCCGGGATTCTGAGCACGTGTGCCGGCAGCCCTATCAGACGCTTCCCACTTACATACTTCATTAGGCAGCCAGAGATGCGCATCAGAGTGCCTCTACCCTCTCGCCCCACCGAGCGGACACGCCCACCCCCATACCCCCCACCCCCAACCACCCCCA